>QRFJ01000084.1:1111406-1329145 GCA_006176705.1 Cocos nucifera
ATCTATAACAAGGCAATATCAGATATCGACTTCGAGAAATGGATAGAGGTAAGGAAGTCAGAAATTGACTCGATGTACTCAAACCAAGTCTGGACCTTGGTAGATCCATCAAAAGGAATAGTACCTATTGGGTGTAAATGGATCTACAAGAGAAAGATTGGTGCAGATGGAAATGTAGAGACATTCAAAACTAGATTAGTGTCCAAAGGTTATAGTCAGTGTGAAGGCATTGACTATCAGGATATCTTTTCGTCAGTAGCCATGCTTAAATTCATTCATATATTGCTTGTTGTTGCAGCCTATTTTGATTATGAAATACGGTAAATGGACATGAAAATGGTGTTCTTAAATGGACATCTTGAGGAAGATATCTATATGGAACAACCACTGGATTTCACATCTAGTGATACTGATCACAAAGTATGCAAGCTGCAAATCATATATTGATGTGATCAAATTATTTGGTTTCATCAAAAATGAGGAGAAATCATGTATTTTCAGAAAGATCAATGGAAGCACTATTGTCTTCCCCGTACTGTATGTGGATGATATCCTTCCTATTGGGAATGATATTCTCATATTAACTATAGTTAAAATATGGTTATCTAAAGAATTCTCCATAAAAGACCTAGGAGAAGCATCCTTCATTCTTGGAATCAAAGTCTATAGAGATAGACCGAATAGGATGCTAGGTCTTTCATAGAAGATGTGCATAGAGGAAGTGCTAAAGAGGTTTAGCATGAAAAACTTCAAGAGGGGATTGGTACCCTTCAGACATGGCATTCATCTCTCCAAGAAAATGTGTCCCAAGACACTAGAGGAGATTGAACGCATGAGCAAGATCCCTTATACTTCTACAATAGGGAGCCTCATGTATGCCATGTTATGTACACGACCTGATATAGCCCATGCTGTGAGTGTCACAAGCAGATATCAGTCAAATCTAGGAGAAGAACACTGGACTTCTGTGAAATGTATCCTTAAGTACTTAAGAAGAACTAAGGATATGTTCTTGATTTTTAGAAATGGAGAACTCAAAGTGTAAGGGTATATAGACTCAGATTTTATATCCGATATAGATGATTGAAAGTCGACATCTGAAAATCTATTTATGTGTAATGCTGGTACTGTCAGTTGGAAGAGTTCCAAACAGATAGTAATAGCAGATTCCACCATAGAAGTAGAATACATCATTGCATCAGAAGCTGCGAATGAGGCATTTTGGTACAAAAATTTGCCATAGAGATCGGAGTGATGCCATCAGATGTCATTCCTCTATACTACGATAATAATGGCATCATAGCCCTTGCTAAGGAGCCGAGGTCTCATCAAAAATCTAAATATATGGAGCAGCGATACCATCTCATCCATGATTACCTCAAGAAAGGATACATCGAGATCAAGAGAGTCGACTCCACAGATAATGTGGCAGACCCACTTACAAAGGCATCAGGCCAGCAGAAGATTGAAACCCACTTTGAGAAGATGGGACTTAGATTTGTGGCTAATTGGATTTAGGTCAATTGGGAGTTTATTAGATATGTGTGTCCTAGAAGCCAAAATTGGCTGACACTTATTATACACTTCTAAAGACAAAATTATAATTTTGACTATAAATAATAAAATGAATTATTTTCTATCACAATGTGTATTTAGTATCTATGATACATCCTTTGAATTAATGGCAATGATAGTTCTTATTTTCAAGAGTTGAAAATTTAAGACATGAATTTTCATTATTAACTCATAAAATGCTCCTGACCGTAGGATCATCATGAGGATGGTGATTGATTAGGAAGGTTGGTGTACAATCGCTTTTTTATAGTAGATGAGTCTTGAGTTTATGGTGTAGAGACACCAGAGCAAGAGTATAGGTACTCGTTAGAGAATGAGGGTACTGAGCGTGACCACCTCGAGCAGTCATTAGGAAGTCCACCTTATCATCGATGATTGGCTCAAAGCTGTAGTTATGTGTCTGGTTCTTTGACCTGAGGTGCATCAGCAGTTCACCTTGAGGGTGTTATAGTTTGACTACACTATGACTCGATCTCCTAGCCATTTGGAATCTTGAGGTGTATGTTGGCTATAGCATGTTCATTGTAGAAATTTGATTGCATCAATAGGGAATCTATCTACCTCGATAGATGAGGAGTAGCCCTATGATGATTATGAGAATCAAGTCCATAAGCCCATGGCCATGGTGGAGTGAAATAATAGAAAGAGTTTCTATTAAGGTTTTCACATTGGACTTGAATCAAATGATTAATCAAATGATAGATATTAGGGTTTGACGAGATTACCTTAACCCCAATCCAGTCGGAGCTCAAGATAGAAGAACTTAATCATATAGGTAACTACACCAAGAGGTTCATTTTCAGTTCTGATAGGTTGCCACCATATGCTGCTAGGTATCATTGATGGATTTTGAGAGCAATTAGAATAATTTAGATGATCAATCATACTAGTTGTCTGAATCAAAAAAATTTTGATCCATCGAAAGGTATTTCGATGATGTCGATGATAGAGATCGCGACATATCTCATTACCATACGAAACTGAACCTAACTGGATCACACAAACAAGGATTTTGATCTGGATATCATCAATTGGACTAACCTAGTTTAATTGATTTGAATTAGATTCAATTAGTTTCAAGAAAATCATGCTAGCACACGATTGAGCCTAATGTTCTCCTTTATTTATCATTAAAGTTTGTCTCGATTGAGCCAAATGTGTCTAGGCTCACTCAGGTACCTTTACTTGGTCTGACAAATGCTTGTCCAGATTAGAAAAGAATTGTCTTAATTTATGAGATGAATTTGAGACAACACCTACCATTTTCTATCACCCGCTAAATCCTATTTCGGATATTTGGTCAAATGTTGACTTTTGACACTTAGACATCTGCCCATGTGTCAAGCCATCATAGGAGAGAGTTCTTAGACCAGTCCACTGGCTAAAACGTAGATGGGTAAGGGGTGCATGCCTAGGGAGGCATGCGCCCATGATAAAGCATCTAGAGTCCCATACAGATGGGACTTCAGTTGCTTAGAGGATTCTACTTGGATGGCGCCTAGAAGACTGCTTTGATCCAGTCTTGGTGCCATCTAAGGATGATTCAGAGGGGCTCTCATCTGATTAGATCAGATGATGTCATCCCATCAATTAGATTTAGATCTAATTACACAAAAGACCGTGATTGGTTGGGATGATGTGGCAATGCATGGTGCAATAGGGTCTATAAAAACCCTATCTAAGGTAAGATCAAAGATGCTTGACCCATTGCCCATGCCACATGGCTGCCCCTCTTCCTCCTCCATGCCACCTTCAGGTTTTCTCTCTCCTATCAACACCCAAGAATTTTTGGGCACAAGTTTGGTGCGATCCAAGCAAGAGAACGACGATAGAAAAAGGAAGAAGGTAGCACTGCTGCAAGAGACAACTCACATCTTCGAAAGGAGTTTTGAAGATCTTCAAAATTAGATCCAGATCTAATTTTTGGAGAAGTGATAAAGAAGGAGGAGATCTTCAGATCCTACCTAAGTGGATACTGGTAGATACCAGACACTTGCATGGCTAGATCCAGAACCTCAGGCAGACATCAGGATCATCATAGGGTAATTAGCTTACCCACAATAAGATAAAATTAAATTAGATTTAATTTATTTTTTATTTTATTTTTTTATTAGATCAATAATATCAGATTTGAAAAGTCTCAGATCTGATCTAGATCCAAGAAATTTTTTTTTGAAATATCTCTCTTGATCCAATCAGATCTGAACGAACCTGACCTAAAAAACTAGGTTTTTCCTTTAGTACCTGTGCGTGGGTAGATGATCACCATAATCTAGATCCATCGAAAGATGCTCTCCCATCATGCTATAGCCACACACGTGTTCGGCCTCTATGGTGAGTCTACATGGAGCCCCTGATCCTGATCAGCCTCTCTGGAGTGCTAGCTGCTCTCCAAGGCCTTCGACAACCGACCTTCATCGATCCAATCGATGAACTGCTCCTGATCTTTTGGATGCTCTAGAAATCAGAAGACTCTATGGAGGATGACAAGGTGGTGGTGGAAAAAAGTAGTGGAGATCTTGCACTCATGGTGCTCAAACTCTCCACCCAAAATCTTGAGTCCCAACTCTAAGGTTTCAGCACACACCCATAAGAATCTTGACACTCTTTTCTCTCATGCCAAAAGAGATGCACCTTCTCTAATTTCTATCTTATAGAAATTTCTCATGAAACCTCATGTACCCCCAAGCATTCCCCAGGCATCTATCTTCCACACGTCCAAAAAGTCCTATTTTTTAATAGGCATCAATACATGGTAGGATAAGGATAGATTTGGTTGAACTTGTTTTAACCAATTCTTTTGAATTTAAAATTCAAGAGGACTCCTTATCTCTTTTCATCACCCATCATAATGTTTAACACATAGAAGGACTCTCCCTTTACATGCGCACGCTAATGAAAAAATATTGGCGACGAAAGGAGAATGGCATGGAGTATGGGAGCTTGAACTAACTTCAACCTCCAACACACTTGAATTCAAAATTCAAGTGATTCATCCAATCTAACTTCTTCAACCAAGTTAAAAATAGAAAGATAGAGGGTGTAAATTCTGATTTTGGTGTGGAGAAATCCCACACACATTCCCAATGTGCATTGAGAAGGAAAATGGGTCAAAAGTCAATGCGTAGGGAGAATTCAAATAAGCATTGAATCGATCCAAATTGGTTTCAACCAAACTAATTTGTCTTGACCAATTAGACTAGGTCAAATCCAACCAAATTAGGATTAACCAACTTAGTTAATTTCTAATCAAATTAGAAATTAATCAAGTCAAACCTCTAATCAAATCAAGATCCATCTATCTAAGCAATTAGATCATCACATGATTTGATCAGGTCAACTAAATTAAATCAAATTCAATTTGACTTGATCAATTCCTCATCGCTCAACCAAATTGAGCTAATCAACAATCTAATTGCTAATTAATTTTTTAATAAATAACTGAGTCCTAATCCAGTAGGACTCCCAATCAGCCATCAGATCGGGTAGGAACTCCTATTGTGTGTGACCTTATAGGTTCTAATCCTAAGTCAGTAGCATAAGAACTAATTTTCTGTACCAATCGATGTGACTATCTAGCAATGGTACTCAATATTCGGATAGGTTGAAAAGTTGCAATGCAACAATGACGAACCCGTGGCATATGGTTACCGTATAATTCATTCCCTTGATCATGATGCTTATTGGATGATCTAGTGTTAACTACCAACCCTAAAAATTCATCTGCATTATATTTTAAAATTTAGCTTCGATCATATGGATTACCCAGATCGAGGATTTGCTAAATTGAAATATGATGATGCACTTATCCCAACACTTGAAGGGGTCAATTCCATCTTGACTCATGTACCGACAAGCTAAGTACTTGACTGCACCTAGTAGCGTTCCGTTACTGAATTAAAAATTTAGGTAGTTCGGTATCTAAGTACAGTGAGTTGCTTACAAGTCACCATGGTGATCTCAGGTCTAAGGGATACATATACCCATATCCTTTACGAGCAATTGTTGGCAGAAGAGAGCTCCACAATTGGATCGTGATCAATGAGATGTACCCCTATATTTCACCTGCATGCCATAACAGCATCACCATGCTTCTTGGTTAAGAGGACAACCAGCACACAACGACCTACTCTTGATTAAAATTATTGTCCTAAGTAACAATGAATCATTTGGTCATAATTAGTTTAAAGACTAAATAACAAATCTTTCTTTGTTGAGTCTAAATAGTCCTAAGAACTTCATTACAGAGAGTTCATTACAAAAAGATGTACAAAATGATGAAATTGCTAGAATAATAATTTTATTCAATTAAAATTTAAATATAAATTATATTTAGCTTAACCATCTACAACCTAGATGATTGACTTTAGGATATATTTTTTAATAAAAAGGCCTGAGTATATCCATCCCCTATTATGCAAATGGCCAAGAAGTACTTAATGGCATGAGCTGTGAAGCCAGTTGTCTCTGAATGCTCACATTCCTCTGATATCTGTCACATTTTACATAATCCATCGCATCTTGGTACATCATTGGTCAATAGTATCTTTGTTGAAGTAACTTATATGATAGAGATCTCATCCCTAGATAATTTCTGCATATTTCTTCATGAACTTTCTACATGGCATAATCAACTTCAAAATATCGTAGGCATTTAAGGAGTGGTAAGGAGTACGACCTCTTATACAGCTTATTTTCATATAGAATGAAGTGAGAAGCTTGATTTCTTAACTTTCGAGCTTCTTTACGGTCTCTGAAAAGTATCCCATCTTTGAGATAAGAAACTAATGGTCGATCCAGTTGGGCTCATGATTGATTTGCATTATTATCTGAGGTTCTTCTAAACTTGGGTGCTGCAAGACTTCAAAGAGGACTTCTTTTGGCAGTTTATTTAGGGCTAAGGTGGCTAACTTAGAAAGGAGGCTGGTTTTGGTATTTTTTGCCCTGGAGATCTATTGGATATCAAAACTGACAAAGGCCAAACTTAAACTATTCACTCTTTTCAGATACTTCTTTATGCTTTCTTCTTGAGCTTTAAAGATGTTACTGATTTGTCCTACCACTAATTTAGAATCACTATAAACCTTCAAATGTTTGGCTTTCAATTTTTTGGCTATCTTCAGCCTTGAAATCAGAGCTTCATATTCAGCTCTATTGTTAGTGGTAGGGAACTCAAAGTGTAAAGCATATTCAACCATGATCCCTTTTGGATTAATTAGAATTATGCATGCACCCACTTCAGAAGCATTAGATGAATTGTCAATATATAATACCCAAGAGTTTTCAAGGAGATCATTCTTTTCTTCAGGAGAGCTTGGGACATGAACTTCTTGGAGCTTTGGTTTGGCCGTATCCGGTATAGTGCACTCCACCATAAAATCAGCTAGTATTTGAGCTTTAATGGATGGCCGAAGTTAAAAATAAATGTCAAATTTGGTTAACTCAATCGCCCACATTACCATTCTCCTAGAGGTGTCAAGTTGGTGAAGAACTATCTTGATGGATTGATTAGTAAGGAGAATAATTATGTATCCCTGGAAGTAAGGCCGGAGCTTTCTGGCTGTAATCAATAGGGTATAGGTTAGATTTTTTAATTTGGTGTATCTTATTTCTGCATCTCTCAAAACTCTGCTTATATAGTAGATCGGCCTTTGTACTTTCTCCTCTTTCTTGACTAAGATGGTCGCAAGTGCCATCGGGGAGACTACCAGGTATAGAAATAATTCCTCTCCTAGCTCAAGTTTGGCCAATAGGAGAGGTGAGCTGAGGTAGTTTTTCAACTCTTCAAATGCTTGTTGGCATTCAGGAGTCCAATAGAAGTTCTTTGGCTGCTTGAGAACTTGAAAGAAGGGTATGCATCGCTCGACTGACCTTGAAATAAAGTGGTTCACGGTTGCTACCTTTCCAATTAGGCGCTGAACTTTTTTTATTAATTTTGGGATAGTCATTTCTTGAATGGCTTGAATTTTTTTCGAGTTCACCTTGGTTCCTTGTCTCAACACCATGAACCCTAGGAACTTTTCTAAAGTCACTCCGAAGGCACACTTAGTCGGGTTCAACTTCATCTTATACTTCCAAAGGATACTGAAGATTTCTTGAAGGTTGGCGATATGATTTGTTAAAGATTTATTCTTAATAAGCATGTCATCTACATAGACCTCCATATTGTAGCTGATCTACTCCTTGAAGATTTTGTTCACTAAGCATTGGTAGATTGCACTTGCATTTTTGAGTCCAAAGGGCATAATCCTATAACAATAAAGATTACGATTAGTAATAAAAGCAGTTTTCTCCTCATCTTCTGATGCCATCTAGATTTGGTTATAGCCGAAGAAGGCATCATGAAAGTGAGGAGCTCATGGCCCAAAGTCGCATCCACTAGTTGATCAATTTGGGGTAGGGGGTAACTCTCTTTTGGGCAAGCTTTGTTCAGATTTATGAAGTCTATGCACATTCTCCACTTGCCATTTGCCTTTTTAATGAGAATGACATTCACGATCCAGTCCGGATAAAGCACTTCTAGAATGAATCCTGCTTTGAGGAGTTTGTCAACCTTGTCCATAATGGCCTTCTATCTTTTAGTTGCAAAGCCATGCATTTTCTGCTTCACTAGTCGATGTCTAAGGTCCACATCCAGATGATGCTCCATCAATCTTGGGCATGTCTGTAGGCGCCCAGGTGAAGACATTGGCATTTCTCTGCAAGAAGGTGACGAGCTACTTTCTGACTTCTTCTTTCAGATTCGAGCTGATCTTTATAGTGTATTCCTTATTTCCATCATTTAAAGGGACCTCCTCTAAGTCATCGATGGATTCTCCCCTTTCTTTAGATAGATCATCAAAGGTGTCAAGTCCATCCACCGAACAAGGATCGACTTGTCCTCCTCCTTGTAAGGCAATATTATAATAGTGCCAAGCTAGTGCTTGATCTCCTTTGACCTCTCCAATGCCATGCCTCATTGAAAACTTTATTTTTAGGTAGTAAGTCGAAACCACAGCCCAGAACACATTCAAACTAGGTCAGCCAAGGATTGCATTATAGGCAGAAGGGGCTTTGACTGCTAAAAAATTAACTTGAGCTTTAGATTGCTTTGGGTACCGACTCATGACCATGTGTAATGTTATTATTCCCTCCATTAGCACTACATCATGCATGAATCCTATTAATGAAAAATTCATCAGGCCCATCCTACTATCAGATATGGATGTTTTAGAAAAAATATCATAAAATAAGACATCAGTAGAGCTTTCATTATCAATTAAAATATGTCATACATCATAATCAGCAATACTTAAAGTAACTACAACCGCATTATTATGCAGAAGCTGAACTCCCTGAGCATCTTCTCTGGTGAAGGTGATGGATTCTTCAATCCACTGCTTCTTTACTGGCTCTGTCGACTTATTGGCTTCCGCCCATCGATGTTCCCCCATAATAGTATTGATGATTCCAAGAGGAGGCTGATCTCCTTGCAGTTTATTCCTTTGAGATGGTTCAAGCTATGGTGGGGCTCCTGGATGATCTTCTCTTCTCTTTGGTCGATGCCTAATAAATCAATCCAACCGACCTCTTCTGATCAGTGCTTCGATCTCATCCTGGAGCTGGATATATTCTTCGGTATCATGACCATGGTTATGATGATAGAGGTGATACTTGTTGGGGTTGCATTTGGTCGGATGAGTCTGCATCCTCATTGGCCTTAGCAGCTGCTCCCTTATCTTCATCAACACTTGGGTCATTAAAGCATTCAAGGGAGCATAGCTATTAAATCCTCTGAGGGGGGGGGGAGTTCTACTGGGTTTTTCGATCTGGACTTCCCTGGTGATGAGCTTGAGGAGGAGTTCGAGCTCGTTTGTGCTTGGAAGAAGTTTGGGAGTGCGGTCGAGCTTCACTCAACTTTCCTTTGGGTGTGGGCTTGCTGGATTCACGTGCCTGCTACTCTCTTACGACTTCATCATCCTTCAATTTGAAGGTTTTCTTTCTCGAACATAGCCTTCAGCCCATGCTAGCATATCAGCAAAATCCTTGGGATACTTTCTCTTCAGGAAAGATAGAAGATCATTCTTCTGAAGATTGCCTTTCAATGCGACCATGGCTATAGATTGGTCCAAGTTTCAAAGTGCAGCAACATTGAAGTGGCTGACGTAAGCTCAGATGGATTCTTCTTTCTTTTGCTTTATATTGATGAGAGAGTTTGAACCTTGTCTTGGATGTCAGCTGTGAAGAAAAATCCTGATTTTTCGGACTAGGTTCGTTCAGATCTGATTAGATCAAGAGATATATTTTAAAAATTTTTCTCTTTGATGTGAATTAGATCTGAAATATTTTAAATCTAATTTTTATTATTCTAATAATTAAAATAAAATATAGATAAATTAAATAATATTTAATTTACCTTGATGTAGGATAATCCTATTACTCATTGATGATCCTGTAAGCAGCCGAAGGTTTTGGATCTAGCCATGCAAGTGCCTGGCCTCTACTGGTATCCACTTGGGCTAGATTTGGAGATCCTCTTCTTCTCTATCATGTCTCCAAAAATAAGATCCGAATCTGATTTGGAGGATCTTCAAAATAGCTTTCAAAGATCTTCAAAATAGCTTTTGAAGATCAGCAGTTATCCTTTGCAGCAGCACAGCCTTCTAGCTTTCTATCATCTTTCTCTCGCTTAGATTGCACCAATTGAGATCCTAAACTTCATTGGGCATGGAAAGGAGAGGGAGAAGATGAACTTGGCATGGAGGAGGAAGAGAGAAATAGCCCTGGGGCATGGAGAATTGAATTGCTTCTTGAGTTGGGTGCAGGATCTTATTTATAGACTATGCGTGATCCAACTCCTCTTCATCCCAACCAATCACAATCCTTTGTGAAATTAGATCTAAATCTGATTGGTGAAAATAGAGTCCCTTGGATTCATCCTTAGATGGTGCCTAAGATCAGTCAAAGTTGGTTCTTAGGAGGAGTCTATTCGGAATCCAATAAGGAGATGGAGTCCCTATCCAACAGGGACTCCTAGGCGCCTCCAGCTTGGGCGCACGCCACCCTTGGCATGCACCCTCCTCCTTGCCAGTTTTTGGCATGGTGGTGTGCACCCTCCTCCTTGCCAGTTTTTGGCAGGGTGGTGTGCACCCTCCTCCTTGCCAATTTTTGGCAGACACGTGGACAAACCCCCACTAGCTCTCCAATAGGTGCATGACAGGTGGACAGAAATCAAAGTGTCAATAGTCAACATTTGACCAATCAAAGGTCAAGTTTTGACCAAAGTCAAAGGATGAGAATTGGTAGGTGGCCAAAAATGGCGGGTATTGTCTTACAAAATAAGACAACCCTTTTCTAACCTAGACAGGCTCTAGTCAGACCAAGTGAAGGCCTCTGATCGAGCATAAACTCCATTGGTTTAGTTAGGGCAACTATTTATGATAGTAAAAGAAGAACGTTAGGTTCAATCGAGTGCTAGCATGATTTTCTTAAACCTAATTGAATCTCATTCAGATCAATTGAACTGGATTAGTTCAATTGATAATCACCAGATTCAAATCCTTATTTGTGTGACCTAGTTAGATTTAGTTCTGTATGGTAATGGGATATCTCATGATCTCTATCATCGACATCATCGAAACTTCTTTCGATGGATCAGAATTCTTCTGACTCGAACAGCTAGAATGATCGATCATCTAAATCATTCTAATTGCTCTCAAAATTCACCAGTGACACCTAGTAGTATATGGTGGCAACCCATCAGAGCTGAATGCAAACCTCTTGGTGCAGCTACCTATGTGATTAAGTTCTTCTATCTTGAGCCCCAATCAGATTAGGGTTAAGGTGAACTCATCAAACCCTAGTTTCTGTCATATGATGTAATCATTCGATTCAAGTCCAATGTAAAAATCTAAATAGAAACTCTTTCTATTATTTCATTCTACCATGGCCATGGGCTTTTGGACTTGATTCTCATGATCATCATAGGGCTGCTCCTCTACCATCCAGGTAGATAGATTCCATCTTGATGCAATCCAATTCCTACAATGAACATGCTATAGCCAACATACACCTCAGGGTTCCGAATGGCTAGGAGACGGAGTTATGGTGTAGTCAAACTATAACACCCTCAAGGTGAACTACCGATGCATCTCAGGTCAGGGAACTAGACATACCACTACAACATCGAGTCAGTCATTGATGAGAAGGTAGACTTCCTAATGACTATTCGAGGTGGTCACGCTCAGTGCCCTCGTTCTCTAACGAGTACCTATACTCTCGCTCCAGTGTCTCCACATCATAGACTCAAGACTTATCTACTAAAGAGAAGCGACTGTATACCAACCTTTCGAATCAATCACCATCCTCGTGATGATCCTATGGTCGGAAGCATTTTACGAGTTAATAATGATTATTCATGTCTTAAATTTTCAACTCTTGAAAATATGAATTATCATTACCATTAACTTAAAGGATGTATCACAGACACTAAATACACATATGTGATAGACAATAACCCATTTTATTGATTATAGTCAAAATTATAATTTTGCCCCTAGAAGTGTATTATAAGTGTCAGCCAATTCTGGCTTCTAGGGCACATATATCTAACAATCTTCCACTTGTCCTAAAGCCAATTAGCTACAAGTCTAAGTCGCATCTTCTCAAGGTGGGCATCGATCTTTTATTGTCCCAATGGCTTTGTAAGTGGGTTTGTCACATTGTCTATAGAGTCGACTCTCTTGACCTCGACGTAACCCTTCTCGAGGTAATCGCGGATGAGATGGTATCGCCGCTCAATATGCTTAGATTTTTGGTGAGACCTCGGCTCCTTAGCAAGGGCTATGGCGCCATTGTTGTCGCAGTATAGAGGAATGGCATCTGATGGTATTACTCCGATTTCTATAGCAAACTTCTTATACCAGAATGCTTCCTTCATAGCCTCTGATGCAGTGATATATTCTACTTTTATGGTGGAATCTACTATCATGGTTTGCTTAGAACTCTTCCTGCTGATAGCACTACCATTGCACACAAATAGACTCCCAGATGTCGACTTTCGATTATCCACATCGGACATGAAATCCGAGTCTGTGTATCCCTAGACTTGGAGTTCTCTGTTCCCAAAGACCAACATTATATCCTTAGTTCTTCTTAAGTACTTAAAGATAAATTTCATAGAAGTCCAGTGTTCTTCACCTGGATTTGACTGATATTTGCCTGTGACACTCACAGCATGGGCTATATTAGGTCGTGCACATAGCATGGCATACATGAGGCTCCCTATTGTAGAAGCATAAGGGATCTTGCTCATGCATTCTATTTCCTCAGGTGTGTTAGGGCACATCTTCTTGAAAAGATGAATACCATGTCTAAAAGATAATAATCCCCTCTTAGAGTTTTCCATACTAAACCTCTTTAGTACTTCTTCTATGTACATCTTCTGTGAAAGTCCCAGCATCCTATTCGGTCTATCCCTATAGACCTTAATTCCTAGAATAAAGGATGCTTCACCTAGATCTTTCATGAAGAATTCCTTGGACAACCATATTTTGACTATCGTCAACATGGAAATATCATTCCCAATAAGGAGGATGTCATCCACGTACAATACGAGGAAGATAACAGCGCTCCCACTGATCTTTTTGAAGACACACGGTTCCTCTTCATTTTTGATGAAATCAAATATTTTGATCGCATCATTGAAACGAGTGTTCTAGCTCTGAGATGCTTGCTTAAGTCCATATATGTCCTTTGCAGCTTGCAAACCTTGTGATCAGTAACACTGGATGTGAAACCTAGTGGCTGTTTCATATAGATATCTTCCTCAAGATATCTATTTAAGAACGTCATTTTCACGTCCATTTGTCATATTTCATAATCAAAATAGGCTACAATGACAAGCAATGTGCGGATGGATTTTAGCATAGCCACTGGAGAAAAGGTATTCTGATAGTCATTGCCTTCGCATTGACTATAATCTTTTGCCACTAGTCTAGTCTTGAATGTCTCCACATTTTCATCTGCACCAATATTTCTCTTGAAGATCTATTTACACCCAATAGGTACTATACCTTTTGGTGGATCTACCAAGGTCCAGACTTGGTTTGAGTGCATTGAGTCAATTTTTGACTGCATTACCTCTAGCCATTTCTCGAAGTCGATATCTGATATCATCTCATTGTAGGATTTGGGATCATCACCATGAGTACCATTACCTACGAGGAACATTTCCTCTACTTTTTCTGAAATAATACCTAAGTATCTTTTAGGAGGATGGAAAACTCTTTCCAATCTACGAGGTGGAGGAGGTAGTGTTCTTATTGGCTTAACCTTATTTGGTTCTAATTGGTCCTTAGCTCATTGTACTTGTGAGACTTTCTCATCAAGCTTAATTTGCTTTTCAATGCCACTATCTTGAATAAACTATTTTTCAAGAAAGATGGTATGTCGACTCACAATCACATTGTGGTCTTCTGGAATGTAGAAATAGTATCCTAATGACTCTTTAGGATATCCTATGAATCGAGCTCTGAAGGACCTAAACTCTAACTTGTCCGTTTGTTGTCTTTTGACATGAGCCGGACAACCCCAAATTCTGAGATGACTCAGACTTCGTTTCTTACCATGCCATATCTCATACAGCATAGTAAGAACGGTTTTAGAGGGAACCCTATTCAGTAGATAAATTGAAGTTAACAATGAGTATCCCTAAAGAAAATCAGGAAGGTCTGTGAAGCTCATCATGGATCAAACCATTTTCAATAGAGTCTGATTTTTCTATTCTGAAATTCCGTTGAGTTGAGGTGTTCCTGATGGAGTCCATTAAGAGACTATGTCATTTTCCTTGAGATAGTCTAGGAATTTTTGGCTAAGGTATTCACCACCTCGATCTAATCAAAGAACCTTAATGGGTTTTCTAGTTTATTTTTCTACTTCATGTCTGAATTCTTTGAACTTTTCAAAAGCTTCAGACTTGTGTCTCATAAGATACACATACCCATACCTAGATAGATCATCGATAAAGGTAATGAAGTAGACAAAATTGCCTCTAGCCGGCACATCAAATGGGCTACACACATCAGTATGTACTAGGGCAAGAAGATCTGTGGCCTTTTCCCCATGTCCTACAAAAAGGAGTTTAGTCATTTTGCCTTGAAGACAAGATTCACAAGTTGGATATGACTCGAAAGTCAATGGACTCAATAGCCCATTTTTCTTCAATTTGTTGATCCTATCTTTTGCTATATGACCTAATCTTAGGTGCCATAGATACCTATCATTTGGACTATTTCTAGGTCATTTGGCATTCACGTTTTGCTTGATAGTTAGAATAGATACATCAATATGTAGCTGATAAAGATCGTTAATAAGGAAACTATTTGCAATTTTATTTCTTTCATAAAGAATGTTATAATGGTCCTTAAAGAAGGTAATCACATAGCCTTCTTGTGCTAAGCATAAAATAGAGATCAAGTTCCTGCTAGCTGCAGGCACATAATAACAGTCTTTCAAAACTAAGTCTAAACTAGAAGATAATCGAAGAGGGTATGTTCCCACCGCTACTACAACAACTCTTGCTCCATTTTCGATGCGTAGGATCATGTCTCCATCCCTCAGCCTCCTGCTATCCTCAAGATCCTGCATGAAAGTGCATAGATGGGCACTAGAATTAGAGTCAAGCATCCAACTGGATGCAGAAGAAATCGTAAGGTTAGACTCAATAACGAGCATACCTCCAGAAGGACCTTCCTTCTTGTTCTTCAGGGTGGCCAGGTAAGTAGGACAGTTCTGCATCTAGTGGTCATTGCTGTTGCAATGGAAATACTTTTTTTTGATAGCGGCCTTCTTCTTCGGCTCTGCCTTCTTCTTTTTTCCTTCTTCTATCTTCTGCTTTTTCGCAGACTTCTTTTTCTTTTCAGAAGACTTTCTTTTGAAAGAAGTCCATTCCATAGCAAGAACTGAGCCTTTAGAATCTTTCATAGAAAGCTCAGCGGTGACCAGCATGTTCATTAATTTGGCCAAAAAATTTTGAAGTTTATGCATGTGGTAATTCATGATGAATTGCCCATATGCATCAGTCAATGATTGCGAAATAACATCATTCTGCAGATCCAAGTCTAACTTCACACCGAGCTTCTCAAGCTCTTCTAAGTCCTTGATCATCATCAGACAGTGATCTTGGACTGACTGCCCATCATGCATCTTAGCCTTAAAAAGTCATTTCATGGCTTGATACTTGGCTATGTGACTCTGTTCACCAAACATCTCTTGCAGGTGAGCCAACATTTGACGAGCAGTTTTGATATCTTCATGTTGGCGCTGGAGCTCATCAGACATCGAGCCCAACATGTAATATCTGGCTTTATTATCTTCATCTATCCATTTTTCCAGAGATGCTCTCTATTCAGCAGATGGACGGGTTGGTAAGGTGGGAGGGTCCTGGTCCAATACATGGGTTAACTTCTTGGAACCCAAAATAATTTTGTAGTTCCTAAGCCAATCTTTATAATTGGGTTTGGTCAGTCTATGTGTGTCCAAGATATATGCTAATGGGTTGGACGTAGACATTTTTCTATAGAGAGTTAAAGATTCTAGTTAGATACTGTAATTATGACTTGACCAATTTATTTACATATTTTATTTTTAAATAAATTAGCTTCCACTATTTTCTTGGATCCCTACACTCCCTCTGTAGAGATGCAAAAATCTCCACGATTAATGATTTCTAGTGGGTGGTGCGGTCTCACCAACTGACTCATCACCTCACCTAACAGTTATTGGTGATGGGTTAGCCAATGAGTGAACAACTCTTGTTCAATGATTCTCTAATCATGGTGCACCCAAACTTGGTCTCTAATTCATGAATCTCACCATATCCAAAATATTGATCCACTCCTTAGTTAAGTCAGACCCACCATTTGCATAGACTGGATTCCTAATTGAGTCTCTCACCGTATTTGAAATATTGAGCCCAACTCATCCTCCAGCCCATAGCATCCAATGCCTAATAGACATGGTTGCATCTTTCCCAGGTGCAACTGAGCCACTGTATCCAGTCCGAGAACAATCAACCCCGAAAAGGGCCCGCACATCTACAATGGTGGAAGACCTCAGACTTAATCTTTTCTTAGGAAGAATTGATTCAGGTCTCATTAAACTAGACTTGTCATAGTCATAACAATTATGACTAACCTAGTGGCATGGGTTAGCTTGGATTATTGACCACCTCAAATCAGAACTGTGTCAACAGATATGGCCAGGTAAGTGAGACCGGTGGAAGGGATATGCCATTAACTCGTACAAGAATGCATTCAGGTCGAGTAGCTTCCAATTAAAAATCAGTCGGTCGTATGTGCCAAACTTACCTTAGACACCAAATTGTTGAGTCAGAACCAATTGGGTTAGCCTACAATCCAGACTCTAACCTCTGAGCCTAATTAGGTCTTGCTTGATCGTGACTCGATCTTGACCCAGACTTAATCCTATTAGGCTGGTCAATTTAAGCATTGTTGATCCCATCTAACCAACTCTTGATTCGGTTTGATCAACCGCTTAGACCTAATTGAGCTACCCAAGCCCGAACCCAGTATTATGAATATGTCTTAGATCTGAAAATTCTCAATTTTAGACCTAATTAATATTCATAATCTTAATTCTTAATTAAGTAGGGTTCATAAACAAAATATGCACAATAAATCCTAGGGTTTCAGGATCTAGGGTTTTGCAGAAAGTAAGTTTTGGGTTTCTGATTAAGGACGAACACGCAGCACCCCTACACGTCATAAGAACACCCCATCGAATGGAAGAGAGAGGGCCTTTAAATCCCTTCTTCATTCTTATGACCGGACGGCCAAGAGGAACGCCTTAATCAGGAACATGTAATACTACAAAATAGTTTTAGATCTATATCATATATCTCATATACAAATTAGATCTAATCATGGCATATTTTGCATACATCTCATGTATCGAATCATGCATATTTTTAGATCTAAATTATCTCATAATAATCTAAAAAATTAGATTTAAATTGATCTTATCAAAATAAACTCTAATCTAGACAACTATGTAGAACTATTCTACACTAGTCTAGACATGCATCAATCATATCTCATATGATGTTTAAAAATTAAATAATTTTTATTTGCTATTTTTTAGATGTTATTATAATAATTATAATATCAAAAAATAGTAAATAAATAGATCTAAAATATGATTTAATCAAATTAAATTGTAAACATGCAAGACTATTCTATAGAACTATTCTATTTTAGAACTAGTCATGCATATTTTCTAATCTTAGATCCAAATCATTTAATTTTAATTTTTTATGATTTCAGATCTGATCACATCTCATGTGACATCTAAAATCACTTATTTTTTAATTAAAATAAATTTAAAATCAGATCTAAATACTTTAGAACCTTGGCTCTGATACCAGTTGAAGGAAAATCCTGATTTTTTGGACCAGGTTCGTTCAGATCTGATCAGATCAAGAGATATATTTCAAAAATTTTTCTCTTTGATTCAAATTAGATCTGAGATATTTTAAATCTAATTTTTATTATTTTAATAATTAAAATAAAATATAAATAAATTAAATCATAATTTAATTTACCTTGATGTAGGGTAATCCTATTATCCCGTTGATGATCCTGTAAGCAGCGGAAGGTTCTGGATCTAGCCACGCAAGTGCCTGGCCTCTACCGATATCCACTCAAGCTGGATCTAGAGATCCTCTTCTTCTCTATCACATCTCCAAAAATTAGATCTGAATCTGATTTGGAGGATCTTCAAAATAGCTTTCGAAGATCAGTAGTTGTCCTTTGCAGCAGCGCAGCCTTCTAGCTTTCTGTCGCCTTTCTCTCGCCTAGATTGCACCAACTGAGATCCCAAACTTCTTTGGGCATGGAGAGGAGAGGGAGAAGATGAACTTGGCATGGAGGAGGAAGAGAGAAATAGCCTTGGGATGTGGAGAATTGAATTTTCTTGAGTTGGGCGCAGGGTCTTATTTATAGACTATGCGTGATCCAACTCCTCTTCATCCCAACCAATCACAACCCTTTGTGAAATCAGATCTAAATCTGATTGGTGGGAATAGAGTCCCTTGGATTCATCCTTAGATGGTGCCTAAGACCAGTCAAAGTTGGTTCTTAGGAGGAGTCTAATCGAAATCCAATAAGGAGATGGAGTCCCTATCCAACAGGGACTCTTGGGCGCCTCCAGCTTGGGCGCACGCCAAGGGTGGCGTGCGCCCTCATCCTTGCCAGTTTCTAATAGGGAAACAAGCCTCCACCAGCTCTTCAATAGGTGCGTGACATATGGACAGAAGTCAAAGTATCAATGGTCAATATTTGACCAGTCAAAGGTCAACTTTTGACCAAAGTCAAAGGATGAGAAATGATAGGTGACCAAAAATGGCAGGTATTGTCTTACAAAATAAGACAACCCTTTTTTGACCTGGATAGGCTCTAGTCAGACCAAGTGAAGGCCTCTGATCGAGCACAAACTCCTTTGGCTCAGTCAGGACAACTATTTATGATAGTAAAAGAAGAACGTTAGGTTCAATCGAGTGCTAGCACGATTTTCTTGAACCTAATTGAATCTCATTCAGATCAATTGAACTGGATCAGTTCAATTGATGATCACCAGATTCAAACCCTTGTTTGTGTGATCCCAGTTAGGTTCAGTTCTGTATGGTAATGGGATATGTCATGATCTCTATCATCGACATCATCGAAACTCCTTTCGATGGATCAGAACTCTTCTGATTCGAACAGCTAGAATGATCGATCATCTAAATCATTCTAATTGCTCCCAAAATCCACCAGTGACACCTAGCAGTATATGGTGGCAACCCATCAGAGCTGAATGTGAACCTCTTGGTGTAGCTACCTATGTTATGTTCTTCTATCTTGAGCTCCGATCAGATTAGGGTTAAGATCAACTCATCAAACCATAGTTTCTATCATATGATGTAATCATTCGATTCAAGTCCGATGTGAAAACCTAAATAGAAACTCTTTCTATTATTTCACTCTACCATGGCCATGGGTTTCTGGACTTGATTCTCATGATCAGCATAGGGCTGCTCCTCTACCACCGAGGTAGATAGATTCCATCTTGATGCAATCCAGTTCCTACAATGAACATGCTATAGCCAACATACACCTCAGGATTCTGAATGGCTAGGAGATCAAGTTATGGTGTAGTCAAACTATAACACCCTCAAGGTGAACTATCGATGCATCTCAGGTCAGAGAACCAGACACACCACTACAATATAGAGTCAGTCATTGACGAGAAGGTAGACTTCCTAATGACTACTCGAGGTGGTCACGCTCAGTGCCCTCATTCTCTAACGAGTACCTATACTCTCGCTCTGGTATCTCCACACCATAGACTCAAGACTCATCTACTAAAGAGAAGCGATTGTATACCAACCTTCTAGATCAATCACCATCCTCGTGATGATCCTATGGTCGAGAGCATTTTACGAGTTAATAATGATTATTCATGTCTTAAATTTTCAACTCTTGAAAATATGAATTATCATTACCATTAACTCAAAGGATGTATCACAGACAATAAATACACATATGTGATAGAAAATAATCCATTTTATTGATTATAGTCAAAATTATAATTTTACCCCTAGAAGTGTATTACAAGTGTCAGCTAATTCTGATTTCTAAGGCACATATATCTAATAGACTGCTTATGAAATGAGCTGCAAACTGATGTCTCATCTAGTAAAACAAAAGGATCATACCTGACTTAAGGCTCGAGTATCAATTTCTTGCTACTTCCTTCAGGATAGATGGAAAAGCTTAGCACAGAATGGCATCCGATGTGTCATGAAACTGCATCATCATTTGGAAGGCCTCAAGGAGGTCGACTGGATCAAAAATTCCATCGTAACTCTCAAATTAAGGGAGTTTGAAGTTCGACGGGATGGGCTCCTACATGATTTTGGCAAAAAAGAGAGATCGGTGTAGATGTCATCAAGATGGATCGAGAAGGCATGACGGAGCTCCTCAATTTGTCAGTTCATGTTTCGAAGCTTTTGATCGGGAGTATTATCTCAATCATGGATCTCAGAGGGCCACTAGTTGTAAATAAGAAAAGTCTCCTCCAGAGAAGAATCATGATCGGAGCAGGAGCTCTCTGCTCTCGCTTCTTCTTTCCGGGGGTAATGGGTCTGCTGACCTAGGTGGCCCTTCTTGGTGCCAGTTCTTAAAGTTTTGATGGGGGTCTCTCTAGTTGGATTGCTGTCGGGGGCTACTGCATGGTCTGCACCATTTCGGTGAGGCCTCGAACCTACTGCATTATCTGATTGAACTGCTCCAGATCCATCATAGCCATCGATGGAGGAGGTTAAGGTGTCAGCGATGGAGCTAGGGCGGGCAGATCTGGCTTGGATCTGATAGTAGAAGCAGTAGACCACCGAGTGGTTGTCTTCTTTGGAGGTATTTCTGGGGCAAGAATGGGTTAAATAGAGGTGGATTCAAAAGATTAGTAGAGAAAGAAGGCATATAGGATCGATTGGATACTCCTTTTAGAACAAGGGCTCAAAGTCCCTTCCTCTAGCACCAATCTTGTTGGTGCAAAAATCTACGACAACGTCGGAGATGGCTGGAGGTGGAAAGATGAGGTCACTAATGGGACTTGCAAAATAGAAGTCCAGACCGAAGGTGGGTGGCTCCGGTAGGACCCTCCAATGTTCAAGTCAATTTTCGGTCAACTAGAATGGAGTGCTCAAGAAATAGAGAGGTAGAGTAATAGGTAGGAAAGAAAGCTTAGCGAGAAATGTATTTGAAGGATTTCTTTTATAGACGGAGTATGTAACAAACTAATAGTGATAGCCATAACTGTTTGGTAGTGGACCGTTTAAGCCACGTGGAGTTTGTTATAGAAGATGAGTTATTGTTATCGTGACTTGTAAGCATTTGGGATCCATTTGTTGGAGTTTGGGCGTAGGTCGAAGACTTCTATGTATGCAGCAAGCTTGTTTCCGATCGAGGTTGGTTGGGACAATGTCTAGTTGCTTCAAGGAGTTCAGAAGCTTTTTGGATCACGTGCAGGTAGGTGCCTCCTAAATTTAAATTTGAAGTACTATGCCCCATCCTTGCAGAGCAGTTATCATGAATCAATAATTGATGAGGTTCTTTTGGATGACTCTAGTTGAGAGGCATGACACGGACAAAATGAGCCCACGACCAGCTGGGAGAAGCTCATCTTGAGAGGTATTCGAATGGAAGGACTTCGGCTGAAGGAAGCACGACTAAAAGAAGTGCATCTGAAAGGAATCTGTGTGGAAGGAGCATTGCTGGAGGAGTTCGTTTGGAAGAAGCGTGATTGAAGGAGTTCATTCAAAAGGAGTCCGACTAGAGGAGTTCATCCAGAAGGAGAGCGATTGGAGGAGTTCATCCGCAAGGAGCATGTTATCCATAATTTGGGACTTCAACTATCTTCAAAGCTCGTTACCAATCTAGGTTGGGGGGATTGAACTTTGATCCTGTCATTCATTCTAAGTCAAGAAGCAAGGTTAATCAAATAATAGTTCTCCTTCACTATTCAAGATTGTTTGGTTGGATTTCAATATGCCTTCTGCAAACTTCATGGTATGGACTTGTTGTTGGGAGGATCGGTGAGTTACTTCTACATGGGAGCCGGTGGCTAAGGACTTTGATCGGGGTTATTTTACCCCCAACATCAGGTAAGTGAGAGAGAGGTGGGAGGCCCCCCGTTCTTACCTTAGACACCAATTAAAATTGGCCAGGTAAGTAATGGATCCAATTAATAAATCACGATCTCTTTACCTTCCCAGAACCACTTTCCTAGACACCAATTGACCAATTTATATCAAGAATGGATTTACTTTTTGATCTTTAACACTATGACTTAATATAATTTTAAGAGGGCTTGAAAGATCTCATGCACATCCTTAATAACTTTAATACATGAGTCTACATGTTGTGCAATGTGAAACATATAACGTATTCATCATTGTACGATAACTTTACAGCATAATAGATAAGTATCGATTATTCTAGGATAACCATATAATCAGAATGATGAATAAGTGCAACATACATCATAATATCTTATATTAAGATATTATATCAGGTTGCAAAAAAAAATTCATAAAATTATAACCATGATCATATTACATGACATAAAGCATCAGCATGATCATTCATAATATTATATATTATCCTTATCATAAGACATATGTACCAATCATATCATGCTTTAAATCATAATTAAAAGCATTCATGTATATAATTGAACCATACAAGGTGTAGCTCTGATACTACTGTAAGATTTGATTGATACGGTGGAAGCAATTGATTTCAAAAAGTTTAATCTATTAAACCCTAAACCCTAGGACCAATTGTGATGATTTTCAATCACCGACATGTATATATTATAAGATAAAAGAACATACTCTTATATATCTAATTTGGTGATGATTTATTTCCATGAGGTGTCCACGTGTTTGCTTTCCAACAGTAATCCACATAGGAATTTATTTCAAGAACAATTTCTATTGAAGCCTTGCTTGTTGAATTCTGAACTAGAATTCCTTGGCCTTCCTTCTCTCTTCTTCTCTCTAATTTATTCTCTTTCATATTCTCTTTTATCCTTATTAAATAATCTTTCTAATTCTTGTCTTAATTAAGACTTCTTGTACTGGTTAAGATCTTGTCTAAAGGAAGACTCCTTATCTTACTAATATCTTGTCTAAAAGAAAGGGAAAAAGAATTTTAAGACAAGCCACTGAATTGGAATGCCCAACACCTCTCATCCGTATCCTATTTATAGATTTAGATGAGGCACCAATAGCATCCATTTTCAAACACTTATCAGCTATTAAAAAGTCTTATTAAGAGGCTAAATAAGTCCCTTAATGCAGGAGTCTTGGAGGCACGTAAAAACTGATTTCTACCTTCGAAACATCGTATATAGGTCGTTCCACAAATAACTCTAAATTTTTTTTGATTTATTTTAAATTTAATTAGATTAAATCACTGATAAACTATTGAATGTGGAGATAATCTCAGATAAGTGGCACCAATCAAGAGCCTTTAGGTAGAAGGACTCTTGGCGCCACTTTAACTTAAGCTACGCGATGCTTCACGTAGTTTCCCAAGAGAAATCATTCCTTACGCCCAATATTTTTGACTTGGTCAAATATTGTAGGTGCCTATAAAAGAGGATCTCAGGGGGCTTTTACCTCATCAAAGCCCCTTGGAAGAATGACTCTCCATGCCAATATCACACCACCCTTATTCATGCACCATCAATTTGTGCGCTATCTCTAGAGAGGTATTTTTGGCACCTTGGACTCTTCAAGATGAGTCCAGAAAAATGCCAAGTGGCACCCATCTGATGGATAGCCCTATTAGCCTAACCATATTTTAGATTTAAATAAAATTAGTTAGCCAAAAGTGCAAGGATTCAAATCAAAAGTGATTTGGCAAGGAATTAGGTTAGCCAGCATGTGCTAGCATGCTAATTAGCTACCCAATTAGGATCCAATGATCCTAAAATTAATTCATGACCAATTTTTTTATGTGTGTGACCCATTGAGCTCCACATCTAGCTAGCAGTAGGTCCGGATATATTTTAATCTAATCTAATTAGACTCAATCTTAATTGATTAGGGTTAGTGCTGACTCAATTTGATCAATTAGAAGAGCCATCTAATTGAGGATTGAATTAATCTCATTAATTTAATCAAATCCACAAGTCAAGATTAATGTCTAGTAATGTATCGTGACTATCCAAAAGATGTAAAATTTGGTAAAAATACCAAATATACCCTTCAGTGGCAAGTTTTCATTCAATTCAATCTCTCAATCATCCTGCAACTCAAATATGCTTTTGAGCATGGATAAATGTCAAACTGAAATACATATTCATGTGGATTCTTCATCAATCAATGATAATTTTAATGAATGATTAGAAATCCTATCTAACCTTCATTCTACTTTGGCCAACATCTTATTGAGTTATCAATAGATGAGAATGCATAGGATGTCATCTCCTCTTACTAGAATCGATCGATTCCTTGTTGACCTACTCACAACCATCATGCACACTTGACCATATCCAGAACATACCATTCATAACTTAATGTCATGACTTAGTATGAACCAAAAATATGGGCTTACATGCATAAGGTACCATGGCTATCTCAGGTCTAAGGATCACTTGCACAACTCTCACTTAGAGAATCATCTTTTAACATACAAATAAGGTACCATAAGATATTTTTTTTAGTGAGTCAATTTAGTGAACTCGTTCCTTAATGAGCATCCACATCTTTATATTAGTGTCTCCATAGAAGTGGCTTGTGAGATCCGCCACCCATCCATTGAGCATACATGGATGTGTCAGTCTATCTGAAATATTGATCCCTGACTCAATGTTCCTCTAACCAGGAATGTTCAAAATTAGGATTTTAGAATTTTAGGTCTTACAGACATGACTCATTCATGTCCCCTAAAACCATTGCCATAATCTTTGGGATTTGTTGGGGATAAAATTACTCCCACTGAAGTCCATAGGTCGACCTTTAAGTCATGTGTTCTGGATGATTTTCTCAGTTGTAACTGGCAACTCTCTTCTAACGACTGTAGAATGCTCTAAATGCATGATGAACTTCGTCTAGATGAAGTTGAATAGTGAAAGAGGTTTTTGCTTGGTTGACTATGATCTCGGGTTTGAAATGGATAGTAGAATCCCAAATGGAGCTTGACTTTGTTTGTCGATCGATCTCGAAGATAGCCGAATTCCCTTATGGCAAGTGGTAAAGCTCACCAGTCTAATATCGTGAACATCATTCTAGCTAAGCTTCTTTATTCCACTTCATGAGTAATGGCCGAACCTTGAAAGTGGCCAAATTTCTTCATCCCCAATAGGATTTACAAGCCCAACTGGCATGCGTTAAGTGTGTCGACTGGGCAAAGTTGAATAGTCAAAGGACCTCGACCGACCAATTTCTAGTTGATCTTCATTTGGATGAATTCCATTTGGCTGAACTCCTTTGCAGCCGAATCCTTCTTCTCCATTTTATGAATGATAGCCAACCTTAAAAGCAGTCAACTTTCTAAGAGTAGCCAAAATAGCACCTTGGGAGTCACCTATTTCGACTTTCAGCCAATCTTAAATTTCTGCTATCCCAGCCAAACTACTCTAAGAAACTTTGGTCGTAGTCCCTAGTTGAGAACTCGTTGTTCTCTTTCCATGACTTAGAAACTAATTTCCTAGATTAGCTAGACCGATCCCAAGTTCTGCATGAAAAATTCGCTCCCAAGCATGGAAGTCTTTATCACCTAAACTCTAATAAACTAACCTCAACTACCTACAAATCTCAAAAGAATGACAGCTCACTCTCCATAATAGACTCCACATGACCTGAATGATCCCATAGTAGATGGTTATGATTGTCACCATCAATCTATTATGCGCTCTATCTATATAAAGGATCCTCTAAATTCGCTTTCCTCTTTAAGCTCTCCTTATTACTCTAATTCTCCTGAGTACTCCATTCTTGTTGGCCAAAGAATTGACTTGAACGTTAGAGGGTCCTATCGGAGCCACCCACCTCTGATATGAACTTCTTCTTGTAGGTCTCGTCAGTGGCCTCATTTTCACCAGCTCCAACGACTCTAGCGTCAACATTATTTTCTACACCAACACTCTCCATAATAGACTTCATGTGGTCCGAATGGCTTCCTAGCAGACAGTCATGACTGTCACCATCAATCTATTACGTGCTCCATCTAAATAAAGGACCCTTTAGATATGCTTCTCTCTAAGCTCTCCTCATTACTCTAATTCTCCTAAGTACTCCATTCTTGTTGGCTAAAGAACTGACTTGAGCGTCGAAGGATCTTGCTGGAGCCACTAACCTTCGGTCTGGACTTCTTCTTACAGGTCTCGTCGACGATCATGTCTTCATCGGCTCCAGTGATTCCAGCATCACACCATTTTCTACACTAATAGGGTTCATCATAATCTTTAAATATAAAAGATACAACTAGAATGATGAATCAAATGCCTTAATTTTATTGATATCAAAATAAATGTCATTACATGAGTTAGGGAATATACAAAAAAGTCCCATCACATCACATATGTGATTGGCGTGTAGGATACTTATTTTTTTATAAGAAAAGCAAGATATTGAGGATAATTCTTATTCCTATAATCCTGCTTCTTACAGTAGAAGCACTCTACCTGATTTTGGTCAGTCTTGGAATTTTTATTTTGACCAGGCTTAAAAGCTCCGGCACCAACCTCTTTATGCTACTGAACAATATTCAACTTTCGATACTTACCATCAAAGTTGGGTACCATAAGTGTAGCATTGTCTAATAGTAAATGGAGCAACTAGGGTTTAGCTTTAATCTAAAAAGAAAAAGAATAAAAGATCTATTAGTATATGAATTATATTAAGCCTAAAGACTTGGACTTTAGTCTAAAGGTCCTCCCACTATTTTATATGAATGGTAGCCTCTACCTCTAATTTAAAGAATTACTTTAATTTTCTAGTAGGTAGAATCTACACAAACTGCATACGGGCCTGAGGAAAGCTCTTACCAACCTGTGTGCATCTATAGGTAGGTTCTTAACCAATTATTTTTTTAAATATTTTTTAGTAATAGGTTTTCCCCCAAGTGCCTTTTTAGTAGGCTAGGGCCTCCATTGAAAGATTTCAGTTAGGTCCAACTATTAAAATGAACCTACTCAGTGATTCTAACTAAGAAATGACTAGACTTGAGAAAAGCTCTGTCCAACCTGATCATTCATCAAATAGTATAATAGAGTTATCATATGATAAATGATAATTTCAATATCTCGATGAACACCAGACGTAAGACGCCTCCAATGTCCATCCAGACTATTGGACTCATTACCATCCACCTTAATGGAAGGCTATGATCTTGTTATCCCCATAAAAAATATTATTTTAAGGATCTAATAATTTAAAAAATTTAATTAAATAATTAGAGATAGAGAAGAAATTAATCGATAATCAAAAATTCTCCCACTGACTTCACCAAGTCATTGAAAAGGACTAGTTCTCCCACTAACTTTACCAAGTCTGAAGAAGACTAGAAACAAGTTGGTTAATGGCACCTAAATCAATCATACTAATTAGCCAATGTGACATGGATTGGCTCGAATCAATGATCAACCTAATCAAAAGCTGACTAACCATATTGGCTAGGTACGTTGGATTGGTGGGAGGATCTATCAAAGCTTACCTTAGACACCATCAACAATAGTCAGGTAAGCAAGTGCTAATTTAAAACTATCGATTATGATTTTCAGACTTATCTTAGAGACCAATCAATTTATCAGTTTTGATTTGATCTGTCTAAAGATCTGGACTCGACCATTGAGCCATGATCAAGTCTATTTGGTAAAATCAAATGTATGGACTATGATCAACTACAACTATCAAATTGATCTATTGAGAAGAATTGATCTAATTCTAATTAACTATTAATTAAATTTGATCAATTTCTTAATTTAGTCTATATTTGATTCTAGCCCTAGGTCTAATCCAGTTTATTGACCTGATCTAAGCTAACCCATAACCCATGATTTATGCAATGTCATTAGATCTTTAATTCATAATTTTAGATCTAAACTTTTGACTCTTAACTCTTAATTAAGTGTATCATGAATCATGGTTTTGAAATAATTTTAAATTATAAAAAATTTACTTTGAATCATATTCAATTTAGGATTTTGAGTTGACTCAACCAAAGAACCGAGTCAGCTCAACTACATGTCAGCAGCAATAGGGTTTTAGATCTGAATTATTTCAATGTTTAGATCTTATCCTAAGATTTTGAATCTATGGTTTTGTAGAAATTAAGTTTTGAATTTAAATTCTATAAAATAAATATATCACATATATAAGTTCCAAATTTAAATCAAAAACACATGTCAAGCATATGTATCAAAAGAATCTAGCTCTAAAACATGAAACACATTATTTAGATCTCATCTAAATAATAAAAAATCAATCAAAAATCTATTTTATTTTAGATCTAAAATTAAAAAATAAATCATAAATCAATTTAGATCTCATCTAACTTATTTATGATTTAGATTTTTCAAATCAGCACATACTAGGATAGCATCTCCATTGTAAAAGATAAACCTGACAGCAGAATAATCTTATAATTAATATGTGCTACCTTAAATATTATTTTCAGATTATTATGCATACTTAATCATGTCATAAAGAAACCTAGGCTCTGATACGACTGTTGGAAAAATGGATAGTATTTCATGCATGCCTTTCAAAACTTTTTTGAAAAAATAAGAAAAAGACTAAAAGATTAATCCTATTAATCTAATTATGCATATAATTATATCATTAAACATCTACAATTTAGGATCTATGACATGACATGTTGTATGAAAAAATGTAAAAATAGATAGTAAATAGGTATTGATCATATCAATACCTAGATTAAATCTAGATATAGAAGAGATCGGATCTCTTTACCTGATCGTAGGTCAGAAACTCCGCTACTGATTTTCATGGATGTGATCATTGCTCAGAGCTGCACAGGATGTCTAGTCTCTACAGGTAATCCATACAAAGTTTCTATGTTGATCAGAGGATCGACGATTGAAAATCTACGTGAGGTGCTAGCTCCATGTAGATCCCTTCAAATGGTTGATCTAAATTTTTTTCTTTAAATCTCTCAGACCCTCCAAGAGATGAAGAAACCAGAGGAGGATTAAGAGAGATATCCTTCTTTCTAATCTCTCAAAACATGAATAAGAGAAAGATCAAAAGAAATCCTAAGAGAAGAATCCTTCTCTTCTTTTCTCTATCAACAAGACATACCAAATAATTGTCCTAAAGAAGCCTCACGCCCCTTAGATGAAAGCACCTCAAAACCCATGCCCTCTCTCTCTTTTCCATGATGAATAACCTCTGATTTTCTAATGCCTAGAGCCCCTTAAAATGAGGCACCCAAGGAATCCATAACTAAGTCAAATACCTAGTTGAAAAGCATTCAAACCAAGGAGTTTGAGGGGCATCCTGATGGGTTTGATTGACACATTGGAAGCAATTGATTTCAAAAAAAATTGTCTATCAAACCCTAAACCTTAAGACTAACCTTGATGTAACCCACGTGTTCACCCTCCAACAATGATCCACACAAGAATTGGGTTCAACAATAATCCTTCCTGATCCTTGCTTGCTGAATTTTGAACTAGAATTCTTGGCCTTTCTTCCTCCTTCTCTCTTATTTATTCTCCATTATTTTCTCTCTTAGCTTCCTTAAATAATCTTTCTAACCTTTGTCTTAATTAAGACTCCTTGTATTGGTTAAGACCTTGTTTAAAGGAAGAC
This sequence comes from Cocos nucifera, assembly GCA_006176705.1. Taxonomy (NCBI): domain Eukaryota; kingdom Viridiplantae; phylum Streptophyta; class Magnoliopsida; order Arecales; family Arecaceae; genus Cocos; species Cocos nucifera. Next base: position 1,141,366 of record QRFJ01000084.1, read on the forward strand.
TCCTTGTCTTACCAACACCTTGTCAAAAAGAAAGGGAGAAAGAAAATTAAGACAAGCTTCTAAATTAGAATTCACAATACCTTCCATCCGTATCTTATTTACAGATCCAGATGAGGCACCAGTAGCATCCATTCTCAACCACTTATCAGTCATTAAAGAGTCTTATCAAGGGGCCAGGTAAGTTTCTTAAAGTAGAAGGAGTCTTGAAGGCATATAAAAATTGATTTCTATCTTCGAAACATCGTATATACGTTATTCCCACATTAATTTTGATTTTTTTTGATTTATTTCAAATTTTCTTTTGAAATTCCTTCTAATATGGCATGGATAAGGGAGAGAGAGTCCTAGAGTAGGTGTCTAACTAAGAGCCTTCATGTAGAAGGACTCTTAGGTAACTTTTAATCTGAAACTATGCGACATTTTGCACTATTTCCTAGGAGAATTCATTTCTGCACCCACAAACTTTGACCAGTCAAATATGATAGGCATCCCATGTGAGGGAGAGACTTAGAAGGGGTGTGGACTTGGTCAACTCTCCAAAGCAGAAGGACTCTTGGTCCTTTTTCGCACCAAAAATAATCTCACACCACACTAGGTGGCATCAACCATAGGGAGGAGTTTATGGTGCCTAGGACTCTTCCAGATGAGTCCGAAACAAGGCCACATGGCACCCATCTGATGAGTAACCTTTTTAGCCTAACAACATTATATATATATATATATATGTATGTATGTATGTATACATATGTATGTATGTATGTATGTATGTATGTATGTGTACATATATACATACATACATATATATATGTATGCATGGATGTATGTATGTATGTATATATGTATATACATCTATATATGTATATAGAATTGGTTAGCCAAAAGTGCAAGGACTCGAGCCAAAACTAATTTGGCAAGGAATTTGGTTAGCCAACATATGCTAGCATGCCAATTAGCTAACCAATTACAATCTAATGATTATAAAATTAATTCTTGATCAATTTTTTTATGTGTGTGATCTATTGAGCTTCATATCTAACCAACAATAGGCTCGAATGTATTTTAATCTAATCTGATTGGACTCAATCTCAATTGATTAGGGTTAATGCCAATCCGATTTTACCAATTAGAAGAACCATCTAATTAAGGATTGAATTAATCTCATTAATTCAATCAAAACCTACAAGTCAAAATTGACATCTAGCAATGTATCATGGCTATCCAGAAGATATAGAATTTAGTAGAAATACTAAATATACCCTTTAGTGGCAAGTACCTATGCAATTCAATCCCTCGATTATCCTACATTCCAAATATGTTTATGAGCATAGATAAATGTCAAACTCAAATATATGTTCATGTCGATTCTTCATCAAGCATACATAGGATGTGCTAGTCTATCTAAAATATTGATCTTCGACTCAATGTTCCTCCGACCAGGAATATTCAAGATTAGGATTTTAGGATTTTAGATCTCACAGGCATGACTCATTTATGTCCCCTAAAACCATTGCCCTAATCTTTGGGGTTCATTATAATCTTTAAATATAAACGATGCAACTGAAATGATGAATCAAATACCTTAATATTATTGATATCAAAATAAATGTCATTACATGAGTTGGAGATTATATAGAAAAGTCCTAACACATAACACATGTGATTGGCTTGTAAGGCACTTATTCTTTCAATTTTTCACTTGCACTTAAGCCAATCACCTTTATATCTCAAACCCATACAATTGAGATGGTGATCAAATAGTTGCTATGATAAGGCTTTAGTAAATGGGTCTGCTATATTGTTCTTAGTGTCCACTTATTCTAATACAACACTTATCTTTTGATAATTTTTCGAACGAGATGATACTGTTTAAGGATGTACTTTGATCTTTGGTGAGATCTTGGTTTCTTGGCTTGGATCACTACACCAGTATTATCATAATATAGTGGTACTGGTCATTCTATCTCAGGAACCACTCCTAGATCATCAGTGAATTTCTTCATCCAGATAGCTTTCTTAGCAACTTCATTAGCAACAATGTATTCTGCCTCTATTTTTAAGTCAGTTATAGTCTGCTATTTTATACTTTTCTAACTCACTACACCTCTATTTAAGGTGAACATATATCCTGATATTGACTTGCTATCGTCCAGTTCTGACTGAAACTAGAATCAGTATGACCTTCTAGTTTCAACTCAAAACCTTCATAAACCAAAAAAAAATCTTTAGTTCTTTTCAGATACTTAAGAATATTTTTCACAGCTTTCCAATGATCCTCTCCTGGCTCCGCCTGATATCTACTGACTATGCCTAATGCATAAGCCACATCAGGTCTGGTACATAATATGGCATACATAATAGATCCTACTATCGAAGCATAAAGAATCAATTTCATTCTTTCTCTTTCTTCTGATGTCTTAGGAGACATCTTTTTAGAGAAACATATGCCTTGACTTATGGGCAAGTAATCTCTTTTACTTTCCTCAATGTTGAATCTCTTCAACACTAAGTCAATGTATCTAGATTGGGACAAGCATAGCATTCTATTAGATCTATCTTTATAGATCTTTATTTCAAGAATATAGGATGCTTCATCCAAATCTTTCATGAAAAACTAATTTGATAGCCAAGTCTTAATGGACTGGAGAATTGGGATATCATTCCCAATAAGTAATATGTCATCAACATATAAAACTAAGAAGACTATGGAACTCCAACTTGCCTTCTTATATACACATGGTTCATCAACATTTTTTGTGAAGCCAAACTCTTTGTTTGTCATATCAAATTGGATGTTCTAACTCCTCAAAGCCTGCTTTAATCTATAAATGGACCTTTTAAGCCTACATACATGATTTGGTCTCGCACTGAAGATGAACCCTTCTGGTTGAGTCATATAGACCTCTTTCTCAAGGTTATCATTAAAAAAAGCAGTCTTGACATCCATTTGTCAGATTTCATAATCATAGTATACTGTTATAGCAAGTAAAATCCATATAGACTTTAGCATAGCCATTGGTGAAAAGATTTTATCATAATCAATTTCTTATTTTTGTCTAAAATCTTTTGCCACCAACCTAGCCTTATAGGTTTCAATTTGGCTATCTGCTCCGATCTTCTTCTTGAAGACCCACTTGCACCCTATAGGGTTCATATCCTTTGGTGCATCAACTAATGTTCATACTTGGTTCAAATACATAGAGTTCATTTTAGATTTCATTGCTTCTAGCCACTTGTCAAAGTCTTTACTTATGATGGCTTCAGAATAGGTCAATGGATCATCATCTTGAATGATATTTGTCTTATTATCATTTTCTATGATGAAACCATATCTTAGGGGTGCATGACGCACTCTTTCTAACCTATGGGGAGTAGGTGTATATTATGGATATACCTCATCCTTGGGTACATCTGGTTGAGGACCGTTATTAAATATTTTTAGAATAGTTTGTAGGTCCTGAACTTTTGTAAGTTCAATATTTCTTCCACTATTTTTTTCTTGGATAAATTCCTTCTCCAAGAATATGGCATGCCTACTAACAATTATATTTTATTCAGTAAGGTGGTATATATAATATCCTTTTATGTTCTTAGGATATCCTACAAACATATATTTGTCTGATCTTGCACTTAGGTTATGTCCAAAATTATTTCTGACATAAGCAGGACAGCCCCATATCTTAAGATGCTTAAGATTAGGCTTTCTTTCATTTCATAATTCATATGGAGTGATAGAAATAGATTTAGAAGGCACTCTATTAAGAATATATGTAGCAATTTCTAGGACATATCCTAGAAAGATATTAGAAGATCGGCATAGCATATCATGGACCGTACCATTTCCATAAATGTATAATTTCTCCTTTCTGCTACACCATTTAATTATGGCGTATAAGGAGGTGTCCATTAAGAGAGATTTTTTTTCTTTAAGATGATCAAGAAACTCAATGGATAAGTATTCACCACCTCAATTAGATTGAAGGATTTTAATACTTCTTCCATTTTGATTTTGAAGGAACTAGTCTAGGATTTCAGGGTTAGATATCAAAACCTTTTCGAATCTAAGTAGCGAAAGACTTAAATTAATCATATTAATTCATAATTAAAACATAAAAAAAGTTCTAGATCTAAGATACTATTATATAATTAAGGCATGCTATTAAATTAAAAATTAAAAATATTAAAAAATATTTTGTTGATCATATCAATATAAAAGCTATTCTATGCTAGATCAAATCTAGATAGAAGAAAGATGATCGTATCATCCATGCCTTTGCAAATCGAGTTCTCTAAATCATTGATCCAGGTTTGAGGTTGTCGTTCAGAGCCATACATTTGTCCGACCTCTACAGGTAATCCACACGAGCTCTTGATCACTGATTAGAACTCTGATGCCTAAAAATTAGCACAGTTTGCTAGAACTACGCTAATCCTTCTTCGATGGTTGATCTAGATCTTTCTTTCTTTGAGATTTGAACTCTTCAATTTCATAAGATGAGGAAGACAATTATGATGTGGAGACACCTCTCAAAGCTCACAATTAATGGAGGAATAGATTTAGAGAAAATCTTAGAAGAAGACCCTCTTCTTCTTCTTCTTTTCTCTCACTAAGACACCATGATTAGTGCCTTTACAAGTCCCATGCCTAAGTCCCTCTATGCCCAGCCTCTCCATGACCGAAGACCTCTCTCTTAGATCTATAATCTCTAAAAAAATTAGGTTAAAAACCCTTTTATATTGAGAGATATGGAGGAGTCACTGTCTAGGTCAAATACCTAATCAAGAGACCTCCAAATTGGGCTAGACTTAGGGCACCCAACTCTTGGGTGTCCCCTCCTTCTTTTTGGGCGTGGACCATCTAGTGTTTGGTGCATTAAAATTTTTTATTTTTCATAATTTTTTTTAAAAAAAATTAGGATCTTAGGCACCATTCATGGATAAGAATTTTGGTTGTAACAAACTTTATCAAATAAAGTTTGAAATCAAAATAATTAATTTATTTTGACTTGGTCCTCAACCAAATACCACGTAAGAAGTATATGAAATGTGGGGATGCATGTCCTCTCTCTAAAAAAGATGGATTTCATGAAAAAACTAAATAAAATTTCATGGAGAGGGCGTAGAGATTGAATGGTGCAAGGATTTGGGAGTCATAGTCTTCTTAAGACTCTTAATTTGACTTGATCCAGCTTGATCCTTAGACCAAATTAAATTAGGATTTATTTAACCCAATTAGATTTGGTCTTAGTATAACTAATTATCTTATTAAATCAGATTAAATTAAATTTAATATTAATTTAATTTCTAATCAAATTAGAGATTAGGTTTAGTTAAGTCCTAATTGAACTAGGACTAGTTTTTTCTTGCAATTGGCTCATCCAATAAACCAATTGGACTTGATCCAATCAAGCTCAAACTAAATATAATTAAATTATATTTAATTAAACTTAATCTCAATCCTCTAGTTTAATCAAATTAAGCTAATTAGTAATTGAATTGCTAAACGATCCTCCTACAATATTTGCACTAGGTTAAACATCAATCGTATTGATTGTTTAACCCTAGAATGATTCTTAATCATTAATCAACTATCCAATTAGATCAAGACCTCTTATGTATATGACCCCATAGGTTTGAACTTAAGTTGATAGCATAGAAATTAATTTCTATACCAATCAAAGTAACTATCTAGCAATGGTACCCGACGGTCGGATAGATCGAATGCATAGAACAACACCCTTAGAACCCATGTGGATATAGTTTCTGTATAATTCATCCTCTTGACCAAAATGCTTGTAGGATATCTCAAAGTTTAACTATCAACCTTGATTAGGTCATCCATATTATATTTCAAATTATTAAATCCATCTTATGGATTATCTTGGCCAAGATTTTTGCTATATTGAAATACAGTGATGCATTCTTCTCTAACTTTTGGAGTGGTCAATCCTATCTTGATCACTCACCGACTTTGCAAGTACTTGACTGTGCCCAAAAATTTTTCATTACTAAATTAGAAATTCAATTAGTCTGGTACCAAAGCATAGTGAGTTGCTTGCAAGCTACTATGGTGATCTCAGGTCTAAGGAATATTTATATCTATATCCCATCAGAGCAATTCTTGATAGTAGAATGCATTGAAATTGATCACGTCCAGTGATGATATACCCATAGATCTCACCTGTATGCCTTATCAGTGTGTTCATACTCCTTGGTTAAGATGACAACCAACCTATATGGCATACAACGACCTATGCTCGATAAACGCTGTCATCCTAATTAACAACATATCATAACAATGAAGTTCTTTAGAAGATGTAGACTTTATGATGAAAATGCTAAAATATATTTTATTTAATAATACATCAATTATAATTATAAGATAGCACAACCATCAATAGACCGATGATTGGCTTTGGAACATATTTCTCAACAACTTTCACTTATTCTAAAGCCACTTGGCATAGTATCTAATACCCATGTTTGACTTGAGGTCATTGAACTTCTTTATTGTCAGGGTTTTAGTGAAGGGGTCGGCTAGGTTCTTCTTTCCATTGATCTTTTGAAGGTCGATGTCACCTCAATCCATGATCTTCCAAACCAAGTGGTAGTAGTGCAGGATGTGCTTTATTCGCTGGTATACTTTAGGTTCTTTCACCTGAGCATTGGTGCCAGTGCTATTATAATAGAGCAGGATTGGATCATTAAGAGAGGATGCTACTTTAAGCTCGATGATGAATTTTCTTAGCCACACAGCTTTCTTCATAGGATCTGATGCTGTGATGTACTCTGCTTCACAAATAGAGTCTACCACAGTATGCTGCTTGAAACTCTTGCAGTAGATGACCCCACCATTTAGGATAAATGCATAACCTAACATGCTTCTACTGTCATCATGGTCAGATTGAAAGCTAGAGTCCATAAACCTCTCAAGTTTCAGATCTGACTCACCATAAACCAACCATTGATCCTTAGTATTTCTTAAATACTTAAGGATGGCTTTAACCACTTTAGAGTGGTTTTCTCCTGGATCAAATTAGTATCTACTCACTACTTCTAGTGAGTATGCCACATCTGGTCTCGTACATGTCATTGTATATATGATAGATTCCATTTCTAAAGTATATAGGACTCTACTCATATGCTCTCTCTCTTTAGGAGTTATCGAACAATCCTTATTAGAGATCTTCAGCACAGTTTCTATATACGCAGACTAGGATAACCCAAGCATTCTCTTAGATCTATCTCTATAGATCTTCATTCCTAGAATGTAAAATACTTCACCCAAATCCTTCATGAAGAACTGAGATGACAACCAAACCTTTATTCCTTGCAGTGTGGGGATGTCATTTTCGATTAAAAGAATGTTATCTACATACAAGACAAGAAATACCACTACCGTGTAGGTGGTGTGGTGCTCCCAAGCCTTGGGAGAACACGGGCGGAGCCAGGGTGAGGGCTCTAGGGAGGCTAGGATAGGTGTGGTCCTAGGACTAGGATAGGAGTTGTCCTCAGGTGAAGGTGGCATGTAACTCTCCATGGGCTTGAGGTTTGGGTATTGAGGGCCTCAAAGGGCTTGGTTGGTGCTTTGGAGACCTAGGATTCAAGATGGAGCAAGGAACCAAAGCCGAAGAATCAAGACTGTAGAAAGAAGATTTTTTGCAGGTTAGCCGATTTAGTCCAAAATTGGGTTGGCTAAGTCTCAAAGCACAGACAAAATAGAAAGATCAAGTTTTGGGACTGTAGGTATGGTACAGAACTGAGCTGGCTCAGTTTCAGACTGATCTGACCTAGTGGAACTTAGTTGGCTTAATGCTGAGACTGAGCTGGCTCAGTGCGCGAGCAGAGTTACACAAGGATCTATTTTGGGCTAGGGTCTGGGATAATCCTAGGGGTCTTAAGACCTGGTTTGAGAGATCTTAAGAGGGCTAATTCATGTATGGGTTGGGATTAGATCCAGAGGATGAGAGCATGTGAGACTTTAGCTCAGTGAGTGCTTTCATGTATTGGGTTAGCCTAAGGGAGTTTTTGAGCTGGGGTATTAGGGTTCATGTCGGAACTCTAGGGTATATAAATCAGGTCATTGTAACTTTTACAATAAAGAAGGGAATACAATGGAGCTTTTCTCCCTATTCTCTTCTCTCTTTTCTCTGGTTCCAACACCAAAACCCTAGCTTCTCTCATCTTTCTTAGATCTTCTTCAGTTTGCTGGATTAATACCTAGGTTCACGCAAGAGATCGGATCTATGGCTGTGGCTCTGAGCAGCCATAGGAATAACATGCCGGACCATTCGTCCATTTGTAAATGTAGGGCTCTTCTCCATTCTTAATGAAACCATACGTTTTGATCATCTTATCAAAATGCATGTTCCAACTTCGAGATACTTTCTTCAATCTATAAATGGATCTCTGAAGTTTGCACACCTTGGACTCATCTATGGATGTGAACCCCTCAGGCTGTATCATATACAGCTCTTTGGTTAGCTTTTCATTCAGAAAAGCTATCTTCATATCCATCTACCAGATCTCACAGTCCAGATGGATAGCTATCATAAGCATTATCTGAATAGATTTGAGTATTGTCATAGGAAAGATTGTCTCATCATAGTCAATACTATAACGTTGATGATATCCCTTGGCAACCAAATGGACTTTATAGATTTTTATCTTTCCATCTGTGCCCCTCTTCCTTTTGAAGGTCCATTTACACGCAATGGGTTTAACCCCTTCAGATGGGTCAACTAATATCCATACATCGTTGACCTTCATAGACTCCATTTTGGATTTCATGGCCTCAAGCGATTTCTCGAAATCAAGCCTCTGCATTACATGATGAACATTTTTTGTTCATCAGTATGGTAGAAAATATACCCTTTTGATTCTTTGGGGTACCATATAAATGTGCACTTGTCAGACCTAGGTCTAAATTTATCTAAAATTAATCATTTCACATAAGCCAGGCACCCCCAGACCCTAAGGTGTGAAAGTGCTAGCTTATGCCCTATCCAAATCTCATATAGAGTTTTAATCATAGACTTACTTGGAACCTTATTTAACAGATAGCAAATAGATTCAAGTGCATATCCCTAGAAGGATATCGGCAAGTTGGCAAAATCCATCATAGATCGACCTTGTCTAACAGAGTTCGATTCTTCTTTCTGACACACCATTATGCTATGGTGTTTCTAGAGGAGTCCATCGAAAGAGAATCTCATTTTTTCCTAGATATGTGAGAAACTCGTCAAAAAGGTATTCTCCTCCTTGATCAGACTGAAGAGTTTTAATACTCTTCCCAGTTTATTTTTCTACTTCACTTCAAAATCATTTGAACATTTCAAATGAATCCAACTTATGTTTCATCAGATAGACATATCCATATCTAGATAGATCATCTATGAAAGTGATGAAGTAGAGATATCCACCTCTAACACTAATGCTTATAGGTCTACATATATCAATATGTACTAGACCTAAGAGCTCAGTGGCTCTCTCATCTTTTTCAGTAAAAGGTGATTTGGTCATTTTTTCAAGAAGACAAGATTCATAGGTTGGAAGTGAATCACAATCACTGACTTTGAGGATTTCCTCTTGAGTCAACCTGTTTATCCTGTTCTTGTTTATGTGATCTAGCCTATAGTGCCATAAGTATATATCAGACATGCTATCTAATGTAGGATGCTTGCTAGTGGAATAGACTATATTAACAGGTTGTGATAATATATATACACCATTGTTCAAATATCTAGAAAAATATAGTAATACCATTCATATTGATATTATAAAAATCTTTCTTTATTGAAATTTCATAATTATCTTTGGCCATAAGGCCTACAGAAATGAAATTAAAAAAGAAACTAGGATAAAAATGATAATCATTAAGAACAATTATATGAGATCCAAATACAAGTTTCAAGATTCTTAATGCTAGAATTGGAACTGGTCTTTCATCTCTAACATTCAGAAATCTCTCATCTTGCTCGAATCTCCTACTGACCTACAACCCTTGCAATAAATTGCAACTATGATAAGGACTACCAATATCCAATACCCAGTTAGTAATATCATAAATAGAGAAATTGCAAGGAGTTATTATATAAATACCTTACCCCACAATAACTTGCTTCTTTCTCAGCCTATTTGGATCCAAGGAGGCAATGTATTGAGGACAGTTCCTCTTCCAGTGCCTCCACTTCTTGCAGAAGAAGCACTCAACTTGACCCTTATCGAGCTTTACTTTCTTGGTCTGGCCCTGCATGAATGTTTCAGCCTGAACATGCACCTTCTTACTCTTCTTCTTCTTGTTCTTTTTTTCTTTCTTAAAGGATTGAGAATCAGAAGAAGACCCTCCCACTAAGTTCACCGACTCCTTATGGAGTTGGTGATCCTTCTTAAAGTTCTGAAGTAACCCCAGTAACCCATGGTAGTTTTCTTCAGGCTTTATTATTCTATAATAAGTAAGGAATGGGAGATAAGATTTGGGCAATGAGTTTAAAATTGCATCTTTTCCTAGCTGCTCGTGTAAAAAAAATCCAAGCTTGCTCAAATGCTCCATAGCTTGATCATGTATAGTACATGATCAATGATTGATGCTCCATCCCTCATCCTGGTGTTGAAGATGGCATAACTAGTCTTGTGCCTATCAATGTCATCGGATGTACCAAAAGACTCGTTCAATACTTAAATCAAATGTTTTGGCTGAGCAGACTTGAATCTGTGACTAAACTCATCGCTCATGGCTGCCAGCATGATAAACGCATTATGGTCTAATCATTGAGCCACTTTTGACAAGTGTCTCTGATTATTCCATGTGCATTAGGTGCTGGCTCTTCAGGTGCCAGATCTATCTGTACGTACAAGATTTGTTCATATTCTAGGACTATCTTCAACTTATATTACTAGTTATCGAAGTTGGATCCCACTAGATTATCATTATCTAACAATGATCAGAAGGAAAGGAAAGTAGCCATATCTACACTAAGTAAAATCCAAACCTAATTAGTAATTGAATCATTAAACCTAAAGATTTGGACTTTAATCAAAACATTCTTCCACTATTTTATTCAAATTGGTAGCCTCTACCTCCAATTCGAGGAATTATTCTAATTTCTTAGTGGGTACTAGAATCCACATAGACTGCATATAAGCCCAACTTTGATTGGTCAACCCATATACATCTAAGAGTAGATTCATAACTAATTATTTCTCTAAATAATTTTTAATAATTTAATTTTGCCTCAGTCTCTAATCAGTAGGCATTGGCCTTTACTGAAAAGGTTCAGTTAGGTCCAACTATTAACATGACCATACTTAGTCCATCTAACTAATAAATGATTAAGTCCAACTTTGATTGGTCAACCTAACCACCATTTAGAGAGATGCGGCTAAGAAATTATTGAGAAAAGCATCTTGAATTCTCCTATAATAAGCCCACAATGAGGTTCAAGATGATGAATGGAGTCCAACGAGCCTGAGAATAGTCCAAACAAAGTCCAGACGAATAAGATACATGCGTAAAAAGATTGAAGCAGGATAGCCAGCCTCAGGCCCATTGGAGGGGCCCATAAATGGCGTCGGCCAGCGATGATGTGGCCCAAATCGGTAGCACATGGTGGTGCTAGGCTAGTCATGTGCTAGGTTGGCTAGGCATGCGGGGGCCATGTAGGTGCCCAGGCCCACTATGGAGCGCAGTCCATGATGGACCATCGATTTGCAAGGGAGCACATGGATCAATTGGTTGTTTCCAGGCCATTTCACGTGGTTCATGGCATCGTTCCATGGATTGATCATGATTCGATGGTCTGAGATCAATCCGAGCTGATCTAGGATTGCTGGTGCATGATCCAATGACCTAGGAGGGAGCCGATTGTGATTGGATGGTCCAGGATCGATCTCGAGTGTGTTTAGGATTGGATTTCCTACTAGAACATTATTTTTGAGTTTTTGGAGTCTATATAACTCCGATTGACTAACCATTTATTATGTTGGAAAGCTGGTGATGTTTCGAAGGTGCTGAGAGACTTTTAGAGAGGTTTTAAAGAGATTTTATGAAGGTTTGGGATTTCTTATTGATAGACTCTTGTACAAGGATTGAGTGGTAAGTTTTTCTTATATTGTTTAATTTTCTCTCTCATAGTGAAGCTTTGCATGTCCCATGGAGGTGAGCCTTTAGACTGATCCATATACTTGATTGCTTTCTTATTTTATTTTCTTTTTTTTTTCTATCATAATATTCTGGTACTAGATCCTTAACAAGTGGTATCAGAGTGTGATGATATCCTAATAAATTGATATCAGAGCCAGGAAGTGTTGAAAAATTTATCATAAAGCCAATCATCTAGATTATAGATGGTTGAGCTAAATATAATTTATACTTAAATTTTAATAGAATAAAATTATTATTTTAATAATTTCATCACTTTGTGCATCTTTCTGTAATGAACTCTCTGTGATGAAGTCTTTAGAACTATTTAAACTCGATAAAGAAGGATTTATCATTTAGTTCTTAAACTGATCGCAATCAAATAATTCATTGTTACCTAGAATGATAATGTTAATCAAGAGTGGGTCATTGTGTGCCATAAGTATTGGTTGTCCTCTTAACCAAGAAGCATGATGATGCTGTTATGTCATGCAGGTAAAATATATGGGTATATTTTACTGATCGTGACCCAACTGCGGAGCTCTCTTCTGCCAAGATTGCTCGCGAAGGATATGGGTATAAGTATCCCTTAGACCTGAGATCACCATGGTGACTTGCAAGCAACTCACTGTACTTAGATACCAGACTATCTAAATTTTTAATTCAGCAATGGAAGGCTACAGGGTGTAGTCAGGTACTTGGCTTGTTGGTGCATGAGTCAAGATGGGATTAACCCCTTCAAGTATTGAAGTAAGTGCATCGCTGTATTTTAATTTAGCAAATCCTCGATCGAGGTAGTCCATATGATGGACACTGAATTTTGAAATATAATATGGATAAATTTTTAGGGTTGGTAGTTAATCCCAGATCATCCTATGAGCATTATGGTCAAAGGGATGAATTATATGATAACCATATGCCATAGGTTTATTGATGTTGCATTATGATTTTTGACCTATTCGAATGTCGGGTACCATTACTAGATGGTCACATCGATTGGTATAGAAAATTAGTTTTTGTGCTATCAGCTTAGGATTCGAACCTATGGGGTCACGCATAATAGGAGTTCCTACCTGATCTGATGGTTGATCAAAGGATTCCACTAGATTGAGATTAAGTTATTATTGAAGGATTAATTAGTAATTAGATTGCTGATTAACTTAATTTGATTGAGCGATGAGGAACTGATCAAGTCTAATTGAATTTGATTCAATTAGGTTTGACCTGATCAGATCATGTGATGATCTAATCGCTTAGGAAGATGGACCTTGATTTGATCAGGGGTTGAACTCGATTAATTTCTAATTTGATTGAAAATTAATTGAGTTGGGTTAAGCCTAATTTGGTTGGATTTGACCAAGTATAATTGGTCAAGATAAATTAGTTTGGATGAAACCAATTTGGACCAATTCAAAGTAAGTTTGAATTTAAACATCCTTCTCCCTGCACATTGACCTTTGACTCTCATTTTTTTCTCCACACACATTATGAATGTGCGTGGGATTTCTCCATGCTAGAAGAGTGTTTGCGCCTCCCCTATTCCTGCATTTAACCTAGTCCAAGTGTTGGATCAGATCAGATTGAGAGCAAGTTGAATTTTGAATTCAACTTGTGTTGGTTAGTTTGATTGAAACTTTCCAACTCCCTCTCATCCTCATCTCCATGCCTAAAGCTTTCTTTCTTTCACACATTTATGTGCGTTCTAAGGTTTGGGAATGTAGAAGGAGAGTCCTTTTGCACATCAACCTCTTGAAATTTGTGCTAGAATGGATTAGGAGTCCTCTTGAATTTTGAATTCAAGAGAATTGGTTGAAACAAGTTCTACCAACCCATCCTTATCTTCCCACACAAGTCACTTGATAGATGCATATTAAAAATGGGATTTTTTTGGGTATGCACGAGAAAGAAATCAGATGACTGGCTGTGGGTGTGCGGGAGGTATTAAGGTATTAAGGGATTTTTGGGTGCATCTCTTTTGACGTGAGTTTTTCCAAAGAGAGAAGAGTATCGAGATTCTAAAGGGTGAGCATTGAATCCTAGAGTGGAGACTCTAGATTTGGGTAGAGAGTTTGAGTGCTAGATCTCCACCGGCTTTCACTACCATCTCATCTTCCTCCATTGCATCTTCTGATTTTTGGAGCATTTGGAAGATCAGGAGCAGTTCGTTGATTAGATCGACAAAGGTTGGCTATCGAAGGCCCCAAAGAGGATCTAGCACTCCAGAGGGGCTGATCAGAATTAGGGGCTCCGTGTGGACTTACCGTAGAGGCCAAACATGTGTGCGACTGTAGCACGATATGCGTACGATTTTTTGGTGGATCCAGATTGTAGTGATCATCTACCCGTGCATAGATACTATGTTTTGAACAAAGATCGGTTAGCTAATGCAATTTGCTGATAAATTATATTTTATTTTTCTAATGCATATTAACATGTCAAAGATCCTAAGTAGGGTTCTATGATTAGAACATAGCATGTGAAGAATTAATGTATATTAATTTTACTTTCACTGCTATATTTTTGAAAAAATTTTGAAAAGCATGCTTAGAATCCTACTGATTTTCCTTCAGATGGTATCAGAGCAATAGATTGCTCGACATGTTTTTTATGTAAATTAGGAAAATTTAGTGTGTAATACAATGATCTCATGGACTATAGGTTATCCTACTGTAAGGTTTATCCCTTACAGTGGAGAGGTTGTCATGGTACATAATGATCTATAACATTGATCATAAAATTTTTAGATATGATCTTATAAATCTTTATGATATATTTTGATTGGTTTTAATCTAAATTTCATCATGAATTAGTGTTTAGTTTAGGTCTAAATATTTCATGATTTTTATGTAATGTATATAGGTTTAGATTAAACCTAAATAGGATCTTATGAAGGTTCTATTCGCTGGTCAAGTCGATTGTCTTAGGAATCGAGCCAGCTCGACCAGCATGCCAGCCTGAATGATCATTGGACTGCTATTCCAGCTGGCTCGATTAGGAACCGGGTCAGCTCGGCTTCTGTTTGGGCAAGCTTGGATGGGATCCAAGCCAACTAGATGGAATGTTGGCCTTTTGGACTTTTGTTCGAGCCGCTATCTTAGAAATCCAGCTGACTCGGCTTATGATTGGGTTGGCTTGGATAGGATCCGAGCCATCTTGATGAAATGTTGAGTTTCTAGTTTTTTTTGTTCAAGCCAGCTATCTTAGGGATTGAGCTAAGCTTGGCTTTTACTCGAGCCGGCTCAAATGGGATCCAAGCTAGCTCAATCGAGAAGTTGGCTGAAGCTATTCGATGGCTATTTTGATTGAACAAACCTACAACTAGTACTTGTTTATGAAATAAGTTGATCCATTTTTGAAATGAGTCGATCTATTTACTGAAACAGTGATAGATTGTAAAGAATCTTTTAAAAACTAAAAATTATTTTTGAAATGCTGAATCCCAATCCATCAGTCCAAAACTTAATTAAAAGGATTAAGTATTGTCTAGTAGGGTCTAAAATTATGAATTAAAGATCTTAAAATAAATTCATAATCTTGTGGGTTAAAGGGTTAGATGAATTAGGTCCATTAATTGGGTTAGACCTAAGGTTAGTTAAAGAATAGATTAATCTAGAGTAGTTGATCAAATCTAACCAAGTGTTAACTTAGATTAGGTCAAGGACACTCTAAACTCAACTTCAATAGTTGTAGTTGAATGAGTCCATGTCTTTAACGAGACCAAGATGGACTTAATTCATAGCTAAGTGGTCTAGCCTGTAATTACTATGTTGATATGATTAAACTTGATTAACTAGTTGGTATTTAAGGTAAGTCTAGTAGTTTAGACTAGTAGCTTTTAATTAGGAGCTACTCGCATTGATTCGATCTTTGATGAGTTAATGGTATATCCCTTCCACAGATCTCACTTACCTAGCTGATATGGTTGATTAGGATTTGATTAGATCACTTAGTGATTCGAGCTGACCCATGTCACTAGGAATCATTTTGACTGATTTCAATTTAGTAAGATTGAATTAGGTACCCATGGATCGAAATTGATCCTAATCCTCATCAATTGACTCGGTGAAGTCAGTGGAAGGATTTGACATAGTGAAATCTATTAGAAAAATATGGTTCGTATCTTTTCTATCTCAAATCACAAGTAAATTAAATCCTCTAAATTATTAGATCCTTAAAATAATAAGGTTATGAGGATAACTGAGTCAAAGCCTCCTATTAAGGTGAATAGTAATGAGTCCAATTTTCTAGGTGAACATTGGAGGTGCCTTACACTTGGTGTTCATTTGGATATTGGAATTACTATCTATCATATGATGATTAGGTCACACTCTCTGAACAACGATCAGGTTAGCCAGAGTTTTTCTTGGGCCTAGTTTTCGTTCACTTGATGCATCGAATTCGATTATGTAAATGGTTGGATCTAACAAGATCTTTTCAATGGAGGCCAAAGCCTACTGAATTGGCTTTTACGATAAAATCTAAATTACTAAAAATTATTTGGAGAAATAATTGGTTGTGAACCTACTTATAGATGCATGTGGGTTAGCTAGAGCTTTTCTTAGGCTCATTTGTATTCTATATGGATTCACTAAAAAATTAGTGTAATTCCTCAAATTAAAGGTAGAGGCTACCAATTTGATTAAAAATAGTGGAAGGACCTTTAGACTAAAATCCAAGCCTTTAGGATTAATTAATTTAAGTACTAATAAGATTTCATATATTTTTTTTAATAAATAGAATGGCTAGTATAAGTCTGCTCCATTCACTATTGGATAGTGACAAGCATTTAGGACCTAAAAATGAGAAGTCTAGTATTGATCCTAATTAGGTAGACCTAAAGAAAAAATATCCTCTTGATCCAAATAGGCTGAACTGAAGAAATCAGCAAGTGGTTGCTGATTAAGGTTGTTATATGATAACATATTATAATTTCTCCGTATGTGATACATCTACCTGGGTATTAGATACTGCGTGTCCAATTCATATATGCAATTCATTGCATGGACTTCAAATTGGTAGAAAGTTTGAGAATGGCAATAGATTCCTTAATGTTAGGGATGGAAGTAAAGTTTTAGTCATAGCATTGGAAACTCTTGAGCTATTTTTTAAAAATAATAATGTTGTTTTAAGTGACTATTACTATTATCCATCTTTTATGATGAACATAATATCTATTAGGCTTTTGACCCAAGATGATTATTGTTTATCAATAAAAAAAAATTATTATGATATCAGTATGAATGGTATTATAGTAATGCAAGGATAATTAAGAAATGACATTTATGTTTTATTACAGTCTATTAGTGTAATATACACGTCTAATAAATACTCAAAACTAGATCATATCACTAATGCTTATCTTTAGCACTGTAGGCTTGATCATATAAATAAGAACAAGATCAACAAGTTAGTCAAGGTGCATATCCTTGACATCCATGATTGTAAATCATTGAATACTGTGAGTCCTATCTTCTTGGTAAGATGACCAAATTACCTTTTACTGGAAAGGATGAACGGGCCACTGATCTTCTGGGTCTAGTACATACTGATGTATGTGGATCTATGAGCACTTGTACTAGAGGTGGGTTCTACTACTTCATTACATTTACTGACGATCTATCTAGATAAGGGTATGTCTATTTTATGAAGAGTAAATTCGATTCGTTTGAAATATTCAAACGATATCGAAATGGGGTAGAAAAACAACTTGAGAAGAGTATTAAAACTCTTCGATCTGATTGAGGAGGTGAATACCTTTCCAACAAGTTTTTGACTTATCTAGGAGAGAATGGGATTCTCTCATAATGGATCCCTCCTGGAATACTACAACATAATGGTATATCTGAAAGGAGGAATTGGACCTTGTTGGATATGATTTGGTCTATGATAGGATTTGCGAGTCAGCCAATTTCATTCTAGGGGTATGCACTTGAGACTGCTTGTTTTGTTTTGAGCAACATTCTGAGCAAGTCTATTGTAAAGACTCAATATGAGATATGGACTGGTCGTAAGCTGACACTCACTCACCTTAGGATTTAGGGATGTCCGACTTATGTAAAATGTTTGCAACTAAAAAAGCTTTGATCTAGGTTTGATAAATGCTTGTTTATAGGGTACCCCAAGAAAACTAAGAGTTATTACTTCTTCCTTACTAAAGAGCAAAAGATATTCGTTAGTAATAGGACAGTCTTTTTGGAGGAGTTTCTTATGGAAGGAACAGCTGCTTCTAATGTTAAGCTTAGTAAAGTTTGATAGGTAGAAGAACCGACACATTCTAGTGAACCTGCAAAATTGGATTTGATAAGATCAAACCTAGAATCCATTATAGAGGCACCATTAAGAAGATCTGATAGAGTACCGCATCAGCCAAATAGATACTATGGTTTTATGGTCCGGGAGAGTGATCTTGTTGAACTCAATGAGAACGATGTGGATCCAATCACCTATATGGATGCCATGCAGAGGACCGACTCCGATAAGTGGTTGGAAGCCATGAAGTCCGACATGGAGTCCATGAAGGTCAACATGTTGGGAAATATGTCCTAAAGCCAATCATCTAAGTGGTAGATAATTAGAATTAGTATATGAATTATCTAATAATAATAGTTATTTGGATAGTTCATCATAAAAGTTCTATCTTCTTGAAATGAACTTCTAAATTATGATGAAGTTCTTAGAACCATAATCAATCGATAAAAAAAGATTTATCGAATTGTTCTTAAATTGTTCATGATCAAATGATAAGTTATTAATAAGGATGATAACTTATCGAGTATAGATTGCTGCATGCCATATGCGTTGGTTATCCTTGTAACCAAGTAGTATGGAGACACTAGTATGGCATCCAGGTGAGATGTAGGAGTACATCTATACTGAACATGACTAATGTAGTACTCTACTGTCAGTAGTGGCTAGTTAAGGCCAATGAGTATAAGTATTCCTCTGACCTGAGATCACCATGGTGACTTGCAAGCAACTCACTGTACTTTGGTGTCGGACTACCTATATTTCTAATATAGGTTCGAAAGGTTTATGAAGTTGATGTGTGAGTCAAGATGGGATTGACCACTCCTGATTAGCTTTAGGAACAGAATAACTCATTGTGTTAAAATTTAGCAAAACCTAAGCCTAGGTAATCCTCATCAGGAGTTATAGGATTTGCAAAATTTTGAGACATAATAAAGATGACTTATATGAGCATTGACTGTGTACTCGAAGTCATCTTGAGCATTATTGATCAAAAGGATAAATTATATGGTAACCATGGGCCAGGGTACTAAGAATTTTGCTTTGCATATATTCGACCTATTCGGACGTCGAGAACCATTGCTAGATGATTACTTCGACTAGTACAAGAATTGGTTCCTATACTATCAGCTTAGGTTTGAACCTATGGGGTCATACACATAAGTGGTTGTAGTCTAATCAGATGGTTAATCGATGATTGAAAATCATTCTAAGGTCAAACATTCAATGCGATTGATGTTTGACTTAATGCAAGTGTTGCAGGAGGATCAATTAGCAAGTAGATTGCTAATTGGCTCAATTTGACTAAGCGATAGGACTGAGATCAAGTCTAATTGAATTAGATTCAATTAGAATTGATTTATACTTAATTAGATTAAGTTTAATTAGTTTATTGAATAAGCCAATTGCAAGGAAAAAATAATTTCTAGTTGGATTAGAATTTGAGTGCACCTAATTTCTTATTGAATTAGAATTTAAATTAGAATTAAATATAATTTAATCAAATTTAATTAAACTTCTAGTTAGACTAGGATCTTTTTTAATTAGGTTATATTTAATTTGATTTGAATTAGGTTTAAAGTAGTTTTGACCTAATCAAATAAGAAGAGTTCTAATTGGACTGGGACTCTCACTCCTTCCTTGCACTAATAAAAGTCAACTCCTATATTTTATTTTCAAATATTTATGTGATGTTCTCCATGATAATAAGAGCTTCTTCATGCACCAAATATCTAAAGAGATTAATTAAAATTTGATTTGATCAAATTTAGTAAGTGGTTTGGTTTTGTTTTCTTTTGAAAGAGTCTCGATTTTCCAAAACACCTCCTTTCCTTTTGAAATTTTTTCTCCATGCCTCTTTTTCTTTTATGTACTTATTTTCTTTGATTTTGCATGTGGTTTTCTGATCTTCACACCCAAAAAATAAGGGGGGAGGCATCCAAGAGTTGGACACCTCCTAAAACTCCTCCTTGGTCTCCTTTTAAGATCAGGTTTTAACCTAGTCTTCCATACATAAAAGGGAGGATGCCTCCTATCAAGTTTAGGACGTGTAAAACCTAAAAAAATTATGAAAAAATCAAAAGAAAAGGAGGAGAAGGCATGGAGGTTTCGGGCACCAAGTTCTTTGAAGAAAAGGTCTTCATCAAGACATCAAATGTTGATGTCTTGAAGGGACAAAGGTAAGAGAAGATTGTCATATCTTTATTTTTCTTTTAAGTACTTTTCTTTCAAGGACAATGGTGGAAGATCTTAGACTTAATATTTTCTTAGGAAGATTTAATTTAGGTCTCTTTAAACTTGACTTGACTTAGTTATAACAATTATGACTAATATAGTGGCATGGGTTGGCTTGAATTGTTAGCCACCTCAAATTAGAACTGGATCGATACAAATGGTCAGGTAAGTGAGACCGGTGGAAGGGATATGCCATTAACTCAATAAGAATGCATTCAGATCAAGTAGCTCCTAATTAAAAATCAATCGATCGTATCTACCAAATTTACCTTAGACACCAAATTATCGAATCAGAACCAATTGGGTTAGCCTACAATCCAGACTCGATCCATGGAGCCAAATTAGGTCTTGACTTGATTGAGTCACATCTCAATGTCATTCGATCTTAACTCAGACTTAATCCTATTAGGCTGGTCAAATCTAAGCTTTCTTTGATCCCACCTAACCAACTCTTGATTCAGTTTGATCAACTACTAGATCTAATTGAGCTACCCAAGCCCGAACCTAATTTTATGAATATATCTTAGATCTAAAAATTTATAATTTTTAGATCTAATTAATTTTATAATCTTAATTCTTAATTAAGTTTTGGGTTCATAAACAAAATATGCAATAAAAATCCTAGGATTTCAGGATCTAGGATTTTATAGAAAAATAAGTTCTAATTTTTCATTAAAGACGAATGCGCAGCACCCCTACACACCATAAGAACATTCCATCGAATGGAAGAAGAGAATTTTTAAATCCTACTTTGTTCTTATAATCGGATGGCCATGGAAAACTCCTTAATCAAAAATATAATTTTTTACTACAAAACTAGTTAGATCATATATCACATATAAAAGATCTAACTAATACATGTCTTGCATATATCTCATGTATCACTAATATGCATGCATTTAGATCTAAAATATCACATATTAAATCTAAAAAATAAAATTTTAAATTTGATCATATCAAAAATAAAACTATTCTAGACATCTTTTAGAACTATCCTATGACTAGTCTAAGCATGCATCTTTCATATCTCATATGAATAAATCAAAAATTAAAAATTTTATTTTTTATTTTTTAGATCTGATTATAATAATTATAACATTAAATAAATAAAAATTAAATAAATCTAAAATTATATTTAATCAAGATAAATACATGATCATACTAGACTACACAAAACTATTCTATACCTAGTCTAGTCATGCATCTCATACATATTAGATCTAAATTATTTAACTTTTAGTTTTCTAATTTCATATCTAATTACTTCTGATGTGACATCTAAAATCTTTTAATATCAAATTATAAATAAAAAAAAATTTAGATCTATGGTAGATTTGAAGAAATGCTAACCTAGCTCTGATACCAGTTGAAGAAAAAATTCTATTTTTTGCTGCAGGATTGTGCAAATCTGATCAGATTTGAGATAATTTTTTTAAAAAATTTTTAAATAATTTGATTAAATCTAAGAGTTCTCAAATATGATCATGATGATCTGATATTAAAAATTAAAATTAAAATTAAATCATATTTAATTTCATACCTTATTTCGGTAATGTGATTACCCTATGATGATCCTTATGTTTCCTAAGGTTCTACAAGGAGCCACACGTACACCTAGCCTCTAACTGTATTCACTCAGGAAGGATCTAGACGTCTTCTTCTCATAAATTTTTTCTCCAAAGATCAGATCTGAAAGTCCTTCAAAAAGTTTTTGAAGGCAGCGTGTCCGTCTCACGAACATCGTCGCATAGATGCTGAACTCTTCATAAATTTGATTGGATCTTCTTCTTAGATTTATGCCTAACTTTTTAGGCATGTAGAAGATAGGGAGAGAGAGGATATAGGGGTGTGGGATATCTAGAATGGTAGCCTTTGGATATGAAATATATTTTTTTATGAAGAGCCTTGTTAAAAGGGTTTTTATACAAAAGCATAGCACCAAGTTAGAGTCCCTCTTTAACTAAAATTCTCCTTTTTTCGACCATTGGGACTCCTAGACCTAATCTCCATGAAAATCCTCAGATCCTAGCTAATTTTGACACTAAAAATCAATCTGGAAGGTGGCGGCATGAGTAGATAAGAAAGAGTCCACTACGCCTAGGACTCTTCCCCCAAGAGTTTGATCCGAATCAAACTATATCATAACTCTATCTAGACACCTTCAAAAATTATAAAATTTTGTACACCCAATGTATTATTTATTCTCTATCACATGTTTAAAAATTAAATCAAAATAATATCTAAAAATTTTTTTAGAAGCATCTGATCAAGTGATCCTCAATTCTCTCAAATAGGTCAACTTTTGATCCTAGTCCAATTTGACTATGAATGGATTTAATTTCTGCAATTAATCTGATCTAGACTTATTCTAGTTAGATAAAAATAAATCCATCTAAAATATGAGAATGAATCAAATCAAATTTAACTTGGTTGCAATGAATCAGAAAGATTTTAGAAAAAGAAAGTCAGGCTTAATCGTGTGCTAGTATGATTACCTTGAACCTGATTGGATCTAATCCAAATCAATCGAACTGGATTAGCTCAATTGATGATATCTACACCCAAACCCTTATTTGTATGATCTAGTTAGATTTAATTCTGTATGATAATGAGATATGTCACAATCACCATCATCAACATCATTGAAACACCTTTCGATGAATAAGAACTTTTTTGATTCATACAATTAGAATGATTGATCATCAAAATCATTCTAATTGCTCCCAAAATTCACCAATGACACCTAGCAGTATATGGTGAAAATTTATCAGAACTGAAAGCGAACCTCTTGGTGTAGTTACTTATGTGATTGGGTTCTTCTATCTGGAGCTCCGATAGGATTAGGGTTAAGGTGAACTCGTCAAACCCAATGTCTGTCATATGCATTAACCATTCGATTCGAGTCCAATGTGAAATCCTAATACAAACTATTTCTTTCATCTTCACTCTGCCATGACCATGGGCTTAAGGAGTCAATCTCATGATTATCATAGGACTACTCCTCATCTACCGAGGTAGATAGATCCTCTTATTGATGCAATACAATTTCTACAATGAACATGCTATAGCCAACATACACCTCAGAATTTCGAATGACTAGAAGATTGAGTTATAGTGTAGTCAAACTATAATACCCTCAAGGTGAACTATCGATGCACCTCAAGTCAAAGTATCATACACACCACTGTAGCATCGAGTCAGTCATTGATGAGAAGGTAGACTTTCTTATGACTACTCGAGGTGGTCACGCTTAGTGCCCTCATTCTTTAACAAGTACCTATACTCTCGCTCTGATATCTCCACACCATAGACTCAAGATATATCTATCCTAAGAAAGTGATCGTACACCAATCTTTCAGATCGATCACCATTCTTATGATGATCCTACGGTCGGAAGTAGTTTATGAGTTAATTATGAAAATTCATGTCTTAAATTTTTAACTCTTAAAAATATGAATTGTCATTACCAATAACTCAAAGAATGTATTACAGACACTTTTAAATACATATTGTGATAGAAAAATAACTTATTTATTAATTTATGTCAAAATTATAAAATTATTCTTAGAAGTGTATTACAAGTGACAGCCAATCTGGCTTCTAGGGCACACATCTAACAATAACATGTAATGATCATATAATAGATCTTAGATCTAGGATATTTTCTAGAATTTAAAATTAATTTTGATTACTTTTAGTCTTTCGCTGTTTGATCTTGAAAAAGTTCCAAGATCTAGCCCTGAAAGCCTAGATCTGGATCCTATCAATTGGTTTCAGAGCCTAGATATTTCATTACATGATTATTTGAGCATGTTTAGATTATTTCTTAGATTAGATTTAATTTATAATTTAATTATTAAATCTAAAATTAAAATTTTTGATCACACGAACTGCTATAAGGTTATCCTACTGTAAGATTTATCCCTTATAGTGAAAAGATTATTCTAGTTCGTATTGATCTACTTCTAATCATAAATTTATTAGATTTAATCTAATTTTATTTATAATTTAATAGATTTAAAATAGTTTTATATCTAAAAATAAAATTTTTAGATTATAGGGACTGCTATAAGGTTGTCCTACTGTAAGGTTTATCCCTTATAGTAGAAAGGTTATCCTAGTACGTGCTGATCTAAAATATTGATCATAAAATTTTAGATTAGATCTATAAAATTTTATGATCTAATTAAAAATATTTTAATATAATTTTAATCATCATAAATATATTAGATTTGATCTAGGATAATTTATGATTGATTATAGTTGAAATTATTTCAATTACATGAACCTATTTAGATTAGATCTAAAGTTGTTTCATGCTTATTTTACTTGCATATTGATTATAAATTAAATATGCAACCTAGTTGATAGAACCATATTATAAAAATATTTTATAAATATAAAAATTATTTTTAAAATGCCAAACCCCAATCCTCAACCCAAAACATAATTAAGAATTAAGAAGTTGTTTGATTAGGATCTAAGATTATGAATTGAAGATCCTAGGACACAAATCATAACACATTGGGTTAAATGGGTTAGTGTAGATTAGATCCATTAATTGGGTTAGACCTAGGGTTAGATTAAAGAATGAACTTAATTAGAGAATTGACTAAATCTAATCAATTGTTGCCTTAGATTAGGTCAAGAATTCTCTAGATCAATTACAATAGTTGTAGTTGGTCAAGTTCATGTCTTTAACGAGATCCAAGATGGACTTGATTCTTGGCTACGCGGTCCAACATGAACTATTAGATTGATCTAACTGAAACTAATTAAACCAGTTGGTATCTAAGGTAAACCAGACTGATGGTCTTTAATTGGCAGTCCGCTTACTTGATCATTTCTGATGGTGTCTAAGGCAAGCTTTGACAGACCCTCCCACTGATCGAACTTACCTGATCTTTTGGTGAAATTATATTTTGATTGGATCACTTGACTATTCGAGCTAACCCATGTTAGTTAGGTAAATCAGTTTGACTGATTTAGGTGCTCCTAGACTAGCCTATTAATGATCTCCTTTAAGCTAACTTGATGAAGTCAGTGGAAGGATCATGACAAGCTTGTTCATCTAATCTTTCCTCATCTTCAAATTAAATCCTCTAAAATTATTAGATTCCTAAAATGAGATAGTTATTATAATAACTAGATCATAGCCTTCCATTAAAGTAGGTGATAATGGATCGATTAGTTGGATAATCATTGGAGGCCTAAAGGCCTGGTGTTTATCGACTAATGGAATTATCATTCATTATATAATTTTTTGACTGCATCTTTTTAAATGGTGGTTAGGTTGACCAACCAAAGTTGGGCCTAATCATTCATTGGTTTGATGGGCCAAGTATGGTCATGTTAATGGTTGGACCTAACTAGATCTTTTCAGTGGAGGCCAAAGCCTATTGATTAGAGACTGGAGCAAAATTTAATTACTAAAAATTATTTAGAGAAATAATTAGTCATGAACCTATCCATAGATGTACATGGGTTGGCCAACCAAAGTTAGGCTCAGGTGCAGTCTATGTGGATTCTAGTATCCACTAAAAAAATAGGATAATTCCTCGAATTAGAGGTAGAGTCTATCAATTCGAATAAAATAGTGGAAGAATCTTTTGATTAAAGTCCAAATCTTTAGGTTTATTGAATCAATTACTAATTAGGTTATGATTTTTCTTTGTGTAGATATGGCCACTTTCCTATCACTCCGATCATTGTTGGATAATAATAAGTTGATGGGACCCAACTTCGATAGTTGGTACCAAAAGTCAAAAATTATCCTAGAGCATGAACGGATTCTATATGTATTAATGAATCCTGTACTTGAGGAGCCAATTGCCAATGCACATGGAATAGTCATAGACACTTATCAGAAGTGGGTCAGTGATTGGACCATGGTGCACTACATAATGCTTGCTGCTATGAGCGATGAGTTCAGTCATAGATTTGAGACAGCTTAGCCAAAGGACATGCTTCAAGTGTTGGAGGATTTCTTTGGCACACCCGATGATGTAGTGAGGCATAAGCCTAGTTGTGGCATCTTTAATGCCAGGATGCGGGATGATGCCTCTATCACTGATCATGTATTGTATATGATCGAACTGATAGAGCGATCGAGGAAGCTCGGCTTTTCTTTGCATAAATAGCTTGGGAAGGATGCAATACTGAACTCATTGCCCAAGTCTTTTCTTCCATTCCTTACTCATTTTATAAAGACAAAGCCTAAAGTAGACTACCATGGGTTACTCGGGTTGCTTCAAAACTTTGAGAAGGATCACCAACTCCATAAGGAGTCGGTGAACATAGTGGGAGGTTCGTCTTATGGTTCTCGACCCTTTAGGAAAGAAAAGAAGAACAAGAAGAAGAAAGCGAAGAAGGTGCAAGTTCAGGCTGGGACATCTATGTAGGGCCAAACCAGGAAGATCAAGCCTGATAATAGTCTAGCTGAATGCTTCTTTTGTAAGAAGCGAGGGCACTGGAAGAGGAACTATCCTCAGTACATTACCTCTCTAGACCCAAACAGGTAGAGAAAGAAGTAAGTGGTTATTGGACAAGATATTTATATGATAACTCCTTGCAATTTCTCTATTTATAATATTACTGATTGGATATTGGATATCGATAGTCCTTACCATATTTGCAATTCATTGCAGGGGTTGCAAGTCAGTAGGAGATTCAAGTAAGGTAAAAGATTTCTGAATGTTGGAGATGGAAGATCAGTTCCAGTTCTAGATTTAGAAATTCTGAAATTTATATTTGAGTCCCATAATGTTGTTCTTAGTGATTGTCATTTCTGTTCTAGTTTTTTTTTGAATGTTATTTCTATAGACCTTCTGGCCAAAAATGATTATGAAATATCAATAAAAAAATAAATTTGTAATATCATTATGGTGTTACTATTTTCTGTGGATATTTGAACAATCATGTGTATATGCTATCATAACCTGTTAACATAGTTTAGGCAAGCACCCTAGATTAGATAGTGTGTCAGATATCTATTTATGGCATTGTAGGCTAGGTCATATAAACAAGAATAGGATAAATAGGTTGACTCAAGAGGAAATCCTCAAAGTTAGTGATAGTGAATCACTTCCAACCTATGAATCCTGTCTTCTTGGTAAAATGATCAAGTCATCTTTTACTAAAAAAGGTGAAAGAGCCATTGAGCTCTTAGGTCTAGTACACACTGATGTATGTGGACCAATGAGCATAAGTGCTAGAGATGGATATTTCTACTTTATTAGTTTCATAGATGATCTATCCAGATATGGATATATCTATTTGATAAAACATAAGTCAGATTTATTTGAAATGTTCAAATGATTTTGATGTGAAGTAGAAAAATAAACTAGGAAGAGTATCAAAACTCTTCAGTCTGATCGAGGAGGAAAAAATCTTTTCAGTAAGTTTCTCACATATCTAGGAGAGAATGGGATTTTCTTTCAATGGACTCCTTCAGGAATACCATAGTATAATGGTGTGTCTGAAAGGAAGAATCAAACTCTATTAGACATGGTTTGATCCATTATGGGTTTTGCAAGCTTGTCGATATCCTTTTGGAGATATGCACTTGAATCAGTTTGTTATATGTTAAATAGGGTTCCAAGTAAGTCTGTAGTTAAGACTCCATATGAGATATGGACATGACGTAAGCTAACACTTTCACACCTTAGGATTTAGGGGTGCTCGGCTTATGTCAAATGGTTAGTTACAAATAAACTTGGACCTAGGTCTGACAAGTGCACATTTATAGGATACCCAAAAGAGACCAAAGGATACTATTTTTATCATACTGATGAACAAAAGATGTTCGTCAGTCTTAAGAAAATCTTTTTGAAAAAGAAGTTCCTTGGTGAAGGAGCTATTGCCTCTAAGATTGAACTTGATGAAGTTCAACAGGTAGAAAAACTAACACCTGTAGCTGAACCTGAGTTGGATTTGATTAGATTATATCCAAAGCTTAGCGTACCTACACCATTAAGATGATCCGATAGAGTACCACATCATCCAGACAGATACTATAGTTTCTTGATCTAGGATGGTGATCCCATCGAACTTGATGAGAACGATGAGGATCTGATCACTTATATGGATGCTATGCAGAGACCCAATTCTGAGAAATGGCTTGAGACCATGAAATCCGAAATGAAGTTCGTGAAGGTGAATGATGTGTAGACATTGGTTTACCCACCCGAAGGGGTTAAATCCATTGGATGTAAATGGGTCTTCAAAAAGAAAAGGGGCACAGATGGAAAGGTAGAGATCAATAAAGCTCATCTGGTTGCCAAGAGGTATCGTCAATATTATGGTATTGACTATGATGAGATGTTCTTCTCTATGGTAATGCTCAAAACCATTCGGATAATGTTTGTGATAGCTATCCATCTAGACTATGAGATCTGGCAAATAAATGTGAAGACAGCTTTCCTTAATGAAGAGCTAACCGAAGAGATGTATATGATACAACCTGAGAGATTCACATCTATAGATGAGTCCAAGGTGTGCAAGTTTTAGAGATCCATTTATGGATTGAAGCAGACATCTCGGAGTTGGAACATGTATTTTGATGAGGTGATCAAAATATATAACTTCATTGAGAATGGAGAAGAGCCCTGCATTTACAAATGAGCAAATGGTTTCATAGTAGTATTCCTTATCTTGTACATGGATGACATTCTCTTAATCGAAAATGACATCCCTGCACTGTAGGAAATAAAAGACTGGTTGTCATCACTATTCTCCATGAAGGACTTGGGTGAAGCATCCTACATCCTAGGGATGAAGATCTATAAGGATAGATTTAAAATGATGCTGGGGTTATCCTAGTCTACGTACATAGATACTATGCTGAAGAGGTTCAGCATTGAGAATTTTAGAAAGGGCCATCTCTCGATAGGTCATGAAATTTTTCTCTCTAAAAAGGATTGTCCAGCAACTCCTAAAGAGAGAGAGTGTATGGGTAAAGTTCCATATGCTTTGATAGTAGGATCTATCATGTATGCCATGACATGTACGAGACCAGACGTGGCATACTCACTAGAAGTAGTGAGTAGATACCAGTCTGATCCTGAAAAAAACCACTAAAAAGTGGTTAAAACCATCCTTAAGTATTTGAGAAATACTAAAAGCCAATAGTTGGTTTATGGCGAGTCAGATCTAAAACTTGTGGAGTTTACTGACTCCAGCTTTTAATCTAACCATGATGACAGCAGAAGCATATCGAGATATATCTTTATTCTAAATGGTGGGGCTATATACTGGAAGAGTTTCAAGCAGCATACTGTGGTAGACTCTGTTTGCGAAGTAAATTATATAGCAGCATCAGATGCCGTAAAGAAAGCTATTTGGCTGAGAAAGTTTATCACCGAGCTCGGACTAGAACCCTCCCTAGATGGTCCGATCCTACTCTACTATGATAGTACTGGTGCCATAGCTCAGGCAAAGAAACTAAAGGCACACCAGAGGATGAAGCATATTTCACATTGCTTCCATCTGGTCTGGGAGATCGTGGATCGAGGTGATATAGATCTTTAGAAGATCAACAAAAAGAAGAACCTGACCGATCTCTTTGCTAAAGCCCTGATGATAAAGGAGTTTGACAACCACAAGTCAAAGATGGGTATTAGATAAGTGCCGAGTGGCTTTAGGACAAGTGGGAGTTGTTGAAAAATATGTTCCAAAGCTAATTGTCAGCCTGTTGACGGTTGAGCTATATTGTATCTATAATTAATTCATTAATAAATAAAATATATATTTTGATATTTTTCCATCATAAAGTATTCATCTTCTAATGAACTTCATTGTTGTGATGAAGTTCTTAGGACTGTTTAGCTTCGATAAAGAGAGGATTTATCAATTAGTCCTTAAAACTATTCATGATCAAATGATAGGCTATTAATAAGGATGATAGTGTCTATCGAGCATAGGTCGTTGTATGTCATATAGGTTGATTGTCCTCTTAATCAAGGAGTGTGGAGACACTAGTATAGCATATAGATAAGATGTATGGGTACATCATCATTGAACGTAACTAACTTTAGAGCATTCTACTGTCAAGAATGTCTCTGATGGGATATAGGTATAAGTATCTTTGAGACCTGAGATCACCTCAGTGACTTGCAAGCAACTCACTATGCTTTGGTACCAAACTAACTAAATTTTTAATTCAGTAATGGAAGGCTTCTGGGCATAGTCAAGTACTTACAAAGTTAGAGTATGATCAAGATAGAATTGACTACTCCAAGAGTTGGAGAAAAATGTATCACTATATTTCAATATAGCAAAACCTTGGCCAGGATAATCCATCAGATGAATTTGATATTTTAAAATACAACGTGGACAACCTTATCAAAGTTGATAGTTGAACTCTAAGGTATCCTACAAATATTTTGATCAAGGGGATGAATTATATGGAAACTATATCCGCATAGGTTCTAAGGATGTTGTTCTATGCATTCGACCTATCCGACCGTCAGGTACCATTGCTAAATGATCACTTTGATTAATATAGAAATTTATTCTTATACTATTGACTTAGGTTCAAACCTATGAGGTCACACATATTAGAGTTCATAATCCAATTGGATGGTTGATCAATGATTAAGAATCGTTCTAGGGTTAAACGATCAATATGATTGATGTTTGATCTAGTACAAGTATTATGGAAAGGATTGATTAGCAATTAGATTGCTAATTGACTTAATTTAATTAAACCAAAGGGCTAAGATTAAGTCTAATTAAATATGATTTAATTAAATTTAGTTTGGGCATGATTGGATCAAGTCTAATTGGTTTATTGGATAAGCCAAGTGCAAGGAAGATCTAGTCCTAGTTCAACTAGGACTTGGGTCAACCCAATTTTCTAATTGGATTAAAAAATTAAATTAAAATTAAATCTAATTTAATTTAATTAAATTAAATTTTAATTAGTTTAGGATCTAATTTAATTAGATTGAATTAATTCTGATTTGATTTGATTTGAGAAACCATATTGGATCAAGTCAAAATAAGAATCCTAGTAAGACTAGGAACTTCCCTCCTTACGCCACCTTAGTCCCAACGCCCACCCTTCATGTCCCCTTTGATTTTGTGTGAATTCTCCATGCCCAAGAGAATCCCACCACATCCCAAAGTCCTCCTTTTTCTTTCTTATATGATAAATTAAGTATGGACCAAGTCAAAGTAGGAATTGATTTTGATTTCAAATTCTATGAGATAGAATTTTAGGAAACCAAAACTCTTCCTATAGTGCACCGATTCCACCCAATTTTTTTTTTCTTGGGATTTTCATGGCTTTTAAAGGGGTTTTTGTATGATAAAACCTGATGGTCCACAGTAGAAAAGGAGGGGGCACCCAAGAGTTGGGCGCCCCTTATCTTGTCCAATTTGGATATTCCTTGTCTAAGTATTTGACCTAGACAAGGACTCCTCCATATCTCTCTATATAGGATAAATTTTGGACTGATTTTTGGATATATTTTAGACCATTTAGAGTCCTTTGGGGTGTATGAAAATTAGGGAGAAAGAGTATTAGGGCATGGGAATTTCATAGACACCAATCTAGGTATCTAGGTGAGAGAACAAAGAAGAAGATTAAGGGTTCTTCTTCTAGGATTTTTCCTTTGATCTCTTCCTCCTTCTTTAGAGATTTTTGAGAGGTGTCTCAGGTTCAAAATCTCTTCCCCTTCCTTTTAAAAGTTGGAAAGTCCAAGAATTGGAGAAGGTGGTTTCAGATCGATCGTCAAAGAAGGATCAGCAAAGTACTAGCATACTGTGTTGATTTTCTGCATCAGACTTCTGATCATGGTTCATGGGTTCGTGTTGATGACTCCTAGAAGCCGGACATATGTACAACTCACAACATCATTCTCAAGTCCGAATCAGCAAGTTAGAATATCTAACTTGCACATGTAATAGATCTGATCTATTATTTTCGTACCTACATTATATATAGTGTATATACATGTTGATGTGATCAACATGTTTTAGTTTCTTCTTTAGATTTTTAATTTTTGATTTAATAATATGCCATGATCATGTAATAGATCTTAGATCTAGGATATTTTCTAAAATTTAAAATTAATTTTGATTAATTTTAGTTTTTTGTTGCCTAATCATGAAAAAGTTTCAAGATCTAGCCTCGAAACCCTAGATCTGGTTCCTATCAAATGGAGTCATAGCCTTCCATTAAGTTGGATGATAATGGGTCCATAAACTCAATAATCATTGAAGACCCAAAGGCTTGATGCTTATTGACTAAAGGATTTATCATTCATAATATAATATTTTGGAAGTGTCTCTCTAATGGTGGTTAGGTTGGCCAACCAAAGTTGGACTTAATCATTCATTGCTTAGGTGTACCATGTATGATCATATTAATGGTTGGACCTAATCAGATCCTTATAGTGGAGGCCAAAGACTATTGATTAGGTTTCTAGGGCAAAATTAAATTACTAGAAGTTGTTTGGAGAAATAATTGATTAATGAACCTACTCGTAGATGCACATGGGTTGGTCGACTAAAGTCAGGCTTGTGTGCAGTCTATGTGAATTCTAGTACCTACTAGAAAATTAAAATAATTTTCCAAATTGGAGGTAGAGGCTATCAATTTGAATAAAATAGTGGAAGAACCTTAAGACTAAAGTCCAAGTCTCTAGGCTTAAAATAATTCATATACAATAGGTCATTATTCTCTTTTATCAAATTAAGGCTAAACCCTAATTGCTCCTATCACTGTCAGACAGTGATGACTTATGGGATCCAACTTTGATAATTAGTATTGAAAGATGAATTTAGTTTAGCAGTATGAATAGGTTCGTATTAGGATTATTTAGTCCAAAATTGACCCAAATTAGGCAAAATGCTTCTATTATTAGAAGCAGGATCGTAGGAAGAAGAATTGTCTTGCTTTTCTTGACCATAATAGGCTGAACAAGAGAAAAAGATAAGAGTTGCTAATCAAGAATGTTATATGATAATATCTTAAAATTTCTCTATATATAATTCTATTACCTAGGTATGGGATACTAGTAATCCTATTCAATTTGTTGCAAAGATTTTAGGTAAGTAAAATGTTTGAAAATGGTGAAGGAAATAGTGCAGGGTTTGCTATGCTATTTTCGAAAATTTTTTGAAAATAGCAAAGAAGCAATGAAAAAATAATTAATTTAATTAATTATCTATTGATCATATCAGATTATTTAACTCTATACATTAGGATCTAAACATAATATGCATACATACATCAATAGATCTGAAAATAAAACTATGTAGTAAACTATTTACTACATCTACATATTCAGAATACAATACCTTTTCATGGATAGTTGATCATTGTGATCTGATCATCATCAAGGGGTTCTACTAGTCACGATGCAGCCACACAAGTGTCTAACCTCCATGGATCGTTCACACGAGGCTCCTGATCCTGATCGGCTCCCATGCGAGTGCTAGCTCGACATCAAAGTCTTTTAGGGGCTGTTTTGATCGAATGCCTTCGATCCTCATCTACAAGCTTCACAGACACTCTGGGTCATTGGTAGATGTAGTAGAGAGGCAGAGGAGGTTCTCCATAAAAATATGTGGGCTTTCGACACTCGTAGCTCATGAAATGGATTCCTGAATCCTAGGTCAAAACCCTAGGTCAAATGCACCTTGAAACCTTGTGCTAGCCTTTCTTTGGTTTTTCTCCTCACGAGATTTTTTTCAAACTTTTTCTCATGCACCAAGAAACTCATGAAAGTCCTCTCTCAATCTCAGATTAGTTCTATCACATCCCAAAAATTCCTCTTGTTTATTTTTATGCCAAAGAGTGTAGACACCGCATGGAGAGATAGATCGGGTTGGTTGTTAGGCCAAATTCAAACTCATTTTGAATTCAACCTCCAAACCATCTGATCCCATCCATAAGGGACATGAGGTAGGCTAGGCGTGAACTTCTTTTGGTGTGGAAAGGAATCATGAGAAACCTTTTCTCGTATAGCAAAAGTGTCGCACAAGAGAAGGGTGGCGCATGGATAAGGTAGAGATTGTTTTTTATCCAAGTTTGAATCTAATTCAAATCAAAACAAATAACAACCAAACCTTATCCATTTGGAATGTGGGAGACCTGGTCAAAAGCTCTTTTGTGCATGGGAAATAAGTCATGAGAGAATTAGATTAAATTTTTAAGTGGGTGTGGGTTAAATGGCATAGGGAAAGAAGACTAGTCAAACTAGTCTTTGAAATTCAAACTTGAACCAATTAAACCAACCAATTCAAAATAGGTTAGGCTCAATTAGACTAATTTAAACCAAATATGTTTAGGCTTAATTAGGCTTAATTAAATCTCAATAAAATTAAAAATTGATCAAGCCCAACCTCTGATCAAATCAGGGTTCAAACCTCCTCGGCGATTAGGTCAACCAATGACCTAATCGGGTCAGACCCAACTGAATCCAATTCAATTGGACTTGGACCAAAAATAATTACTCAATTAAATTGAGTTAATTAGTGATCAAATTACTAATAAAATCTTTCATAAAATTAGAGTCCAAATCTAGTGGATGTCTGGACAATAGGGTCCCATCAAAATGAAACTCTTGATCTAAGAGTCCCAAACCAGTGGGACTCTTGATCCTGGAGTCCGAAACAAGTGGAACTCATGATTATGGAGTATCAACTCTCAATCATAGAGTCCCAGACATATAGAACTTAGAGTCCTAGAGTTGTGGGACTCTTGGTCGAAGAGTCCCAATCCAGTGGGACTCTTGACCATAGACTCCTAAACATTGAGACTCAATGTCCTAACCTAGTAGGACTCCCGATCAAAGAGTCCCAGTCCAATGGAACTCTTGATCATAGAGTCCTAGTCGAGTGAAACTCTTCAGCAACCATCAGATTAGTAAGAACCTCTAGTGTGTGTGACTCTGCAAGTCCGAACCTAAGCCGGTAGTATAGAAACTAATTTCTATACTAATCAAAGTGACCATCTAGCAATGGTACCTGACATTCGGATAGGTCGAATAATCACAATCACAACATTCAGAACCTACGTGAATATGGTTACCATATAATTCATCCTTATGACCTCTGTGTAATAGATGACTCAGGGTTAGACTGTCAACCATAGAAAATACATCCATGTCGTGTCTCAAAGCAATTAATCCCGTGACTCCT
Organism: Cocos nucifera; assembly: GCA_006176705.1. NCBI lineage: Eukaryota > Viridiplantae > Streptophyta > Magnoliopsida > Arecales > Arecaceae > Cocos > Cocos nucifera. Next base: position 1,177,133 of record QRFJ01000084.1, read on the forward strand.
CACTAAGACTATCCTGGCCAAGGTTTTGCTAAATTAAAATATAATTGAACATAGCTTCTAAAATCAGGAGTGGTCAATTCCATCTTGATACATGCACTGACTCCATAAGTACGTGATTATGCCCAGAAATCTTCCGTTATCGAATTAAAAATTTAGGTAGTTCGGTACCAAAACACAGTGAGTTGCTTGAATATCACCGTGGTGATCTCATGTTGGATAGACATTTATATCCATATTCCATCGGAGCTTATCTTGATAGGAGAAAAGTTCTGGAGTTGGTCATGTTCAGTGTAGATGTACCCATACATCTCACTTGCATGCCATATCAGTGTCTCAACACTCCTTGGTTATGAGGACAACCAATCTATATGGCACACAATGATCTATACTCGATAAACATTATCGTCTTAAGTAACAACATATCATTTGGTCATGAACTATTTAAGGACTAAACGATAAATCCTTTTTTACCGAATCTAGATAGTCCTAAGGACTTTATCAAAATAGAGGAGTTCATTAGAAGACAACAAAATTTATGATGAAAATTATCAAAATAACTTTTATTAATTTATAATTCATATACAATTATAAATGTATGGCCCAACCATCAACAGACTGATGATTGACTTTGGAATACATTCCCAACAATCTCCCACTTGGACTAAAGCCAATCGATGCAGTATCTAATACCTATCTGACTTAAAGTCGTCGAACTCCTTCACCACAACAGCTTTAGTGAATGGGTCGGTCAGGTTCTCCTTTTTGTCGATCTTCTGAAGGTCGACGTCACCTTGATCTACAATCTCTTAGATAAGATGGTAGCAGTGCAGAATATGCTTCGTTCGCTGGTGTGCCTTTGATTTCTTTGTCTGAGCAATGGCTCCAGAGCTATCGCAATAGAGCAGATTGGACCATCAAGAAAGGATTGCTTCTCCAAGCTCAGTAATGAATTTTCTTAGCCACACCGCTTTTTTTGGTAGCATCTGATGCAGCGACATACTCTGCCTCACAAATTGAATCAGCCATAGTGTGCTACTTGGAACTCTTCTCATAAATGGCCTCATCATTAAGGATAAATATATATCCCGATACACTCTTACTATCATCATGATCAGACTGAAAATTGGAGTCTGTGAATCCCATAAGTTTTAAGTCTGATTCACCATGTACAAGCCACTAGTCCTTAGTATTTCTTAAATACTTCAGGATGGTATTAACAACCTTCCAATGATTCTTCCTTAGAATAGATTGGTATCTACTCACTATACCTAGTAAGTATGCCACATCTAATCGCGTACATATCATGGCATATATTATAGAACCCATTGCAGAAGCATATGGTATTCTATTCATACGCTCTCTGTGTAGTGGTGTTGCTGGACAATCCCTCTTTGAAAAAAAAATTCTACGGCCTATCGGTAGATAGCCTTTCTTGAAATTCTCCATGTTGAACCATTTCAGCATAGTGTCAATGTCCGTAGATTGGGACAATCCAAGCAATCTTTTAGATCTATCTATATAGATCTTCATCCCTAGGATGTAGGAAGCTTCTTCCAGATCTTTTATGGAGAACTATGATGATAGCCAGATCTTTATTTCTTATAATGTAGGAATATGATTTTCGATTAAGAGAATATCATCCACATACAATACTAGGAATACTATTGTTGGACCATTAGCCCACGTGTATATGCAGGGCTCCTCTTCATTCTTAACGAAGCCATACGTTTTGATTATTCTATCAAATTGTATGTTCCAGCTCCGAGATGCCAGCTTGAGTCCATAAATAGACCATTGAAGCTTACACATCTTAGATCCATGGATGTGAAATATTTAGGTTGTATCATATACACCTCTTCATCCAGCTCTTCATTCAAGAAAGCTGTTTTCACATCCATCTGCCAGATTTCATAGTCTAGATGGATAGCTCTGGCAAGCATAATCCAAATGGATTTAAGCATTTCCACAAGAGAGAACATCTCATCATAGTCAATACCATAACGTTGATGATATTCCTTGATAACCAGATGGGCTTTATAGATCTCCACCTTTTCATCTACACCTCTTTTTCTTTTGAAAACCCACTTACATCCTATGAATTTTATCCCTTCGGATGGGTTAACCAATGTCCATACATCATTGACCTTCATGGATTTCATCTCGGATTTCATGGCCTCAAGCCATTTCTCAGAGTCGAATCTCTACATTGCATCCAAATAGGTGATTGGGTCCTAATCATTCTCATCGAGTTCGATAGAATCCCCATCTCGGATCAAAAAATTATAGTATCTATCCGGTTGATGTGGTACTCTATCAGATTGCTTTAAGGGTGCATCTATAATGGATTCTGTATCTTATCTAATCAGATCCAGCTCAGGTTTAACAACTTGTGTCCATTCTTCTACCTATCATACTTCATCAAGTTTGACCTTAGAGACATTAGTTTCTTCACCAAGGAACTCCTTTTCTAAAAAGACTGTCTTAAGGCTGACAAACATTTTTTGCTCATTAGTAAGGTAGAAGTAGTATCCTTTGATTTCTTTTGGATAACCTATAAAACTATACTTATCAGACCTAGGTCAAAGCTTGTCTGTCATCAAATGTTTGACGTAAGCCAAACACCCCCAAACCCTAAGGTGTGAAAGCATTGGCTTACGCCCTGTCCATATCTCATATGGTATTTTATTAATAGATTTACTCAAAATCCTATTTAGAATGTAACAAGTTGACTTAAGCGCATATCTCCATAGGAAGATTGGTAAACCAGCAAACCTCATTATGGATCGAACCATGTCCAACATGGTCCGATTTCTTCTTTCAGACACACCATTATGTTGTGGTGTTTCAGAAGGGATCCATTGAGAGAGAATCCCGTTCTCCCCAAGATATGTCAGAAACTCATTGGAAAGGTACTCATCCCCTCGGTTAGACCAAAGAGTTTTAATACTATTTTTAGTTTGCTTTTCTACCTCATTTCAAAATAGTTTGAAGATTTCAAATGACTCCGACTTTTGCTTCATTAAATAGACGTATCCATACCTTGATAGATTGTCTGTGAAGGTTATGAAGTAGAAATATCCACCTCTGACACTTGAGCTCATGGGTCCACATACATCCGAATGTACTAGACTCAGGAGTTCAGTAGCCTATTCACCTTTTCCAGCAAAAGATGACTTGGTCATCTTACCAAGAAGATAGGACTCATAAGTCGAAAGTTACTCTCAATCACTAACCTACAGAATTCTTTCTTGAGCTAACCTGTTAATTCTATTCTTGCTGATATGACCTAGCCTACAGTGCCAAAGGTAGACATCAGACACATCACTAATTCTAGGGTGTTTATCGAAGGATTGAACCATGTTAACAGGCATAGAAAGTAAATAAATTTTGTTATTCAATTGTCCAATCAAAATTATAACACCATTCAAAATAACATTACAAATTTTTTTTTTATTGATATTTCAAAACCATTCATGGCCAAAAGGCTTACAAAAATGACATTCAATAAGAAAGTTAGACAATAATGACATTTATTGAGAATAATTTTATTTAAATTGATTACAAGGTTCATGATTCCTAAAGCTAGAATTGAAACTTATCTTCCATCTACAACGTTCAAGAACCAATCACCTTGATCAAATCTACTACTGACCTGCAAGTCCTGCATAGAATTACAAATATGATAAAGGCTTCTAGCATCTAATATCCTGGCAGTAGAATCAAATAAGAAAAAATTATAAGATGTTATCATATAATTATCTTACCCAGCAACCACTTGCTTCTTTCTCGGTCTGTTTGGATCCAGGGAGGCAATATATAGAGGATAGTTCCTCTTCCAGTGCCCCTACTTATTGTAGAAGAAGCACTCTGCCTGGCTCTTTTCAGACTTGTGCTTCTTGGTCTGATGCTGTGCAGATGTCCCAGCATGTGGCTGCACCTTCTTATTTTTCTTCTTCTTATTCTTCTTTCCTTTTTTAAAGGATCGATGACCAGAAGAAGACCCTCCCACTACATTCACCATCTCCTTGTAGAGTTGGTCATCCTTCTCAAAATTCTGCAGCAACCCCAACAAGCCATGGTAGTTCACTATAGGCTTTATCATTCTAAAATGAGTTAGGAAGGAGTGAAAAGACTTGGGTAAGGAAGTAAGGATTGCATCCTTACCTTATACACATATAAAGTATGCCCAACCTCAACAGACTGATGATTGACTTTGAATACATTCCCAACAATCCTTCCCACTTGGACTAAAGCCAATCGATTCGCCAGTATCTAATACTATCTGCAACTTAAAGTCTGTCAACTCCTTCACCACCAAACAGCTTTGTGAATGGTTCGTCAGGTTCTCCCTTTTGTCGATCTTCTGAAGTTCGACGTCACCTTGCATCTACATATCTCTTAGATAAGATGGTAGCAGTGCAGAATTGCTTCGTTCGCTGGTGTGCCTTTGTAATTTCTTTGTCGAGCAAGCTCAGAGCTATCGCAAATAGGCAGATTGACCATCAAGAAAGGATTGCTTCTCCAAGTCGTAATGAATTTCTTAGCCACACCGCTTTTTTCGTAGCATCTGGATGCAGCGACATACTCTGCCTCACAAATTGAATCAGCCATAGTTGTGCTACTTGGAACTCTTCTCTTAATGCCTTCTCTTAGATAAAATATATATCCGATACACTCTACTATCATTCATGATCAGACTGAAAATTTGATGTCTGTGAATCCCATAAGTTTTAAGTTGATTACACAGTCAAGCCACTAGTCCTTAGTATTTCTTAAATACTTCAGGATGTATTAACAACCTCCAATGATTCTTCTTAGATGATTGGTACCTCTACTCACATAGCCTAGTAAGTATTGCACAATCTAATCGCGTAACTACTATGCATAATTATTATAGAACCCATTTGCAAAGCATATGGTATTCTATTCATTACGCTCTCTGTGTGTGGTGTTGTGGACAATCCCTCTTTGAAAAAAAATTCTTACGGCTATCTGGTAGATAGCCTTTTCTTGAAATTTCCATGTTTGAACCATTCAGCATATTGTCAATGTCCGTAGATTAGGACAAGCTCACAATCTCTTTGATTCTATCTATATTAGATCTATCATCCCTAGATGTAGGAAGCTTTTCCAATCTTTTATGGAGAACTATGATGATAGCCAGATCTTTATTTCTTATAATGTAGGAATATGATTTTTCGATTAAAGAGAATATCATCCACATACAATACTTAATGTTATATATTAGGATCTAAACATAATATGCATGCGGATATCTATAGATCTGAAAATAAAACTATATAGTAAACTATTTACTACATCTACATGTTCAAAATTCAACCTTTTCATGGGTAATTGATCACCATGATCTCATCATCGTCAAGGAGTTTTGCTAGTAATGATGCAACCACACAAGTATCTAGCCTCCATGGATCATCCACATGAGGCTCCTGGTCCAGATCAGCTCCCACGCGAGTGCTAGCTCAACACTGGAGTCTTTCAGGGTCTATTTTGATTGAATACCTTCAATCCTTATCTACAGGCTTCACGGATGCTTCGAGTCACTAGTAGATATAGTAGAGAGGTAGAGGAGGTTCTCCACAAAATTTTGTGGGCTTTGGACACTCGTAGCTCATGAAATGGATTCTCGAATCCTAGGTCAAAACCCTAGGTCAAATGCACCTTGAAACCCTACGCTAGCCTTTCTCTAGTTTTTCTCCTCATGGGATTTTTTTCAAACTTTTTATCATGCACCAGGAGGCTCATGGAAGTCCTCTCTCAATCTCAGATCAGTTCTTTCATGTCCCAAAAATTCCTCCTATTTATTTTTGCACCAAAGAGTGTAGACACCATGTGGAAAGATAGATCGGGTTGGTTGTTAGGCCAAATTCAAACTCATTTTGAATTGAACCTCCAAACCATCTGATCCCATCCACAAGGGATGTGAGATAGGCTGGGTGTGAAATTCTTTTGGCATGGAAAGGAATCACGAGAAACCTTTTCTCATGTAGCAAAAGTGTCACACAAGAGAAGGGTGGCGCACGGATAAGGTAGAGGTTGTTTTTTATCCAAGTTTGAATCTCATTCAAATCAAAATAAATAACAACCAAATCTTATCCATTTGGAACATAGGAGACTTGGTCAAAAGCTCTTTTGTGCATGGGAAATAAGTCATGAGAGAATTAGATTAAATTTTTAAGTGGGCATGGGTTAAATGGCGTAGGGAAAGAAGACTAGTCAAACTAGTCTTTGAAATTCAAACTTGAACCAATTGAACCAACCAATTCAAAATAGGTTAGGCCCAATTAGACTAATTTAAACCCAATACATTTAGGCTTAATTAGGCTTAATTAAATTCTAATATAATAGAAATTGATCAAACCCAACCTCTGATCAAATTAGGGTTCAAACATCCTCGGCGATTAGGTCAACCAACGACCTAATCAGGTCAGACCCAATTGAATCCAATTCAATTGGACTTGGACCAAAAATAATTACTCAATTAAATTGAGTTAATTAGTGATCAAATTACTAATAAAACCTCTCATAAAATTAGAGTTCAAATCTAGTGGGTGTCCAGACAATAGAGTCCCATCAAAATGAAACTCTTGATCGAAGAGTCCCAAACTAGTGGGACTCTTGATCCCGTGGTCCGAAACAAGTTATAGAGTCTCAGACATGTAGGACTCAAAGCTGTGGGACTCTTGACCGAAGAGTCCCAGTCTAGTGGAACTCTTGACTATAAACTCTCAGACATTGAGATTCATTATCCTAACCTAGTAGGACTCCCGATCAAAGAGTCCCAGTCCAGTGAGACTCTTGACCATAGAGTCTTAGTCGAGTGGAACTCTTCACTAGCCACCAGATTAGATAGAAATCTCTAATGTGTGTGACTCCATAGGTCTGAACCTAAGCTGGTAGCATAAAAACTAATTTCTATACTAATCGAAGTGACCATCTAGCAATGGTACCCAACATCCGGATAGGTCGAATAATCACAATCGCAACATTCAGAACTTGCGTGAATATGGTTATCATATAATTCATCCCTATGACCTATGTGTAATAGATGACTCAGGGTTAGATTGTCAACCCTAGAAAACATATCCATGTTTTGTCTCAAAGCAATTAGTTTCGTGACTCCTCACTAAGACTATCCTAATCAAGGTTTTACTAAATTGAAACATAATTGAACACAGCTCCTAAAATCAGAAGTGGTCAATCTCATCTTGATACACGCACTGACTCCACAAGTACTTGACTATGCCTAGAAATCTTCCATTACTGAATTAAAAATTCAAGTAGTCTGATACCAAAATACAGTGAGTTACTTGAAAGTCACCATGGTGATCTCTAATCGAAGGGACATTTATACCCATATTCCATCGGAGCTAATCTTGATAGGAGAAAAGCCTTAAAGTTGGTAATGTTCAGTGCAGATGTACCCATACATCTTACTTGCATGCCATATCAGTATCTCAACAGTCTTTGGTTAGGAGGACAACCAACCTATATGGCACACAATGACCTATACTCGATAAATGTTATCATCCTAAGTAACAATATATCATTTGATCGTGAACTATTTAAGGACTGAACGACAAATCCTCCTTTGTCGAATCTAGATAGTCCTAAGGACTTCATCGCAACATAGGAGTTCAATAGAAGACAACAGAATTTATAATAAAAAATGATAAAATAATTTTAATTAATTTATAATTCATATATAATTATAAATATATGATCCAACCATTAATAGATTGATGATTGGCTTTGGGATACATTTCTAATACACTATTGTCCATTGTTTATGATAAATATGATCTTTGTTGGCCTTTTGGTCAAAGATGGTTATCATTTATCAATAAAAGAGATTATTGTAATATTATTATGAATAATATTACAATAATACATGGATAATAAAAATGACATTTAATATCTATATAGCCTATTAAGTGTAATGTATATATTTAACAAATACTCAAGTTAGATTATGTCATGGATGTCTATCTTTGGCATTATAGGCTTAATCATCTTGACAAGAATAGGATAAATAGGTTAGCTTGAGAGAAAAATCTCGACATCAATGATTGTGAATCATTGATAGCCTGTGAGTGTTGTGAAGGAAAAATACTATTTTTCTGACACAGGATCGTTCAGATCTGATTGGATATGAAGGAATATTTTAAAATTTTTTTCTTATGATCCTAATCAAATCTGAGACATCTTGAATCTGATCCTAAAGATCTAATATTATATAATAAAAATAAAATTAAATTTAATTTAATTTGATATCTTATTTTGGATAATCAGATTATCCTATGATGATACAGATTGATCCTCAGGCTCTGAAAGAAGCCACGCACGCGCCTGACCTCTACCAGTGTCCACTCAAGTAGGATCTGGAGGTCTTCTTCTTCTAAATCATCTCTTCAAAAATTAGATCTGAATCTGATCTTGAAGTTCTTCAAAACTTCTTTTGAAGAAATAGCAGTCATCTCTTTCAGCAGTGCTGCCTTCTTCCTGATCTGGGCACCTTTCTTCCTTGGATGACACTTGAACCCATGCCCAACTCCTTAAGCATGGAGAGGGGAGAAAGAGGATCAGATGGGGCATGGAAAGGAGAGAGAGGTAGCCTTGAGGCATGAGAATTATGCAAGAGTTCTTAACCCTAGGCACCGATAGGGTTTAAATAGACCCTGCTGTACCATGCAGTGCCATATTATCCTGGCCAATCAGAGGCCTTCATTCAATCAAATCTAAATTTGATTGATGGGATGATGTCATCTAATCCAATCAGATGAGAGTCCCTAAAAAATCCACATAGGTGGTGCCAAGACTGGATAAAGCAAAAGTCTTTGGTACCTAGGTATTTAAAACCATCAAGAAACCTTGGAGTCCCATCTATATAGGACTCCATCCCTTATCCATGTAGGGTGCACGCCTAGGGTGGCATGCACCCTCTCTATTGCTTCTTTTAGCAATCCTATAGGTGCATGACACATGGCCCTATATCCAAGTGTCCAGAGTTAACTGTTGACCTATCTCCAAAAACAAGAATTAGCAGGTGATAGGAATTGGTAGGTACTATCTTAAATCCATCTAATGAATTAAGATAATCCTTTTCTAATCTGGACAAACTCTAGTCAGACAAAGATAAGGTTTTTGAGTGAGCCCAAACAAATTTGGCTCAGCCAAGATGAACCAAAATGATTACAAAAGGAGAATGTTAGGCTCAATCGTGTGCTAGCATGATTTTCTTGAACCTAATTGAATCTAATCCAAATCAATTGAACTGAATTAATCCAATTGATGACATCCAGAAACAAACTTTATTTGTGTGATCCAGTTAGATTCAGTTCCATATGGCAATGAGACATGTTGCAATCTCTATCATCGACATCATCGAAATACAATTCGATGGACTAGAACTTTTTTGATTCATATAATTAGAATGATTGATCATCTAAATCATTCTAATTGCTCTCAAAATCCACTAGTGACACCTAGCAGTATACGGTAGCAACCCATTAGAACCAAAAGTGAACCTCTTAGTAAAGCTACCTGTGTGATTGGATTCTTCTATCTTGAGTCCTGATAGGATTAGGATTAAGGTGAACTCATCAAACCCAATATCCATCATATGAATTAATCATTCGATTCGAGTTCAGTGTGAAATCCTAATAAAAACTCTTTCTATCATCTTCACTCTACCATGGCCATGGGCTTAAGGACTCAATCTCATGATTATCATAGGGCTACTCCTCATCTACCGAGGTAGATAGATCCCCTATTGGTGCAATCCAATTCCTACAATGAATCTGATATAGCCAACATACACCTTAGGATTACGAATGGCTAGGAGACTGAGTTATAGTGTAGTCAAATTATAACACCCTCAAAGTGAACTATCGGTGCACCTCAAGTCAAAGAACTAGATAAACCACTATAGCATTGAGTCAATCATCGATGAGAAGGTAGACTTTCTTATGATTACTCGAGGTGGTCACGCTCAGTGCCCTCATTCTCTAATGAGTACCTATACTCTCGCTTTGATGTCTCCACACCATAGACTTAAGATGCATCTATCCTAAGAAAATGATCATACACCAATCTTTCGGATTGATCATCATCCTCGTGATGATCCTACGGTCGGAAGCTGTTTATGAGTTAATTATGAAAATTCATATCTCAAATTTTTAACTCTTGAAAATATGAATTATCATTACCATTAACTCAAAGAATGTATCATAGATACTTCAAATACACACTATGATAGAAAATAATCCTTTTATTAATTTATAGTCAAAATTATAGAATTATCATTACACTATGATAGAAAATAATCCTTTTATTAATTTATAGTCAAAATTATAGAATTATCATTAGAAGTATATTACAAGTGTTTAACCAATCTGGCTTCTAGCGCACACATCTAACAAACTCTAATTTGACCTAAAACCAATTGGCTACAAATCTAAGTCCCATCTTCTTAAGGTAGGCTTCGATCTTCTACTGGCTCAATGTCTCTATCAAAGGGTCAGTCATATTGTCTGTAGTGTTGACTCTCTTGACCTCGACATATCCCTTCTCGAGGTAATCATGGATGAGGTGGTATCGCCGCTCGATATACTTGGATTTCTGGTGAGACCTCGGCTCCTTAGCTAGGGCTATGGCACTATTATTATTGCAATATAGAGAGACGGCATCTGATGGCATCACTCCGAGCTCTGCAGCAAACTTCTTGTATCAGAATGCCTTCTTTGCAGCCTCCGATGCAATGATGTACTCTATTTTCATGGTGGAGTCTGCTATCACTATCTATTTAGAACTCTTCCAACTGACAGCTCCACCATTATAAATAAATAGACTTTTAGATGTCGACTTTCGATCATCTATGTCGGACAAAAAATCTGGATCTATATACCCCTAGACCTGGAGTTCTCCATTACTAAGGACTAAAAATATATCCTTAGTCCTTCTCAAGTACTTAAGGGCACATTTCACAGAAGTTCAGTGCTCTTTGCTTGAATTTGACTGATACCTACTCGTGACACTCATAGTATGGGCAATATTAGCTCATGTATATAGCATGGCATACATGAGGCTCCCTATTGCTGAAGCATAAGGGATCTTGCTTATGCATTCAACCTCCTCTATGTACATTTTCTATGAGAGACCTAGCATTTTATTCGATCTATCCCTATAGATCTTAATTCCCAGAATAAAAGATGTCTCTCCTAGATCTTTCATAGAAAACTCCTTACCCAACCATATTTTGACAGTAGTCAACATAGGAATATCATTCCTAATTAGGAGGATGTCATCTACATAGAGTACAAGGAAGACAACAGCGCTCCCATTGATCTTTTTAAAAATACAGGGCTCCTCATTCTTGATAAATCCAAACGATTTGATTACATCATTGAAACGAGCATTCCAACTTCGAGATGCTTGCTTAAGTCCATATATGGACCTTTATAGCTTGCATACCTTGTGATCATTATCACTGGATGTGAAACCTAGCAGCTATTCCATATAGATATCTTCCTGAAGATATCTATTTAAGAATGTTGTTTTTACGTCCATCTGCCATATTTCATAATCGAAATAGGCTGCAACAGCAAGCAATGTGTGAATGGATTTGAGCATGGCTATTGACAAAAAAGTATCCTGATAGTCAATGCCTTCACATTGACTATACCCTTTCACTACGAGCCTTGCTTTGAATGTCTCTACATTTCCATCGGCACCTATTTTTCTATTGAAGATCCATTTACACTCAATAGGTACTATACCTTCAGGTGGATCTACCAAGGTCCAGACTTGGTTCGAACATATTGAGTCAATCTCTAACTTCATTGCCTCTAACCATTTCTCAGAGTCGATATCTGATATCATCTCATCATAAGTTTTTGGATCATCACCATGAACCCCATTTCCTATGAGGAATATTTTCTCTACATCTCTTGATATAGTACCTAAGTATCTTTCATCAGGATGGAAAATTCTACTTGATCCACGAGGTGGAGGAGGTAGCGTCAGGGTTGGCTTAATTTAACTAGGTTCCATAGGTTCCTTAGCTTGTTTCTCATCGGAGACTTTCTCCTCAAGTCTAATCTATCTTTCGATGCCACTATCTAGAATAAACTATTTTTCAAGAAAGATAGCGTATCGACTCACAATCACACTGTGATCTTTCAGAAGATAGAAATAATATCCTAATGACTCTTTAGGATATCCTATAAATCGAGCTCCAAAGGACCTAAACTCTAATTTATCCATCTATTGTCTCTTGACATGAACCAAACAATCTCAAATTCTAAGATGACCTGGACTTAGTTTTTTACTATGCCATATCTCATACGGTGTGGTAGGAACGATTTTAGAGGGAACCCTATTCAGTAAATATATAGCAGTCATCGGACTATATCCCTAGAAAAACTCAGGAAGGTTCATGAAATTCATCATGGAACAAACCATATCTAACAGGATCTGGTTTCTCCATTCTGAAATTCCGTTGAGTTGAGGCATTCCAGGTGGAGTCTATTGAGAGACTATGCCATTGTCCTTAAGATAGTCTAAAAATTCTCGACTAAGGTATTCACCTCCTCGATTTGATCGAAGAATCTTAATGGATTTTTCTATTTGCTTTTCTATTTTGAATCTAAATTCCTTGAACTTTTCAAAGGCTTCAGACTTATGTCGCAACAAATACATATACCTGTATCGAGATAAATCATCGATAAAGGTGATGAAGTAGACATAATTATCCCTGACCGGCACATCAAATGGGCTGCATACATTAGTATGTAAAAGGGCAATTAGGTCTGTGGCCCTTTCCCCATATCCTATAAAAGGGAGCATGGTCATTTTGTCACGAAGGCATGATTCATAAATCAGATATGACTCAAAAGTCAACGGACTCAATAGCCCGAATTTCTCCAATTTGTTAACCCTATCTTTAGCAATATGACCTAGCCTAAGATGCCAAAGATACCTATCATTTAGACTATCCCTAGGTTGCTTTGATCCTATGGCATTCTTGTTTTGCTCGATATTAAAAATAAAAACATCAATATGTGACTAATAGAGACCATTTATAGGAAAACCACTTATAATTTTATTTCTTTCATACAGAATATTACAATGATCCTTAAGAAAACTAATTACAAGCTTTCTTATGCTAAACATGAAATAGAAATCAAATTCCTGCTTGCTACAGGCACATAAAAATAGCCCCTAAGAACTAAATCTAATCCTGACGATAATCATAGAGAGTAGATTCCCATAGCTACAACAGTAACTCTTACTCCATTTTCGATGTGTAGGATCATCTCACCATCCCTTAGCCTCCTACTATCCTCAAGACCCTGCATAGAAGTGCATAAGTGAGCACTAGAACTAGAGTCAAGCACCCAACTAGATGCAGTAGAAATCATAAGGTTAAATTCTATAACGAGCATACCTCCAGAAGGACCTATCTCCTCCTTGTTCTTCAGACTGGCCAGGTATAAAAGGTAGTTCTACTTCCAATGGCCATCAATATTATAATAAAAATATTTTTTTTATCAGCGGTCTTCTTCTTTGGCTCTGCCTTCTTCTTCTTGCCATCATTCACCTTCTGCTTCTTCACGGACTTCTTCTTCTTTCTGAAAGACTTTCTTTTGAAAGAAGTCCACTCCACAGTAAGTATTGAGCCAATAGAACCTTTCATAGAAAGCTCAGCATTAATCAGCATGTTCATGAGTTCAGCCAAGGTATTCTAAAGTTTATGCATATGGTAGTTCATGATGAACTATCCATACACATCATTCAAGAATTACAGAATTATATCAATCTATAGATCTTGATCTAACTTGACACTGAGCTTCTCAAGCTCTTCTAAGTCCTTGATCATTATCAGACAATGATCTTGGACTGACTGCCCATCACGCATCTGAGTCTTAAATAGTCTCTTAGTGACTTGATATTTGGCTGCGCAAGGTCTGTTCACTAAACAACTCTTACAGGTGAGCAAACATTTGGCGGCTAGTCTTAATATCTTCATGTTGGCACTGGAGCTCATCAAACATCGATTCTAATATGTAATATCTAGCTTTGTTATCTTTATCCATCTACTTCTCGAGAGACGCTCTCTGATCATTGGATGGATGAGCTAGTAAGATGGGAGGATTCTTTTCCAACACATGAGTCAACTTCTCAGAATCCAAAATAATTTTGAAGTTTTGGAGCCAATCCTTGTAGTTAGATTCGGTTAGTCTATGGGTGTCCAGGATACGGGCTAGTGGTTTGAAAGCAGACATTTTTCTGTAGAGCCTCAAAAGTTTTAGTTAGATTTTATAATTAAACTTAATCACTTTATTTAGGGGTTTCATTTTTAAACAAATCAGGCTTCCACTATTTACTTGGATCCCTACACTTCCTTGGTAGAGATGTGAAAATCTCTACAATTATTAATGATGCATGCTAATTTATAGCTATGGCAAGTGCACCAATCGATCAAGTAATAAAGTGAATGAGTAGAGTATCATCCCTAGAGGATTGAAAAATAAGTACTGAAAAGCTCTTTCCTATGCTTTATTTAGAAGATCGATTTATGAGAATAAGAAATTAAAGAATAAAATAAAAAAATAATTAAAAATTTTAAGAAAATAGAGAGAGTGTAATTATTAGGGTTTTAAACTCAAGAGCAATACGTTACTAAGGCAATCGGTTCACCAACTGAATCAATACAATATTCAGATTATTAGATTAATTTTATTTTATGTGATGGTGGAGCCTCCTAATTTATTCACTATTCTTTGGTCCAGGCATAGCAAAACTATCAATATTTATTAATTATCCTTTGGTCTAGGTGTAATTTAAATAAATATTAATGCATTAAGTTTTGTGAAACCCTCTAATTAAAATACGCTGCATCCAAAGCGCACTAAAATTCTCGCATGCATATGAATTCTAATTTGATTCATAATACAAGGTATATAATCAAGAAGCAATAACATAGATGTACTTGGTCCGTAACATCTATGTTCATCAGATCAATTAGAAGATGGCCAGTAATCTAAAAGCATTAAGATCAGATTTATATACTCCTCATGAATAAAATTTAAAATTAAAAATAAATCATACTGAATATTGCATCAAAAGAGTGGCTACACCTTAGCTTAGTAAAAAAAAATTTAGTTCATGATAACAAGTTCAAAAATAGTAAATAAAATAAAAAGTATAAAAAGATTAGACTGTTTGATTGCTGAAATTGATTGTCCATCGCTCTTGATGTGGAGAACTTGGTGAAGAAGAAGATGCTCCTTGATCAATATTTTGATTGTCGAAAGAAAAAAAATTAAAAATTCTTTTCTTTCTCTCACAAATCTCTCTTCTCTCTTTCTACCTCTCTCCTTCTCTTTCTCTTCTTTTTTTTTTCTCTCTAACTCTCTTTCTCTCTTTTTTTTTTCTCTGACTTCCCTCCTCTACGGCAATAGCAGGTCCTCTATTTTTATAGGCTAAGAGCTTGATTTTCCACCAAAATCCTTTTAAAATTAGGTTTAGAACTCTCAAAACAACTCAAATTAGGATTCTGGATGATTTTGACCATTGGATGTTGATCAAATGGTCCAAAAATTACTTAAAAATCCTTTAAAATATCTCAGATCAAGTTGGAATTCATGCCAGCCATCGGATCGATCGTTGGATTGAATCTGGGCCGTCAGATCGTGCACAGGAAAGGCTTCTGATCTTAGTTTAACGTCAGGATGAATTTCAGCCGTTGGATCTCGATCGAGAGCTATGGATACCGTTCGTCAATGCATGCGTGTTGGTCGTTCGATCAAATGTCAGTCAAAGGTGCCTATTGGATCAAACAAAATTTCTAAATTACCCTCTATAGACCATGCGTGAGCTCGGTGTTGCATGAACCGTCGATTCTTCAGCCAATCGGAGTGTGCTTCTTCATGTGAAATTCCCAAAATGCCCTCAAGTTGGTCCACCATGCATCATGAAAAATGCTGACGTCAGTCTACCATCAGCATTGCATCAGCAGGTTGGTCTACTGGTGTGGTCGAACTAGGCGGTCTGCTGAGCCAATTTTTCTAAATCGATTTGAACCGGACCGACTTTTTTTTTCTTTTTAAATTCAAATTCAGACTCGTTTGAAGTCTATTTTGCTTGAAATTTATTTCATCTGAACCAAAAAAATAAGATCTTCACATTGGTGGCCTTCTTTCCTACATAAGATTAATAAAAATATCAATTTTTAAAGAAATAGATGAATTTATTTTATAATTTAATACTTTTATTAGTATATTTTTAGCACTTATCACACCCCCCAACTTAGTCATTGCTAGTCCCTTAGCAATGTTTTATTTAATACCATGTTTCAATAAGATTATCCATCACAAAGATAAAATCTAGGACTAAAGGTCAAAAAGTTTAGAAAATACTGCTAATTAAGCATTGAGCTTCAGAAGCAAATTTTTCAGTCAATACAATTAAAAACTTTCTTAGAGTACATCAAAGATCTATAGCACTTGTGTTCGTGATGACTAACTTTAGCATTTCAGTATTAAATTAAAAGAACAAAAGTATCCTCTCTTATCACCTATTTTGGTCAATTTTCTATACATTCTCAATTTTATACTCATGAATTAAGGTAGCTTTCACACTGCCTTTCTTTTTTTTTTTTTTTTTTTTTGTGCTGAGCATCCTGGCCTTTCCTTCACCATTTTACGTGAATTTTCACACTTGACCTAGGTGCAGAGACCCAGTTACTAGGCTTTGGGCAATCCACATATACTCTATCTTTTGCACTTTATTTTTAGGCAGGTAGCTCTTTCCTTAAATTCAAGTTTCTTTGATTAGAATGTATATTAATTATCCAATTTTTAGTGATAATTGAATCCTCAGTTGGCCTTATAATCAATACCTACTTTGCCTTGTTAGTGTGCATGTGCAATTAGAAGTGCTAATAGTCTTTTAATGACCTAAGTAGGCTGCTAAAAGTTGACCAACTAATCTACTTCTTTAACTCGTTACATTCATTAGCAAATAATTCTATCTTTTATCACTTGTCCAGTCTATCTTGCTCAAGATTTTCTTCTTGACACATGATTTTTTTTTTTTTTAACTTATTCTACATTGTCTTAAAGGAGAAAGAAAAATAAAGGGTGCAATAAAGGATAGGAAGGAATACACCTGATTTGGTTCAGTCTGGTTCTTTGGAGCTTTGAAATTTTGCTTGAGCTCTCATTGATTTTTCTCTGCAAAATTGAAAATACACACCAAAGCAGTAAAAGAGCAACAACAAATTACTGAAAAAATAAAAGAAAAAAAAATGATCAAAACTAAAAAGAAAAGAAACAACCTATCTAGTAGTTCTGATTTATAGTCTTCAGCTTGACTTTCTTTGAATTCTAAAGTGGATCTTGTAATTGAAATGCTTCCTTCTCCTTTTCAAAACTTTCATTAATGTAATTTTTCAGCCTGTGACCATTTACCTTGAAGGTACCTTTTGATTCATCAAAGATCTCTACTGCTCCATATGGAAATACCTTAGTAATTGTATAGGGACCTGTCCATCTTGATTTTAGCTTTCCTGGAAACAAATGTAGCCATGAACTATACAAAAGAACTTGCTGTCCCTCATGGAATTCTCTTTTTACAATATGGTTATCATGCCATTTCTTAGTACGTTCTTTGTAAATCCTGGCATTCTCATAAGCATGGTGGCGAAATTCATCCATCTCATTTATTTGCATTAACCTATTCTTCTCTGCATCTTGTATATCAAAGTTAAGAATTTTCATGGCCCAATATGCTTTATGTTCTAGCTCAACAGGGAGGTGGCATGCTTTTCCAAAGAGTAGCCTATATGGGGACATACCAATAGGTGTTTTATATGCAGTTCTATATGCCCATAATGCATCATCTAATTTCAATGACCAGTCTTTTCTAGATGCAATTATAGTTTTTTCTAAAATTCTTTTTAATTCCCTATTAGACACCTCTACTTGACCACTGGTTTGTGGATGATATGGGGTAGCTATTTTATGAGTGACACCATATTTGTTTAATAGATTTTCAAATTATTTATTACAAAAGTGTTTACCTCCATCACTAATGATTGCTCTAGGAGTGCCAAAACGTGTAAAAATATGCTTTTTCAAAAATTTGACAACTACCTTTGCATCATTAGTTGGAAAGGGTGCTGCTTCTATCCATTTTGAAACATAATCTACAGCCACAAGTATATATTGATTTGAAAAAGAACTAGGAAAAGGTCCCATAAAATCAATACCCCAAACATCAAAAATTTCACACACAAGAATATTGTTTAAAGGCATTTCATGTCTTCTAGAGAGATTTCCAGTTCTTTGACAGCGGTCACATGAAGAGACATAAGTATGAGCATCTTTAAATAGAGAGGGCCAATAAAAACCTGATTGAAGAACCTTATAAGCTATTCTAGTTGGGCCGAAATGTCCTCCTGCCTTCCGATCATGACAATGATGCAGAATTTTCTCCATTTCTTCCTCTGGAATGCATCTTCTAATGACCTGGTCTGAACAACACTTATACAAAAAGGGTTCATCCCAGAAATAATGTTTAACAATAGATAAGAACCTCTTCTTTTGTTGAAAAGAAAGTCCAAGTGGAAAAACCTTACCAACCAAGTAGTTAATAATATCAGCATACCATGGAAAACGTTCTACCTGATATAGCATAGAGGCGTTCATCTTGAAAATTCCTCCTTGATAGGGCAAATATCTAATTCCTTCTCTGTGATGTTTTCCAGTCTGGAAAGGTGGTCAGCAACTGAATTCTCTGTGCCCTTCTTGTCCTTGATCTCCAAATCATACTCTTGTAGCAAAAGAATCCATCTGATCAATCTGGGTTTTGCATCTTTCTTGGTAAGGAGATACTTTAGAGCTGCATGGTCGGTGTATATAATAACTTTAGATAAAATAAGATAAGAATGAAATTTGTCTAATGCAAATACTACTGCCAGAAGCTCCTTTTCAGTGGTTGCATATTTTTGTTGAGCTTCAGTCAAAGTGCGGCTAGCATAGTATATAGTTTGAAAAATCTTATCCTTTCTTTGACCAAGTACTGCTCCTATGGCTGTGTCACTAGCATCACACATCAACTCAAAAGGTAGGGACCAATCTGGTGCTACCATAATAGGTGCCGTGACCAGCTTCTCCTTGAGGGTGTTAAATGCCTGCAAACACTCATCAGAAAAATGAAAAGAGACATCTTTGCATAATAATTTAGATAAAGGTTTAGAAATTAGAGAGAAGTCCTTTATAAATCGACGGTAAAATCCAGCATGCCCCAAAAAGCTCCTAATAGCCTTAACTGAGGTCGGTATGGGTAACTTTTCGATCACCTCAAGCTTAGCTCTATCCACCTCAATACCTTTATATGAAATCTTGTGGCCTAACACTATACCTTCTTGTACCATCAGATGACACTTTTCCCAATTTAAGACAAGATTAGTATCCTCACATCTTTGTAAAACAAGAGATAAGTTATGCAAGCATTTATCAAATGTGGATCCAAAGATAGAAAAATCATCCATAAATATTTCAAGAGAATTTTCAATCATATCATAAAAAATAGCCATCATGCATCGTTGAAAAGTAGCTGGTGCATTACATAAACCAAACGGCATTCTTCTAAAAGCAAATGTACCATAAGGACATGTAAAAGTAGTTTTCTCTTGATCCTCAGGTGCTATGGCAATTTGATTATAACCAGAATATCCATCTAGAAAGCAGTAAAAATCATGTCCAGCTAATCTTTCTAACATCTGATCAATGAATGGAAGAGGATAATGATCTTTTCTAGTTGCATCATTTAATTTTCTATAATCCATACACACTCTCCATCCAGTAACAGTTCTAGTAGGGATTAATTCATTATTATCATTTTGAACTACAGTAATCCCACCTTTCTTAGGAACTACTTGAACAGGACTCACCCATGAACTATCGGAGATAGGATAAATAATACCTGCATCCAGTAGCTTGATTACCTCCTTTTTGACCACTTCTTGCATCTTGGGGTTGAGTCTTCTTTGGGGTTGGACCGTAGGCTCATAGTTGTCCTCCATGAGAATTTTGTGCATACAAATTGAGGGACTAATTCCTTTGATGTCTGCTATTGTCCATCCAAATGCCTTTTTGTGTTTCTTTAGTACTCTTAATAATTTTTCTTCCATTAAATCTGTCAAGGAAGAAGAAATAATAATAGGTAAGTGCGATGAACCTTCCAAGAAAACATATTTTAAATGAGAAGGGAGAGGTTTAAGTTCAAGAGTAGGTGGCTCTTCAATTGATGTCTTTGGAAAAGGAGTGGATGATCTTTCTAATTCTTCAAATCGTGGTCTATATGTGCGTGGAATATATGGTCTGGCCCTTAACAATTTTATGCATTCTGTTTGCCTTTCATCTTCAGCTGAACCCTCTTGTGATTGGACAATGCAAGCTTCAATAGGGTCCTCAAACCTATTTTCTAAAAAATACTCATGCACTAAATTGTCAATATCATCTATACGAAAACAAGTTTGATTATCATTGGAATGTTTAATAACTTTAAAAACATTAAAAGTAACTTGTTCATCTTGGACTCTAAGAATTAATTTTTCTTGTTGAACATCTATTAAAGCTCCTCCAGTAGCTAAAAAGGGTCTCCCTAAAATAAGGGGTACATCATAATCTTCTTTCATATCAAGAACAATAAAATCAATAGGAAAAATAAACTTGTTTACCTTTACCAAGACATCCTCCACTATACCTCTTGGATATTTAATGGATCTGTCGGCTAATTGAAGAGTAATAGTGGTAGGCTTCGGTTCTCCTAGACCCAGCTTCCTGAAAATAGAAAAAGGCATGAGATTAATACTTGCTCCTAAATCACATAAAACTTTATCAAAACTACAATCACCAATAATGCAAGGGATAGTAAAACTCCCTGGATCTTTTAGCTTCTGTGGTAATTTATTTTGAAGTATTGCTGAGCATTCTTCATTCAAATTTATTCTCTCATGCTCCTTCAGCTTTTTCTTATTTGTTAGGATTTCTTTGAGAAACTTGGCATACCTGGGCATTTGAGTAATAGCATCTACAAAAGGAATATTAATATGTAAATTCTTTAATATTTTGAAAAAGTTAGAAAATTCTTTATCTGGATGCTGTATTTGTCTCTCTGGGAATGGTAGTGGCAGGCACGTAGGGCTTCACATTTGGATCGGCAAATCGTATACCTGGAGACCATCCATCTGCTGGTTGTTTTGGTGACTGACGAATTTTAGTTGATGGTTCCTTATTTGTAGTTGGCTCTTCAGTCTCTTTCTTCTGATGTGGCTCCTCCAGCTTTGTACCACTTCTTAGGGTGATAGCATTGACTTGCTCCCTTGGATTGGTCTCCGTGTTGCTGGGCAAGGATCCTTGAGGTCTCTCGGAGATTATCTTAGCCATTTGACCTATTTGCATCTCCAAGTTTCGAATTGCTGCTGCTTTGGTCCTGCCTAAGTTTGGCTTCCAAATTTTTTATAGTTGCTTCTTGGTTTTGCATAAATTTGACCATCAGCTCTTCCATGTTGGACTTCTTTTCAGGTACTTGGAATCCTGGGGGTGGCTGTTGTGCTGCATTTTGATTACTCCATGAGAAATTTGGGTGCTGCCTCCACCCTTGATTGTATGTGTTGGAGTAGGGATTATTTTGTTGCGGCCTAAAAAAATTACCAACATAATTAGCTGTATCAGTTGCTTTAGCAAAAGGATTACCTATCTGGCAATTGCTCGTATCATGTCCTCCTCCACACAGGTCACAGGTGATGCTCTGAACATGCATAGCTGTTCCCTTTAAGTTGTTGACTTCGGCTCTAAGGGCTGCAATTTCAGCTAGTAAGGTTGGCACGCAATCTACTCCCTGCACAGCTGCTAGTCTTTTTGGCATCATGCATTCTGTCTGCCACTGATAGCTATTTGATGCCATCTCATCGATCAGATCGAAGGCTTCTTCCTCCATTTTTTGGTTAATGGTTCCTCCTGCTGCTGCATCAATCATAGAATGATTAGTAGGAGATAAACCATTATAGAAAGTTTGTACCTGAAGCCATACGGATAGTTGATGATGTGGACATCTCCTCAGCAGTTCCTTGAAATGCTCCCAAGCCTCATATAGTGTCTCCATGTCCATCTGCATAAAAGAAGTGATATCATTGCGCATCTTGGCAGTCTTGGAAGGTGGAAAGTACTTGGCTAAGAATTTTTGGGCTAGGACATCCCAAGTTGTGATAGAACCTGCAGGAAGAGAATGAAGCCAACTCTTAGCTTTGTCCCGTAAAGAGAAAGGAAATAACCTTAATCTAATAGCATCATCCGACACCCCATTAATTTTAAAAGTATCACAAAGTTCAAGAAAATTAGAAATATGGGCATTCGGATCATCATGCACGTGTCCACTGAATTGGACAGTTGATTGAATCATCTGGATCATCGTCGATTTTATTTCGAAGTTGTTTGCTCGTACAGGTGGTCTCCTGATGCTCGAAGCTGCATCGGCTATAGATGGTGTGATGTAATCATTTAATGGATGATGTACTGGTCGAATAGCTTCATGCTGTCCTTCGGTCGCCATATCCAATCCTAGATTGATGTCGTTAGGATCTTCAGCTGCCATGTTTCTTTCTTGTTGTAGTCTTCTAATGGTCCTTTCAATTTTTGGATCTAAAGGTAGTAAGTTACTATGTCCAGTACGTGTCATGCACTGAACAAAATTTTTTTAAAAAAAATAATTAAAAATAAAATTCTAAAGTAAAGCTAGGATCAAAATTTTAATATTATTTTAGACACAATCTCCGGCAACGGTGCCAAAAACTTGATGCGTGCTAATTTATAGCTATGGCAAGTGCACCAGTCGATCAAGTAATAAAGTGAATGAGTAGAGTATCATCCCTAGAGGATTGGAAAATAAGTACTGAAAAGCTCTTTCCTATGCTTTATTTAGAAGACCGATTTATGAGAATAAGAAATTAAAGAACAAAATAAAGAAATAATTAAAAATTTTAAGAAAATAGAGAGAGTGTAATTATTAGGGTTTTAAACTTAAGAGCAATGTATTACTAAGGCAATCGGTTCACCAACTCAGTCAATACAATATTCAGGTTATTAGATTAATTTTATTTCATGTGACGGTGGAGTCTCCTAATTTATTCACTATCCCTTTGGTCCAGGCATAGCAAAACTATCAATATTTATTAATTATCCTTTGGTCCAGGTGTAATTTAAATAAATATTAATGCATTAAGTTTTGTGAAATCCTCTAATTAAAATACGCTGCGTCCAAAGCGCACTAAAATTTCCACATGCATATGAATTCTAATTTGATTCATAATACAAGGTATATAATCAAGAAGCAATAACATAGATGTACTTGGTCCGTAACATCTATGTTCATCAGATCAATTAGAAGATGGCCAGTAATCTAAAAGCATTAAGATCAGATTTATATACTCCTCATGAATAAAATTTAAAATTAAAAATAAATCACACTGAATATTGCATCAAAAGAGTGGCTACACCTTAGCCTTAGTAAAAGAAAATTTAGTTCATGATAACAAGTTCAAAAATAGCAAATAAAATAAAAAGTATAAAGAAATTAGACTATTTGATTGCTGAAATTGATTGTCCGTCGCTCTTGGTGTGGAGAACTTGGTGAAGAAGATGCTCCTTGATCAATATTCTGATTGTCGGAAGAAAAAAATTAAAAATCCTTTTCTTTCTCTCACAAATCTCTCTTCTCTCTTTCTACCTCTCTCCTTCTCTTTCTCTTCTTCTTTTTTTTTCTCTCTCTGACTCTCTTTCTCTCTATTTTTTTTCCTCTGACTTCCCTCCTCTACGGCAATAGTAGGTCCTCTATTTTTATAGGCTAAGAGCTTGATTTTCCACCAAAATCCTCTTAAAATTAGGTTTAGAGCTCTCAAAACAACTCAAATTAGGATTCTGAATGATTTTGACCGTTGGATGTTGATCAAATGGTCCAAAAATCACTTAAAAACCCTTTAAAATATCTCAGATCAAGTCGAAATTCATGCCAACCATCAGATCAATCATTGGATTGAATCTAGACCACCAGATCGTGCACAGGGAAGGCTTCTGATCTTAGTTTAATGTTGGGATGAATCTTAGTCATTGGATCTCGACCGGGAGCTACAGATGCCATTCGTCAGTGCATGCGTGTCGACCGTCCGATCAAATCTCAGTGAAAGGCACCCATTGGATCAAACAAAATTTCTAAATTATCCTCTATAGACCATGCACGAGCTCGATGTTGCATGGATCGTTGATTTTTTAGCCAATCAGAGCGCGCTTCTTCATGTGAAATTTTTGAAATGCCCTCAAGTCGATCCACCGTGCACCGCAAAAAATGCTGACGTCAGCCTGCCATTAGTGCTGCATCAGTAGGTTGGTCTACTGGTGTGGTCGAACCGGGCGGTCTACTGAGCCAATTTTTCTGAATCGATTTGAATCGGACCGATTTTTTTTTTTTAAAATTCAATTTTGGGCTCGTTTGAAGTCTGTTTTGCTTGAAATTTATTTCATCTAAATCAAAAAAATAGGATCTTCACATTGGTGGCCTTCTTTTCTACATAAGATTAATAAAAGTATCAATTTCTAAAGAAATAAATTAATTTATTTTATAATTTAATACTTTTATTAGTATATTTTTACCACTTATCAATTGATTTCTAGTGGATGGTGAGGTCCCACCAATTAGCTCATCACCTCACCTAATAATTATTGGTGATGGGTCATCCGATGAGTGGATAACTCTTGTCCAATGATTCTCTAATCATAGTGCACCCGAACTTGATCTCTAATTTATAAATCTCACAGGGTCCAGATTATTGATCCACTTCTTAGTTAAGTCAGACCCATCATTTGCATGAATTGAATTTTTGATTAGATCTCTTAATGTATCCAAAATATTGAGCCCAACCCATCCTCCAACCCATAGCTTCCAATGTCTAATAGACATGGTTGCATCTTTTTGGTGCAACTGA
The DNA here is from genome assembly GCA_006176705.1 of Cocos nucifera. Classification (NCBI taxonomy): domain Eukaryota; kingdom Viridiplantae; phylum Streptophyta; class Magnoliopsida; order Arecales; family Arecaceae; genus Cocos; species Cocos nucifera. The sequence continues at coordinate 1,202,202 of QRFJ01000084.1, forward strand.
ACCACTATAACCAGTCGAGAACAATCAACCCTGGGAAGGGCCCGCATATTTACAATGGTGGAAGATCTTAGACTTAATATTTTCTTTGAAAGATTTAATTTAGGTATCTTTAAACTTAACTTGACTTAGTCATAATAATTATAACTAACCTAGTGGCATGGGTTGGCTCGAATTATTAGCCACCTCAAAATAGAACTAGGTCGACACAAATAGCCAGATAAGTAAGACCGGTGGAAGGGATGTACCATTAACTTGATAAGAACGCATTCAAATCAAGTAGCTCTCAATTAAAAACCAGTCGATCGTATCTGCCAAACTTATCTTAGATACTGAACTATCAAAATAAATTGGGTTAGCCTACAATCTAGGCTCGAACCGCAGAGCCAAATTAGGTCTTGACTTAATTGAGTCACATCTCAATGTGATTCGATTTTGATCCAGACTTAATCCTATTAGGTTGGTCAAATCTAAGCTTTTTTTGATCCTACCTAACCAACTCTTGATTCAGTTTGATCAACTGCTAGACCTAATTGAGCTACCCAATTTCGAACATAATTTTATGAATATGTCTTTGATCTAAAAATTTATAATTTTTAGATATAATTATTTTTATAATCTTAATTTTTAATTAAGTTTTGGGTTCATGAATAAAACATGTAACAAAATCCTAGGTGTTGGGGATAAACTCCGCTCCCGCTGAAGTTCAGTCTGATGCTTAGCCTAATAAAACTAGTAATCATCAAAGAGCTTCAATTAAAAATTCTTTCTTCAGTAGCTGAACCCCTCTAGCGGTCGAACCCCAACCTAACTCCTACAGCGGTCGAACTCCTTCCAAATTTTTTTTCAATCAAATTCCTCTAGGAGCCGAACTCCTTCCAGATTTCTCCAACAGTCGGATTTTTTTAGGAGCCAAACTCCTTCTAGATTCATCGAATTTCTCTAGGAGTCAAACTCCTTCCGGATTCCTCCAGCAGTCAGATTTCTTCAGGAGCTGAACTCCTTCCGAACTCCTCCAACAGTCGAATTTCTTCAGGAGCCAAACTCCTTCCAGACTTCTTCAGTAGTCGGATTCCTTCAAGAGCTGAACTCCTTCCGAACTCCTTCAGTAGTCAAATTCCTCTAGGAGCCAAACTTCTTTCGGACTCCTTCAGTAGTTAGATTCCTCTAGGAGCCAAACTCCTTTCGGACTTCTCCAGCAGTCGGATTCCTCTAAGAGCCAAACTCCTTTTGGATTCCTCCTTCGATCGGATTTCTCCAGAAGCCAAATTCTTTTTGAACATCTTCTTCAGCCGGATTCCTCCAAGAGTCAAACTCCTTACAGACTTCTCCTTCAGTCGAATTTCGAATGCCTGCTTCCTCCAGATGGTTACGACTATCATTTATCAGTCTGCTATAGGCATCTTCACTATCGGATGGTTACGATTGTCATTATCAGTCTATTATGAGTGACACCTCTCTCCATAATAAATTTCATGTCGCTCAGAGGGGCCCACTATCGGATGGTTACAACAAGCTCCATCTATAAAAAGGGACCCTCCAGATATGTTTTCTCTAGGCTCTTTACTTCTTCTCCAAAATTCTACTGAATTCATATTCGAGCACTCCATTTTTATTGGTCAGAAGAGCTAACTTGATCGTCGGAGGATCCTATCGAAGCCACCACCACCGACTCCGGATGGAACTTTATTTTGCAGGTCACCAATGGCAACCTCTTCATCCTCAACTCTAGCTTGATCCAACGTCAATCAGAATTTGCACCAACACTAGAATTTCAGGATCTAGAATTTTATAGAAAAATAAGTTTTAATTTTTGATTAAGTATGAACGCGCAACACCCCTACATGTCATAATAATACCCCATCAAATGGAAGAAGATGACCTTTAAATCCTACTTTATTCTTATAATCGAATGGCCAAGGGGAACACCTTAATCAAAAATATATTTTCTACTATAAAACTTGTTAGATCTAAATCATATATCGCATATACAATTAATGATCTAACTTATACATGTTTTGCATACATCTCATGTATCATAACTAAATTAAACATGCATGATTTTAGATCTGATATATTATATATAATATCTAAAAAATAAAATTTAGATTTGATCACATCAAACAAAACTATTCTAGATATTTTATAAAACTATACTATGATTAGTCTAAGCATGCATCTTTCATATCTCATATGAAAAAAAATTAAAATTCTATTTTATATTTTCCAAATCTTGTTATAAAAATTATAACTTCAAAAAAATAGAAATTAAATAGATCTAAAATTATTTTTAATTAAATTAAAAATATGATTATGCTAGACTACACGTAGAACTATTCTATACCTAGTCTAGTCATGCATCTCATACATTGTAGATCTAAATCATTCTAATTTTAATTTTTTAATTTTAGATCTAATCATATCTGATGTGACATCTAAAATTATTTAATATCAAAATCATAAATAAAAATAAATTAGATCTAAAATAGATCTGATGAACTACTAACACAGCTCTAATACCAGTTGAAGGAAAAATTATGTTTTTCTAGCATAGGATCGTTCAGATCTGATTGGATCTGAAGAAATATTTCAAAATTTTTTTCTTATGATCCTAATCAGATTTGAGATATCTTGGATTTGATCCTAAAAATCTAATAATATATAATAAAATTAAATCTAATTTAATTTCATACTTTATTTTGGATAATCAAATTACCCTATGATGATACTGATTGATCCTGAGGTTCTAGAAGGAGCCACGCACGTGCCTGGCCTCTACCGATATCTACTCAAGTATAATCTGGAGGTCTTCTCCTTTTGAATTACCTCTTCAAAAATTAGATCTAGATCTAATCATGAAGTTTTTCAAAACTATTTTTGAAGAAGTAGCAGTCGTCTCTTTCAGCAGTGCTGCCTTCTTCCTGATCTGGACGCCTTTCTTCCTTGGATGACACTTGAACCCATGCCCAACTCCTTGGGCATGGAGAGGGGAGAAAGAGGATTAGATGGGGCATGGAAAGGAGAGAGAGGCAGCCTTAGGGCATAAGAATTATGCAAGAGTTCTTAACCTTAGGCGCAGATAGGGTTTAAATAGACCCTGCTGCGCCATATAGTGCCACATCATCCTGGCCAATCAGAGGCCTTCATTCAATCAAATCTAAATTTGATTGATGGGATGATGTCATCTAATCTAATCAAATGAGAATTTCTCAAAAATCTACATAGATGGCGCCAAGATTGGATAAAGCAAAAATATTTGGCACCTAGGTATTTAAAACCATCAAGAAATCTTAGAGTCCCATCTGTATGGGACTCTATCCCTTATCCATATGGGGTGCATGCCTAGGGTGGTGTACACCCTCTCTCTTGCCTCTTTTAGCAGGGGGACAAGAGCCCCAGGTGCTCTCCTATAGGTGCATAACACATGGCCCTATGTCCAAATGTCTAGGGTCAACTATTGACCTATGTCCAAAAATAGGAATTAGCAGATGATAGGAATTAGCAGGTATTGTCTTAAATCTATCTAATAAATTAAGACAATTCTTTTCTGATCTAGACAAGCTCTAGTCAGACTAAGATAAGATTCTTGAGTGAGCTCAAATAAATTTGGCTCAGTCGAGATGAACTAAAATGATTATAAAAAAAGAATGTTAAGCTCAATCATGTGTTAGCATGATTTTCTTGAACCTAATTAGATCTAATTTAAATCAATTGAATTGAGTTAATCCAATTGATGACATCTAGACTCAAACCCTTATTTATATTATCCAATTAGATTTAGTTTCATATAGTAATGAGATATGTCGTGATCTCTATTATCGACATCATCAAAATACATTTTGATGGACCAAAACTTTTTTGATTCATACAATTAGAATGATTGATCATCTAAATCATTCTAATTTCTTCCAAAATCCACTAGTGACACCTAGCAGTATATGGTGGCAATCCATCAAAATCAAAAGCAAACCTCTCGATGTAGCTACTTGTGTGATTGGGTTCTTCTATCTCGAGCTCCGATAGGATTAGGGTTAAGGTGAACTCGTCAAACCCAATATCCGTCATATGAATTAATCATTCGATTTGAGTCCAATGTGAAAGCATAATAGAATCTCTTTCTATCATCTTTACTCTGCCATGGCCATGGGCTTAAGGACTCAATCTCATGATTATCATAGGGCTACTCCTCATCTACCGAGGTAGAAGATCTCCTATTGGTGCAATCCAATTTCTACAATGAACATGCTATAGCCAACATACACCTCAAGATTCTAAATGGCTAGGAGATCGAGTTATGGTATAGTCAAACTATAACATCCTCAAGATGGATTGTAGGTGCACCTCAGGTTAAAGAATCAAACACACCACTGCAGCATCAAGTCAGTCATCGACGAGAAGGTAGACTTCCTTATGACTGCTCGTGGTGGTCCCGCTCAGTGCCCTTGTTCTATAATGAGTACCTGTACTATCACTCTGATGTCTCCATACCATAGATTCAAGACACATCCATCCTAAGAAAACTATCATACACCAACCTTTCAGATCAATCACCATCCTCGTGATGATCCTACGGTTGGAAGTTGTTTATAAGTTAATTATGAAAATTCATGTCTTAAATTTTTAACTCTTGAAAATATGAATTATCATTACCATTAACTCAAAGAATGTATCATAGACACTTTAAATACACACTATGATAGAAAACAATCCTTTTATTAATTTATAATCAAAATTATAAAATTGCCCTTAGAAGTGTATTACAAGTGTTTAGCCAATCCGGCTTCTAGAGCACACATCTAACATCTTGTCCTCTTGATAAGATGACAAAGTCATCTTTTACTAAAAAAGGTGAAGGAGCTGATAAAGTTATAAGTCTCATACATAGTGATGTATATGGACCTATGAACTTAAGTATTGGAGGAAGATATTAATATTTCATTATAGACAACCTATCTAGGTATGGATGCATCTGACTTGAATCATTTAAAATATTCAAATGATTCAATAATGAAATTGAAAAATAAACTAAAAAAAGTATTAGAACTCTATGATCAGATTGAAGAGGTAAATAGCTTTTTAGTAAATTTGTGACATATCTAGGAGAGAATAGGATTCTCCCTCAGTGGATTTCTTTTCAGAATATAGTGTATCTGAAAGAAGAAGTTGAACTTAATTAGACATATTTCAATCCATGATAGGATTTATTTATCTACCTATTTTAGGGTTGTGCTGTTGTGACTACTTGTTTTACTCTGAATTATACCAAGTAAATCTATTGTAATGACTCCATAGGGGATATAAATCGAGTGTAGACCTAGACTCTCTCACCTTCGAGTTTGGAGTTGATTGGACTATGTCAAAGGTTTACATATAGATAAACTTGGATTATGATCCAATAGGTATTTGAGAATTATTAATTCTACCATGCTGAAGAACATAAGATGTTCATCAGGAGAAAGCATTTCTTTTGGAAAGAAGTTTCTTAGAGAAGAAACTAATGCCTGTCAAGTTGAATTTGAGAAAGTTTGAATGATAGAAATGAACCGACATAATCTAGTAAACCTACAGAATCAAATTTGATCAAATCAAATTTGGAGCCCATTAAAGTAGCACCTTTAAGGAGATTCGATAGAGTACTGTATTAGCCGAATAGATACTTCAGTATCTTGGTCCAGGATGGCAATCTTGTTGAGCTCAATGAGAATAACAAGGATCCGATCACCTATAGGGATGCAATGCAGTGGTCTGACTCTGAGAAGTGGCTTGGAGCCACATAATCTAAATTGAAGTCCATGAAAATCAATAGTGTGTGGATACTAAATGATTCACCTAAAGGGATAAAATTCATTGGATGTAAATGGATTTTCAAAAGGATTAGTGTAGTGCAGACGAAAAGGTAAAGATCTGTAAAACTCGTTTGGCTATTATCTTAGTTTTGGAACATACATTTTGAATGTATGTCTTTTTTATGAACAAAGATAAATCCTGCATTTATAAGTGGGCAAAATATTCTGTAGTATTATTCCTTATGTTGTCTATGGATGAAATTCTCTTAATCGAGAATGGCATTCCAGCATTGCAAGGAATAAAGGATTGGCTGTCACCTAATTTTTTTATATTCAAAATCAGATATGGTATACTCACTAATGTAGTGAATAGATATCAATTTGATCTAAGTAAGGATCATTGGAAGATTGTATAGACAATCCTCATATATTTGGAAAATACTAAGATCCAGTGACTCAAATATGAAAATACTGACATAAAATATGTGGATGTTTTAATTTCAGTCAGAACAAAATGACAACAAAAAAATATCGAGTTATACCTTAATTGCAGGAGTAATCTACTAGAATGGTTCCAAATAGGATACTATAGCCTATTCAATTAGGGATGTAGAGTACATTATGGCATATGATGCTGCCATGTAAGTTGTGTAGTAGTTGAGATTCATTAGTAGGTTAGGAGTGGCACCCTCCACCGATGGTCCAGTCCTATCATAGCACTGAAGCCATAGCTCTGGCTAAAGTTTCAAAGGACCAGCATATTCTACATCGCTATCATCTTTGATTTTAGATCAGGGTGACGTTGATCTTTGGAAGATTGATAAAAAAGAAGAATTTGACCTATCCATTTCCTAAGACCTTGGAACTGAGTTCTACGAACTCAAGTGGAAGATACGACATTTGATATCATTCTAATTGGCTTTAGTCCAAGTAAAAGTTATTGAAAAATGTATCCTAAAGTCAATCATCTAAGTGATAGATGATTGAAATTAGTATATAAATTATTTAATAATAATAGTTATTTGACTGATTTATCATAAAAGTTCTATCTTCCATAAATGAACTTCTAAATTATGATGAAGTCCTTAGAACTATAATCAATCAATAAAGAAGGATTTATCAGATGGTTCTTAAATTACTCACGATCAAATAATAAGTTATTAATAAGGATGATTACTTATCGAGTATATGTCACTGTATGCCATATGCATTGGTTGTCCTCATAACCAAGTGATATGTAGACACTGGTATGGTATCCAGATGAGATGTAGAAGTACATCTATATTGAATGTGATCAATGTAGCACTTTACTATCAATAGTGGCTAGCTAAGGCCAATGGGTATAAGTGTCCCTCCGATCTGAGATCAACATGGTGAGTGTCGGGCTGTTTGTATTTCTAATATAGGTTCAAAAGATTTTAGGGTACAGTCAAGTACTTATGAAGATGGTGTGTAAGTCAAGATGGGATTGACCACTACTGATTAGCTTCAGGAAGAGAATGACTCATTGTGTTTCAATTTAGCAAAACTTAGGCCTGGGTAATCCTCGTGAGTCAAGGGATTTGCAAAATTTTGAGACACAATAAAGATGACTTGTATGAATGTTGACTGCATACTCAAAGTCATGTTGAGCAATTTTGGTCAAAGGGATGAATTATACAGTAACCATGGGCCAAGGTTCTAAGAATGTTGCTTTGCATATATTTGACCTATCCGGACGTCGAGAATCATTGCTAGATGGTTACTTCGATTAGTACAAAAATTGATTCCTATACTACCAACTTAGGTTTGAACATATAGGGTCACATACATAAGAGATTGTAATCTAATCAGATGGTTAATTGATGATTGAGAATCGTTCTAAGGTCAAACATTCAATGCGATTGATGTTTGACCTAATGCAAGTATTGCAAGAGGATCGATTAGTAATTAGATTGCTAATTGGCTCAATTTGATTGAGCGATCGGACTGAGATCAAGTCTAATTGAATTAGATTCAATTAGAATTAGTTTGGACTTAATTAGATTAAGTTTAATTGATTTATTGGATAAGCCAATTGCAAGAAAAAATAATTCCTAGTTGGACTAGAGTTTGAGTGCACCTAATTCCTAATTAAGTTAGGATTTAAATTAGAATTAAATATAATTTAATCAGATTTAATTGGGTTCTTGGTTGGACTAGGATCACTTTTAATTAGGTTACATTTAATTTGCCTTAAATTATATTCAAAATAGTTTTAACCTAGTCAAATAAGAAGAGTCCTAGTTGGACTGGGACTCTCACTCCTTCCTTGCGCCAATAAAAGTCAATGCCCATATTTTATTTCTAGATCATTATGTGATATTTTTCATGCCAATAAGAGCTTCTCCATGCACCAAATATATGAGGAGATTAATTAAAATTTGATTTGATCAAATTTGTTAAGTGGTTTGGTTTTGTTTTCTTTTGAAAGAGTCCTAATTCTCCAAAATACCTCCTTTCCTTATGGAATTTTTTCTCCATGCCTTCTTTTCTTTTGTGCATTTATTTCCTTTTGTTTTGCATATGGTTTTTTGATCTTCACATCCAAAAAATAAGGAAAGAGGCATCCAAGAGTTGAATGCCTCCTAAAACTCCTCATTGGTCTTTTTTTAAGACCAAGTTTTGACCTAGTCTTTCATACATAAAAGGGAGGATGCCTCCTATCAGGTTTAGGATATCAAATTTAGGACATGTAAAACCTAAAAAAATTATGAAAAAACTAGAAGAAAAGGAGGAGAAGGCATGGAGGTTTGGGACACCAAGTTTCTTGAAGAAAAGTCTTCATCAAGTCATCAAATGTTGATGTCTTGAAGGGACAAAGGTAAGAGAAGATTGTCTTCTCTTTATTTTTTTTTAAGTACTTTCTACTTATTTATTTTATATAATCTTTATATGATAAAAATTTAGGAGAGAGAGAGGAAGAGGGCATGGGGATCTGTGCTCCAAGGTGTTGGGGCATTGTGATCTCTTTGGATATGATCTGATTATGTCCTGATGAGAGAAGAAGAAGAGAAGAAGGTCTTCTTTTAGGGTTTATTTGAGAACCCTTCTTCTCCATATTTTATAAGATTTTTCTATAAAAAAAAATTAGAGAGTATGAGATTTGAAAACATGGAAAAAATCTATGGAAGAAGGTCTTCCCTCATCATAGCATAAGGATGTTTTCAGGACATCAATCGTCAATGTCCAGAAAGAGAAGATTTATCTTCTCTTAGGATCCTTTTCTAATATATTTTATTTTTAATTTTTAAGAGATTCAAAGGATAAATTTCTTCCTTAATTCTTCTCATATTCTTTATCTCTTAGAGTGCCAAGAGATCCGAAGAATAAAATTTAAATTAACCATCCAGAGGGATTCGCAAGAAGCTAGCACTTCGAGCGGATCTTCATTCGACGAACCTCCTATTTTATTGCAGCCTCGTGTAGATTAGCTATAGAGGCTAGATGCACATGCAGCTCCAAAGGCAACAACAAAAATCAACCATAGAGTTTTCGACCTATGCAAGGTAAGATATTTGATCACTTTCCTCACCTAGATGTGATCTAGGTTTCAGATCTATAATTGTTCTAAATCTAGGGTATTGATTTGATCAGTACCATGTTAGATGTGTACCCTAGAAGCCAGATTGGTTGACACTTGTAATACACTTTTAAGGATAATTTTATAATTTTAACTATAAATTAATAAAAAAATTATTTTCTATCATAGTATGTATTTAAAGTGTCTGTGATACATTCTTTGAGTTAATGATAATGATAATTTAATTTTCAAGAGTTGAAAATTTAAGACATGAATTTTTATAATTAATTCATAAACTACTTTCGACCATAGGATCATCATGAGAATTGAGATCGATCCAGAAGATTGGTGTACGATCGCTTTCTTAGGATAGATGTATCTTAAATCTATAGTGTGGAGACATCAGAGCGAGAGTACAAGTACTCATTAGAGAATGAGGGCATTGAGTGTGACCACCTCGAGCAGTCATAAGAAAGTCTACCTTCTTGTCGATGATTGGCTCGATGCTGCAGTAGGTATGTTTGGTTCTTTGATCCAAGGTGCATCGATAGTTCACCTTAAGGGTATTATAGTTTGACTATACCATGACTTGGTCTTCGAGCCATTCAGAATCCTAAGGTGTATGTTAGCTATAGCATGTTCATTGTAGGAATTGGATTACACCAATAAGGGATCTATCTAACTTGATAGATGAGGAGTAGTCCTATGATAATCATGAGATTGAGTCCTTAAGCCCATGGCCATGGCAGAGTGAAGATGATAGAAAGAGTTTCTATTAGGATTTCACATTGGACTCGAATCAAATGATTAATTCATATGATGGACATTGGGTTTGCAACTACACCAAGAGGTTCATTTTTAGTTCTGATGGATTGCCACTATATACTGTTAGGTGTCATTGATGGATTTTGGGAGCAATTAGAATGATTTTGATGATCAATCATTCTAATTGTATGAATCAGAAAAATTTTGGCCCATTGAAAGGTGTTTCAATGATGTCGATGATAGAGATCGTGATATATCTCACTACCATATAGAACTGAATCTAACTAGGTTACATAAATAAGGGTTTGGATCTAGATGTCATCAATTGAGCTAACTCAGTTTGATTAATTTAGATTAGATCCAATCGGATTCAAGGTAATCATGCTAGCACATGATTGAGCCTGACTTTCTCCTTACGTAATCTTTCTGATTCATCGCAACTGAGTCAAATTTAATTTAACTCATTCTTGTATCTTGAATAGATTTATTTTCATCTAACTAGAATCTATCCAGGTTAGATTAATTATAGAAATTAAATCCATTCATAGTGCAAATGGACTAGGGTCAAAAGTTGACCTATTTGAGAGAATTGAGGGTCACCTGATCAGATACTTCTAAAAAATTTTTTATAAATCATTTTGATTTGATATTTAGATATGATAGGTCACAAGTCATGCATTGGGTGTTCTAAATTTTATGATTTTGAAGGTGCCTAGACTGAGTTATGATAGTGTTTGATTTGGATCAAACTCTTAAGGGAAGAGTCCTAGACGCAATGGACTCTTCCTTATCTACTCATGTTGCCCACTTTTTGAATCAATTTTGGTGACAAAACTAGATGATATCTAGTGGTTTTTCATGGAGAATAATCTCTAGAGTCCCTTTGATCAAATAATAAGTGATTTGATCAAAGAAGGACTCTAGATGGTGTTGGATTTGAGAAACCTTTCTCATGCCATTATGAAGCATCACACAAAATATATTTTCCATGCCCAAAGGAGCTAGCTCTCTTATATCCCACACCACCCCTATGCTCTCTCTCCCTCTCTTCTATAAGCCTAAAATGTTAGGCACAAATTTGAGTTGAAGGTCTAAGGTTTTTGGCATAAGATTCAGGATCTACGCGACGGTGTTTGTGAGACAGACAAGCAGCCTTCTCAAATTGTTTTGAAGGTTCTTCATATCAAATCCAAATCTGATCTTTGGAGAAAAGATTTTCAAGGAGAAGATGTTAAGATCCTGTTCAAGTGGACATCGGTAGAGGCCAGGCGCGTGCATGGCTCCTTCTAGAACCTCAGGACGGATCAGGATCATCGTAGGATAATTTGATTACCCAAAGCAAAGATATGAAATTAAATTAGATTTAATTTTATTTTTGATTTTCAATATTAGATCTTTAGAATCAGATCTGAGATGTCTCAAATCTAATTAGGATTATAGGAAAAAAAATTTGAAGTATTTCTTTAGATCCAATTAGATCTGAATGATCCTATGCAAGAAAAATAGGATTTTTTCTTCAACTGGTATCAGAGTTAGGTTAGCAGTTCTTCAGATCTATCTTAGATTTGATTTTATTTTTATTTATGATCTAATATTAAAATATTTTAGATGTCACATCAGATATGATTAGATCTAAAATTAAAAAATTAAAAATTAAATTATTTAGATCTAATATGTATGAGATACATGACTAGACTAGGTATAGAATAGTTCTATGTGTTGTCTAGAATGATCATGTATTTAATTTGATTAAATATGATTTTAGATCTATTTAATTTCTATTTTTTTTGATGTTATGATTATTGTAATTAGATCTAAAATAGAAAATAAAGTTTTTAATTTTTGATTTATTCATATGAGATATGAAAGATGCATGCTTAGACTAGTTATAGAATAGTTCTGTAAGATGTCTAGAGTAGTTTTAATTTTGATATGATCAAATTTAAAATTTTATCTTTTTAATTTAATATGAGATATTTTATATCTGAAAGTGTGCATATTGATTTAGTTATGATAAATAAGATGTATGCAAAATATGTATTAATTAGATCATTAATTGTATATGCGATATATGATCTAGATCCAACTAGTTTTATAGTAGAAAATTATATTTTTGATTAAGACATTCCCCATGACCATCCGATCATAAGAATAAAGTAGGATTTAAATATCCTCTCCTTTCATTCGATGGGGTGTTCTTATGGTGTGTAGGGGTGCTACGCGTTCTTCCTTAATTAGAAATCAGAACTTATGTTTCTGCAAAAATCTAGATCCTAAAATCTTAGAATTTCTATTACATATTTTGTTCATGAATCCAAAACTAAATTAAGAATTATGATTATGAAATCAATTAGATCTAAAATTTATAAATTTTCAGATCTAAGACATACTCCTAAAATTAGGTTCAGGCTTGGGTAGCTCAATTAGGTCTAGCGGTTGATCAAACCGAATCAAGAATTGGTTAGATGGGATCAAAGGAAGCTTAGATTTGACCAACCTAATAGGATTAAGTCTGGGTCAAGATCGAATCACATTGAGATGTGACTCGATCAAGTCAAGACCTAAATTGGTTCCGCGGTTCAAGCCTGGATTGTAGGCTAACCCAATTGGTTCTGATTTGACAATTTGGTGTCTAAGGTATGTCTAACAGATATAATCGATTGATTTTTAAATTAAGAGCTACTCGACCTAAATGCATTCTTATTGAGTTAATGGCATATCTCTTCCACCGATTTCACCTACTTAGCCATTTGTGTTGATCTAGTTCTGATTTGAGATCGCTAACAATTCGAGCCAACACATGCCACTAGGTTAGTCATAATTATTATGACTAAGTTAAGTCAAGTTTAAAGAGACCTAAATTAAATCTTTCTATGAAAATATTAAATCTAAGGTCTTCCATTATTATAGATGTGCGGACCCTTTCTGAGGTTGATTGTTCTCGACTGGACATAGTGGTTCAGTTGCATCGAAAAGATGCAACCATATCTATTAAGCATTGGATGCTATGGGTTGGAGGATGGGTTGGACTTAATATTCTGGATATGGTAAGGGATCCAATCAAGAATTCAATTTATGTAAATGGTGGGTCTGACTTAACTAAGAAGTGGATCAATATTTCGAACATGGTGAGATTTATGAATTAGAGATCAGATTTGGATGCACCATGATTAGAGAATCATTGGATAAGAGTTATCCACTCATTGATTGACCCATCATCAATAACTATTAGATGAGGTGGTGAGTCAGTTGGTAGGACCGTACCATCCACTAGAAATCAATAATCATGGAGATTTTCATATCTCTACTAAGAAAGTATCAGGATCCGAGTAAATAGTGGGAGCCTAATTTATTTAAAAATAAAAATTTTAAAAATTAGTTAAGTTAATAATAAAATCAAACTAAAAATTTTGAATCTCTATAGAAAAATATCTATGTCCAACCCACTAGCATGTATCCTAGTCACCCATAGATTGATCGGATCGAACTATAAGGATTGGCTCCAAAACATCAAAATTATTTTGGATTCTAAGAAGTTGACTCATGTGTTGGAACAGGATCCTCCCACCTTACCAGCCCGTCCATCTGCTGATCAAAGAGCATCTCTCAAGAAGTGGATGAATGAAGATAACAAAGCCAGATACTATATATTGGGCTCGATATTTGATGAGCTCCAACACCAACATGAAGACATTAAGACTAGCCACTAAATATTGGCTCACCTATAAGAGTTGATTGGTGACTAAAAAATTGTTTAAGGCTTAAATGCATGATGGCCAGTCGGTCCAAGATCATTGTCTGATGATAATCAAGAACTTAGAAGAGCTTGAGAAGCTCGATGTCAAGTTAGATCAGGATCTGCAGATTGATATAATTCTATAGTCCTTGACTGATGCATATGGGCAATTCATCATGAACTACCATATGCATAAACTTTAGTATAGCTTGGCTAAGCTCATGAATATGTTGGTTACTATTGAGCTTTCTATGAAAAGTTCTAAAGGCTCAATACTTGCTGTGGAGCGGACTTCTTCCAAGAGAAAGTCTTTTAGAAAGAAGAAAAAATACGTGAAGAAGCAGAAGGTTGATGGTGGAAAGAAGCAAAAGGCAGAGTCAAAGAAGAAGGCCACTGATAAAGAAAAATGTTTTCATTGCAACACTAACAGTCATTGAAAGTAGAACTACCCTCTTTACCTAGTCAACCTGAAGAACAAGAAAGAGGTAGGTCGTTCTCGAGTTATCCTCATTATAGAATTTAATCTTACGATTTCTTCTGCATCCAGTTGGGTGCTTGACTCTGATTCTAGTGCACACTTATGCACTTCTATGCAGGATCTTGAGGATAATAGGAGGCTGAGGGATGGTAAGATGATCCTATGCATCGAAAATGATGCAAGAGTTGCTGTTGTGGCCATGGAAACCTACCCTCTGCAATTATCGATAGGATTAGACTTAGTACTTAGGGATTATTTTTATGTGCCTGTAGCAAGCAGAAATTTGATTTCTATTTCATGTTTAGCATATGAAAGCTATGTAATTAGTTTTCTTAAGGACCATTGTAATATTCTTTATGAAAGAAATAAAATTATAAGTGGTTTTCTTATAAATAGTCTCTATCAATTACATATTGATATTTTTATTTTTAATATCGAGCAAAATATGAATGCCATAGGATCAAAGCGACCTAGGGATAGTCTAAATGATAGGTATCTTTGGCACCTTAGGCTAGGTCATATATGTTAGATATATGTGCCCTAGAAGCCAGAATTGGCTGACACTTGTAATACACTTCTAGGGGCAAAATTGTAATTTTGACTATAATTAATGAAATGGGTTATTTTCTATCACACCTGTGTATTTAGTGTCTGTGATACATTCTTTGAGTTAATGGTAATGATAATTCATATTTTCAAGAGTTGAAAATTTAAGACATGAATAATCATTATTAACTCATAAACAGCTCCCGACCATAGGATCATCACGAGGATGGTGATTGATTTGGAAGGTTGGTGTACGATCGCTTCTCTTTAGTAGATGAGTCTTGAGTCTACGGTGTGGAGACACCAGAGCGAAAGTACAGGTACTCGTTAGAGAATGAGGGCACTGAGCGTGACCACCTCGAGTAGTCATTAGGAAGTCTACCTTCTCGTCAATGACTGACTCGATGCTGCAGTAGTGTGTCTGATTCTTTGACCTGAGATGCATCGGTAGTTCACCTTGAGGGTGTTATAGTTTGACTACACCATTACTCGGTCTCCTAGCCATATGGAACCCTGAGGTGTATGTTGGCTATAGCATGTTCATTGTAGGAACTGGATTGCATCAAGATGGGATCTATCTACCTCGGTGGTAGAGGAGCAGCCCTATGATAATCATGAGAATCAAGTCCTGAAGCCCATGGCCATGGCAGAGTGAAATAATAGAAAGAGTTTCTATTTAGATTTTCACATTGGACTCGAATCGAATGATTATATCATATGATAGAGACTAGGGTTTGACGAGTTTACCTTAACCCTAATCTGATCGGGGCTCAAGATAGAAGAACTTAATCACACAGGTAGCTGCACCAAGAGGTTCGCATTCAGCTCTGATGGGTTGCCACCATATACTGCTAGGTGTCACTGGTGGATTTTGGGAGCAATTAGAATGATTTAGATGATCGATCATTCTAGCTGTTCGAATCAGAAGAGTTCTGATCCATCGAAAGGAGTTTCGATGATGTCTATGATAGAGATCATGACATATCCCATTACCATACAGAACTGAATCCTAACTAGGGTCACACAAACAAGGGTTTGAATCTGGTGATCATCAATTGAACTGATCTAGTTCAATTGATCTGAATGAGATTCAATTAGGTTCAAGGAAATCGTGCTAGCACTCGATTGAACCTAACGTTCTTCTTTTACTATCATAAATAAGTTATCCTAACTGAGCCAAAGGAGTTTGTGCTCAATCAGAGGCCTTCATATGGTCTGACTGGAGGTTGTCCAAGTCAGAATAGGTTGTCTTATTTGTAAGACATTACCTGCCATTTTTGGTCACCTGTCCATTTCTTGTTCTTTGACTTTGGTCAAAAGTCTACCTTTGACTGGTCAAATGTTGACCATTGACTCTTTGACTTTTGACCACATGTCATGCACCTATTGGAGAGCTGGTGGGGGCCTGTCCCCCTGCCAGAACCTGGCAAGGAGAAGGGCGCACGCCAAGGGTGGCGTGAGCCCAAGTAGGAGGCGCCTAGGAGTCCTTGTTGGACAAGGACTCCACCTCCCTTTTGGATTCCAATCAGAGTTCTACTAAGAATCCAGTTTGACTGGTCTTAGGCGCTCTCTAAGGAGGAATCCAGGGGTCTCTATTCCAACCAATCAGATTTAGATCTGATTTCACAAAGGGTTGTGATTGGTTGAGAGGAAGAGGAGTTGGATCACAAGAGGTCTATAAATAAGACCCTGCGCCCAACCCTAATGCTAATGCAATTCAATTGAGAAACCCCACGCCCCAAGGCTGCCTCTCCCCTCCTCCTCCATGCCATAGCTTCTTCTCCCCTTGCTCTCCACGTCCAAAAGGTGTTTTGGACTTTGGTTGGTGCGATTCAGATCAAGGAAAGGCGATCAAAAGCAAGAAGGCTGCGCTGCTGCAAAAGGACGACTGCAGATCTTCAAAAGAGTTTTGAAGATCCTCCAGATCAGATCCAGATCTGATTTTTGGAGGTGTGATAGAGAAGAAGAGGATCTCCAGATCCAACCCAAGTGGATACCGGTAGAGGCCAGGTGCTTGCGTGGCTAGATCCAGAACCTTCCGCTGCAATCAGGATCATCTACAGGGTAATAGGATTACCCAAATCAGGTAAATTAAATTTGATTTAATTTATCTTATTTTATTTTATTTATTAAAATAATAAGAATCAGATCTAAAACATATCAAGATCTGATTGGGATCAAGAGAAAAAATTTTGAAATATATCTCTTGATCTAATCAGATCTGGATGAACCTGGACCGGGAAATCAGGATTTCCCTTCAACTGGTATCAGAGCCATGGTTCTAAAACTGTTTAGATCTGATTTTAATTTTATTTTAATTAGAAAATAAAGTGATTTCAGATGTCACATGAGATGTGATCAGATCTAAAATCAAAAAATTAAAATTAAATGATTTGGATCTAAGAACATGAAGATATGCATGACTAGTTCTAGAATAGAATAGTTCTATAGAATAGTTTTGCATGTCTTTGATTTAATCTGATTAAATCATATTTTAGATCTTCTTATTTACTATTTTTTGATATTATAAGTGTTATAATAACATCTGATAAATAGCAAATAAAATTATTTAATTTTAAATATCATATGAGATATGATAGATGCATGACTAGACTAGTTGTAGAATAGTTCTACATAATTGTCTAGATTAGAATTTATTTTGATTAGATCAATTTAAATCTAATTTTTTAGATTATTATGTGATAATTTAGATCTGAAAACATGCATGATTATGATACATGAGATGTATGCAAAATATGCCATGATTAGATCTACTTTATATATGAGATATATGATATAGATCTGATATTGTTTTGTAGTATTGAATGTTCCTGATTAAGGCGTTCCTCTTGGCCGTCCGATCATAAGAACGAAGAAGGGTTTAAAGGCCCTCTCTTCCCATTCGATGGGGTGTTCTTATGACGTGTAGGGGTGCTGCATGTTCGTCCTTAATCAGAAACCCAAAACTTACTTTCTGCAAAACCCTAGATCCTGAAACCCTAGGATTTATTGTGCATATTTTATTTATGAACCCAACTTAATTAAGAATTAAGTTTATGGAATATTAATTAGGTCTAAAATTGAGAATTTTAGATCTAAGACATATTCATAATACTGGGTTCGGGCTTGGGTAGCTCAATTAGGTCTAAGCGGTTGATCAAACCGAATCAAGAGTTGGTTAGATGGGATCAACAATGCTTAAATTGACCAGCCTAATAGGATTAAGTCTGGGTCAAGATCGAGTCACGATCAAGCAAGACCTAATTAGGCTCAGAGGTTAGAGTCTGGATTGTAGGCTAACCCAATTGGTTCTGACTCAACAATTTGGTGTCTAAGGTAAGTTTGGCACAGACGACCGACTGGTTTTTAATTGGAAGCTACTCGACCTGAATGCATTCTTGTGCGAGTTAATGGCATATTCCTTCCACCGGTCTCACTTACCTGGCCATATCTGTTGACACAGTTCTGATCTGAGGTGGTCAATAATCCGAGCTAACCCATGCCACTAGGTTAGTCATAATTGTTATGACTAAGCCAAGTCTAGTTTAATGAGACCTGAATCAATTCTCCCTAAGAAAAGATTAAGTCCGAGGTCTTCCACCATTGTAGACGTGCGGGCCCTTCCCGGGGTTGATTGTTCTCGGCTGGATACAGTGGCTCAGTTGCACCGGGAAGACGCAACCATGTCTATTAGGCATTGGATGCTATGGGCTGGAGGATGAGTTGGGCTCAATATTCCGGATACGGTGAGAGACTCAATTAGGAACCCAGTCTATGCAAATGGTGGGTCTGACTTAACTAAGGAGTGGATCAATATTCCGGATACGGTGAGATTCATGAATTAGAGACCAAGTTTGGGTGCACCATGATTAGAGAATCATTGAACAAGAGTTGTTCACTCATTGGCTAACCCATCACCAATAACTGTTAGGTGAGGTGATGAGTCAGTTGGTGAGACCGCACCACCCACTAGAAATCATTAATCGCGGAGATTTTCGCATCTCTACAGAGGGAGTGTAGGGATCCGAGAAAATAGTGGGAGCTAATTTGTTTAAAAATAAAATCCCTAAATAAATTGGTCAAGTCAAAATTACAGTATCTAACTAGAATCTTTGACTCTCTACAGGAATAATGTCTGCGTCCAACCCACTTGGCACGTATCCTAGACAGGCACATAGACTGACTGGACCCAATTATAAAGATTGGCTCAGGAACTACAAAATTGTTTTGGGTTTCGAGAAGTTAACCCATGTTTTGGACCAGGACCCTCCCACATTACCAGCCCGTCCATCCACTGAACAGAGAGCGTCTCTAGAAAAATGGATTGACGAAGACAATAAGGCCAGATACTACATGTTGGGCTCGATGTCTGATGAGCTCCAGCGCCAACATGAAGATATCGAAACTGCTCGACTGCTCACCTACAGGAGATGTTTGGTGAACAGAGTCGCGCAGCCAAATATCAAGTCACAAAATGACTTTTTAAGGCTAAGATGCGTGATGGGCAGTCAGTCCAAGATCACTGTCTGATGATGATCAAGGACATGGAAGAGCTTGAGAAGCTCGGTGTGAAGTTAGACTTGGACTTGCAGAACGATATTATTCTACAATCCTTGACTGATGCATATGGGCAATTCATCATGAATTACCACATGCATAAACTTCAAAATTCCTTGGCCGAATTAATGAATATGCTGGTTACCGCTGAGCTTTCTATGAAAGGTTCTAAAGGCTCAGTTCTTGCTATGGAATGGACTTCTTCCAAAAGAAAGTCTTATGGAAAGAAAAAGAAGTCTGTGAAAAAGCAAAAGGTGGAAGGATCAAAGAAGAAGAAGGCAGAACCGAAGAAGAAGGTCGATGTCAAAGGAAAGTGTTTCCATTGCAACAGCGACGGCCATTGGAAGCGGAACTGCCCTACTTACCTGGCCACCCTAAAGAACAAGAAGGAAGGTCCTTCTGGAGGTATGCTCGTTATTGAGTCTAACCTTACGATTTCTTCTGCATCCAGTTGGGTGCTTGACTCTGGTTCTAGTGCTCATCTATGCACTTCTATGCAGGGTCTTGAGGATAGCAGGAGGCTGAGGGATGGAGACATGATCCTATGCGTCGGTAATGGAGCAAGAGTTGCTGCAGTAGCCGTGGGAACATACCCTCTGCGATTACCATCTAGGTTTAGACTTAGTTTTAAAAGACTGTTATTATGTGCCTGCAGCTAGCAGGAATTTGATTTCTGTTTCATGCTTAGCACAAGAAGGTTATGTGATCACCTTCTTTAAGGACCATTGTAACATTCTTTATGAAAGAAATAAAATTGCAAATGGTTTCCTTGTTAATGGTCTTTATCAGTTGCATATTGATGTACCTATTTTAACTATCGAGCAAAACGTGAATGCCAAACGACCTAGGGATAGTCCAAACGACAGATATCTATGGCACCTGAGATTAGGTCATATAGCAGAAGATAGGATTAACAAATTGGAGAAAAATGGGCTATTGAGTCCATTGACTTCCGAGTCATATCCAACTTGTGAATCTTGTCTTCAAGGCAAAATGACTAAACTCCCTTTTGTTGGACATGGGGAGAGGGCCACAGATCTCCTTGCCCTAGTACATACTGATGTGTGCGGCCCATTCGATGTGCCGGCTAGAGGCAATTTTGTCTACTTCATTATCTTTACCGATGATCTGTCTAGGTATGGGTATGTGTATCTTATGAGACATAAGTCTGAAGCTTTTGAAAAGTTCAAAGAATTCAGACATGAAGTAGAAAAACAAACTGGAAAACCCATTAAGGTTCTTCGATCAGATCGAGGAGGTGAATACCTTAGCCGGGAATTCCTAGACTATCTTAAGGAAAATGGCATAGTCTCTCAATGGACTCCACCAGGAACACCTCAACTCAACGGGGTTTCAGAACGGAGAAATCGGACTCTATTGGATATGGTTCGATCCATGATGAGCTTCACAGACCTCCCTGATTTCCTTTGGGGACATTCATTATTAACTTCAATCTATTTACTGAATAGGGTTCCCTCTAAAATCCGTTCCTACCACACCGTATGAGATATGGCATGGTAAGAAACCAAGTCTGAGTCATCTCAGAATTTGGGGTTGTCCGGCTTATGTCAAAAGACAACAAGCGGACAAGTTAGAATTTAGGTCCTTCAGAGCTCGATTCATAGGATATCCTAAAGAGTCATTAGGATACTATTTCTACATTCCAGAAGACCACAATGTGATTGTGAGTCGACATGCCATATTTCTTGAAAAATAGTTTATTCAAGATAGTGGCATTGGAAAGCAGATTAAGCTTGATGAGAAAGTCTCACAAGTGGAAAGAGCTAAGGACCAAGTGGAACCAAATCAGGTTGAGCCAATAAGAACACTACCTCCTCCACCTCGTAGATCGGAAAGAGTTTCCCGTCCCCCTGAAAGATACTTAGGTATTATTTCAGAGGATGTAGAGGAAAATGTTCCTCGTAGGTAATGGTGCTCATGGAGATGATCCCAAAACCTACAACGAGGCGATATCAGATATCGACTCCGAGAAATGGCTTGAGGCAATGAAGTCAGAGATCGACTCGATGCACTCAAACCAAGTCTGGACCTTGGTAGATCCACCAGAAGGTATAGTACCTATTGGGTGTAAATGGATCTTCAAGAGAAAGATTGGTGCAGATGGGAATGTGGAGACATTCAAGGCTAGACTGATGGCAAAAGGTTATAGTCAACGCGAAGGCATTGACTATCAGGATACCTTTTCCCCGGTAGCTATGCTAAAATCCATCCGCACATTGCTTGCTGTTGCAGCCTATTTCGATTATGAAATATGGCAAATGGACGTGAAAACGGCATTCCTAAATGGATATCTTGAGGAAGATATCTATATGGAACAGCCGCTAGGTTTCACATCCAGTGATACTGATCACAAGGTTTGCAAGCTGCAAAGGTCCATATATGGACTTAAGCAAGCATCTTAGAGCTGGAACACTCGTTTCAATGATGTGATCAAAAAGTTTGGTTTCATCAAAAATGAAGAGGAACCATGTGTTTTCAAAAGGGTCAGTGGGAGCGCTGTTGTCTTCCTCGTATTGTACGTGGATGACATCCTCCTTATTGGGAATGATATTCCCATGTTGACATCAGTCAAGATGTGGTTGTCCAAGGAATTCTCCATGAAAGACCTAGGTGAAGCATCCTTTATTCTAGGAATTAAGGTCTATAGGGATAGACCGAATAGGATGCTAGGACTTTCACAGAAGATGTACATAGAGGAAGTACTAAAGAGGTTTAGTATGAAAAACTCTAAGAGGGGATTAATACCCTTCAGACATGGTATTCATCTTTCCAAGAAGATGTGCCCCAGCACACCTGAGGAAATAGAACGCATGAGCAAGATCCCTTATGCTTCTGCAATAGGGAGCCTCATGTATGCCATGCTATGTACACGACCTGATATAGCCCATGCTGTGAGTGTCACAAGCAGATATCAGTCAAATCCAGGTTAAGAACACTGGACTTCTGTGAAATGTATCCTTAAGTACTTAAGAAGAACTAAGGATATGATGTTGGTCTTTGGTAACGGAGAACTCCAAGTCCAGGAATATACAGACTCAGATTTCATGCCTGATATAGATGATCGAAAGTCGACATCTGGCAGACTGTTTGTGCTGGAAGAGTTCCTAGCAAACGGTGATACCACCCCATCCATGATTACCTTAAAAAAGGTTACGTTGAGGTCAAGAGAGTCAACTCCACAGATAATGTGGCAGACCCACTTACAAAGCCGTTGGGACAACAGAAGATCGAAGCCCACCTTGAGAAGATGGGACTTAGACTTGTAGCCAATTGGCTTTAGGATAAGTGGGAGATTGTTAGATATATGTGCCCTAGAAGCCAGAATTGGCTGACACTTGTAATACACTTCTAGGGGCAAAATTGTAATTTTGACTATAATTAATGAAATGGGTTATTTTCTATCACACCTGTGTATTTAGTGTCTGTGATACATCCTTTGAGTTAATGGTAATGATAATTCATATTTTCAAGAGTTGAAAATTTAAGACATGAATAATCATTATTAACTCATAAACAGCTCCCGACCATAGGATCATCACGAGGATGGTGATTGATCCGGAAGGTTGGTGTACGATCGCTTCTCTTTAGTAGATGAGTCTTGAGTCTACGGTGTGGAGACACCGGAGCGAAAGTATAGATACTCGTTAGAGAACGAGGGCACTGAGCGTGACCACCTCGAGTAGTCATTAGGAAGTCTACCTTCTCGTCAATGACTGACTCGATGCTGCAGTAGTGTGTCTGGTTCTTTGACCTGAGATGCATCGACAGTTCACCTTGAGGGTGTTATAGTTTGACTACACCATTACTCGGTCTCCTAGCCATATGGAACCCTGAGGTGTATGTTGGCTATAGCATGTTCATTGTAGGAACTGGATTGCATCAAGATGGGATCTATCTACCTCGGTGGTAGAGGAGTAGCCCTATGATAATCATGAGAATCAAGTCCTGAAGCCCATGGCCATGGCAGAGTGAAATAATAGAAAGAGTTTCTATTTAGATTTTCACATTGGACTCGAATCGAATGATTATATCATATGATAGAGACTAGGGTTTGACGAGTTTACCTTAACCCTAATCTGATTGGGGCTCAAGATAGAAGAACTTAATCACAAAGCTAGCTGCACCAAGAGGTTCGCATTCAGCTCTGATGGGTTGCCACCATATACTGCTAGGTGTCACTGGTGGATTTTGGGAGCAATTAGAATGATTTAGATGATCGATCATTCTAGCTGTTCGAATCAGAAGAGTTCTGATCCATCAAAAGGAGTTTCGATGATGTTTATGATAGAGATCATGACATATCCCATTACCATACAGAACTGAACCTAACTGGGTCACACAAACAAGGGTTTGAATCTGGTGATCATCAATTGAACTGATCTAGTTCAATTGATCTGAATGAGATTCAATTAGGTTCAAGGAAATCGTGCTAGCACTCGATTGAACCTAACGTTCTTCTTTTACTATCATAAATAAGTTGTCCTAACTGAGCCAAAGGAGTTTGTGCTCAATCAAAGGCCTTCATATGGTCTGACTAGGAGGTTGTCCAAGTCAGAATAGGTTGTCTTATTTGTAAGACATTACCTGCCATTTTTGGTCACCTGCCATTTCTTGTTCTTTGACTTTGGTCAAAAGTCTACCTTTGACTGGTCAAACATTGACCATTGACTCTTTGACTTTTGACCACATGTCATGCACCTATTGGAGAGCTGGTGGGGGCCTGTCCCCCTGCCAGAACCTGGCAAGGAGAAGGGCGCACGCCAAGGGTGGCGTGAGCCCAAGTAGGAGGCGCCTAGGAGTCCTTGTTGGACAAGGACTCCACCTCCCTTTTGGATTCCAATCAGAGTTCTACTAAGAATCCAGTTTGACTGGTCTTAGGCGCCCTCTAAGGAGGAATCCAGGGGTCTCTATTCCAACCAATCAGATTTAGATCTGATTTCACAAAGGGTTGTGATTGGTTGAGAGGAAGAGGAGTTGGATCACAAGAGGTCTATAAATAAGACCCTGCGCCCAACCCTAATGCTAATGAAATTCAATTGAGAAACCCCACGCCCCAAGGCTGCCTCTCCCCTCCTCCTCCATGCCATAGCTTCTTCTCCCCTTGCTCTCCACGTCCAAAAGGTGTTTTGGACTTTGGTTGGTGCGATTCAGATCAAGGAAAGGCGATCAAAAGCAAGATGGCTGCGCTGCTGCAAAAGGACGACTGCAGATCTTCAAAAGAGTTTTGAAGATCGTCCAGATCAGATCCAGATCTGATTTTTGGAGGTGTGATAGAGAAGAAGAGGATCTCCAGATCCAACCTGAGTGGATACCGGTAGAGGCCAGGCGCTTGCGTGGCTAGATTCAGAACCTTCCGCTGCAATCAGGATCATCTACAGGGTAATAGGATTACCCAAATCAGGTAAATTAAATTTGATTTAATTTATCTTATTTTATTTTATTTATTAAAATAATAAGAATCAGATCTGAAACATATCAAGATCTGATTGGGATCAAGAGAAAAAATTTTAAAATATATCTCTTGATCTAATCAGATCTGGACGAACCTAAACCGGGAAATCAGGATTTCCCTTCAATATAGCTGAAGACAGGATTAACAAATTGAAGAAATCCGAGCTATTAAGTCCATTGACTTTTGAGTCATATTTGATTTATGAATTATTCTTTCATGGCAAAATGATCAAGCTCCCTTTTATGGGACATAGGAAAAGGGCCATAGACTTGCTTGCTCTAGTACATACTAATGTATGCGGCCCATTTAATGTGCCAGCCAGGAGCAATTACATCTACTTCATCATCTTTATCAATGATTTATCTCGATCGGATATGTGTATTTGATACGACACAAGTTTGAAGCTTTTAAAAAGTTCAAGGAATTCAGACTTGAAGTAAAAAATAGATAGAAAAATCCATTAAGGTTCTTTGATTAGATCGAGAAGGTGAATATCTTAGTTAGAAATTCTTAGACTATCTTAAGGATAATGGCATAGTCTCTCAATGGACTCCACCTGGATTGCCTCAACTCAATGGGATTTCAGAATAGAGAAACCGGATCCTATTAGATATGGTTCGATCCATGATGAGCTTTATGGATCTTTCTGAGTTTTTTTGGGGACATAGTTTATTGACCGCTATATATCTACTGAATAGGGTTCCATCTAAAATCGTTCCTACCATACCATATGAGATATGGCATGGTAAGAAATTAAGTCTGAGTCATCTAAGAATTTGGGGTTGTCCGACTCACGTGAAGAGACAACAGGTGGATAAATTAGAGTCTAGGTCCTTTAGAGCTCGATTTATTGGATATCCTAAAGAGTCATTAGAATTTTTTTTCTATTTTTTAGAAGATCATAATGTGGTTGTAAGTTGACACTCTATCTTTCTTGAAAAATAGTTTATTCAAGATGGTAGCATCGAAAGATAGATTAGACTCGAGGAGAAAGTCTTCTAAGAGTCACTAGCCAAGGAACCTATGGAACCCAATCAGATTGAGCCAGTCCAATCACTACCTCATCCACCTCGTAGATCAGAAAGAATTTCTCATCCTCCTAAAAGGTACTTAGGTACTATTTCAGAGGATGTAGAGAAAATATTCCTCATGGAAAATAGGGTTCATGGTGACAATCCCAAAATCTATGATGAGATGATATTAGATATCGACTTCGAAAAATGGTTAAAGGTAATGAAGTCAGAGATTGACTCAACACGCTCAAACCAAATCTAGACCTTGGTAGATCCACCTGAAGGTATAGTACCTATTGGGTGTAAATTGATTTTTAAGAGAAAGATGTCGATGGAAATGTAGAGACATTCAAAGCAAGGCACGTAGCGAAAGGGTATAGTCAACGCAAAGGCATTAAATATCAGGATACTTTTTTGCTAGTAGCTATGCTCAAATCCATCCGCACATTGCTTGTTGTTGCAGCCTATTTCGATTATAAAATATGGTAGATAGATGTAAAAATAACATTCTTAAATGGATATCTTGAGAAAGATATCTATATGGAATAGCCGCTAGGTTTCACATCCAGTGATAATGATCATAAGGTATGCAAGTTGCAAAGGTCCATATATGAACTTAAGCAAGCATCTCGGAGCTAGAATGCTTATTTTAATGATGTGATCAAATTATTTGGATTCATCAAGAACGAGAAGAAGTCCTATGTTTTCAAAAAGATTAGTGAGAGTGCTGTTGTCTTTCTCGTACTGTACATGGATGATATCCTCTTAATTGGAAATGATATTCCCATATTGACTATAGTTAAAATATGGTTGTCAAAAGAGTTCTCTATGAAAGATCTATGAGAAGCATCCTTTATTATGGAAATTAAGGTCTATAGGGATAGACCGAATAGGATGCTGGGTCTCTCATAGAAGATGTACATTGAGGAGATGCTAAAAAGGTTTAGCATGAAAAACTACAACAGGGATTTAGTGCCCTTCAAACATAGCATTCATCTCTCCAAGAAGATGTGTCCCAACACACCTGAGGAGATTGAACGCATGAGCAAGATCCCTTATGCTTCAGCAATAGGGAGCCTCATGTATGCCATGCTATATATGCAATCTGATATTGCCCATGCTGTGAGTGTCACGAGCAGATATCAGTCAAATCTAGACGAAGAGCACTGGATTTCTGTGAAATGTATCCTTAAGTACTTGAGGACTAAGGATATGTTTCTAGTCTTTGGTAATAGAGAACTTCAGGTTCAGGGATATACAAACTTAAATTTTATGTCTGATATAGATGACCGAAAGTCGACATCTGAAAGTCTATTTATATGCAATGGTGGTGCTATCAGCTGGAAGAGTTCCAAGCAGACGGTGATAGTAGATTCAACCATTGCTACGTCAGAAGCTGCAAAGGAGGCATTCTGATATAAGAAATTTGCCATAGAGCCCATCAGATGCCGTTTTTCTGTACTGCGATAAGAATGGTACCATAGTCCTAGCTAAGGAGCTGAGGTCATACTAGAAATTCAAGCACATCGAGCGACAATACCATCTCATCTGTGATTACTTTGAGAAGGGATACGTCCAGGTCAAGAGAGTCGACACTACAGATAATGCAGCTGATCCACTGCAAAGCCATTGAGCCAATAGAAGATCGAAGCCTACCTTGAGAAGATGGGACTTAAATTTGTAGCTAATTGACTTTAGATCAAGTGGGAATTTATTAGATGTGTATCCTAAAAGTCAGATTGGCTGACACTTGTAATACACTTCTAAAAATAATTTTATAATTTTAATTATAAATTAATAAAAAAATATTTTCTATTATAGTGTGTATTTAAAGTGTCTGTGATACATCATTTGAGTTAATAGTAATAATAATTCATATTTTCAAGAGTTAAAAATTTAAGACATGAATTTTCATAATTAACTCATAAATTGCTTTCAACCGTAGGATCATCACGAGGATGGTGATCGATCTGAAAGATTGGTGTATGATTGCCTTCTTAGGATAGATGTATCTTGAATCCATGGTGTGGAAACACTGAAGCGAGAGTATAGATACTCGTTAGAGAATGAGGGCACTGAGCATGACCACCTTGAGCAGTCATAAGGAAGTCTACCTTCTCGTCGATGACTGACTTGATGCTGCAGTAGATGTGTCTGATTCTTTGACTTGAGATGCATCGATAGTTCACCTTGAGGGTGTTATAGTTTGACTATACCATAACTCAGTCTCCTAGCCATTCGAAATCCTGAGGTGTATGTTGGCTATAGCATATTCATTATAGGAATTAGATTGCACCAATAAGGGATCTATCTACCTCGGTAGATGAGGAGTAGCCCTATGATAATCATGAGATTGAGTTCTTAAGCCCATGGCCATGGCAAAGTAAATATGATAGAAAGAGTTTCTATTAGGATTTCATGTTGGACTCGAATCAAATGATTAATTCATATGATGGACATTAGGTTTGATGAGTTCACCTTAACCCTAACCTATCGGAGCTCAAGATAGAAGAACCCAATCACATAGGTAACTACACCAAGAAATTCATTTTCAGTTCTGATAGGTTACCACCATATACTACTAGGTGTCACTGGTGAATTTTGGAAGCAATTAGAATGATTTTGATGATCAATCATTCTAATTATATGAATTAGAAAAGTTCTGGTCCATCGAAAGGAGTTTCGATGATGTCGATGACAAAGATCATGACATGTCTCATTACCATACAGAACTGAATCTAACTAAGTCACACAAATAAGAGTTTGGGTCTGGATATGATCAATTGAGGTAACCTAGTTCGATTGATTTAGATTAGATCCAATTAGGTATAAGGTAACCATGTTAGCACATAATTAAGCCTGACTCTCTCCTTACATAATCTTTTTGATTCATCACAACTATGTCAAATTTGATTTGACTCATTCTTGTATCTTGAATGGATTTATTTTTATTTGATTGGAACCTATCCAGATCAGATTAATTATAGAAATTAAATCCATTCATAGTGCAAATGGACTAGGGTCAAAAGTTGACCTATTTAAGAGAATTGAGAGCCACCGATTAGATGCTTCTAGAAAATTTTTTAGAAATTATTTTGAATTGATTTTAGGATATCTAATAGGGCACGAATCATGCATTGGATGTACTAAAGTTTATGATTTTTGGAGGTGCCTAGACTGAGTTATGATAGAGTTTGATTTGGATCAAATTTTTAAGGGAAGAGTCCTAGGCGCAATAGACTCTTCCTTATCTACTCATGTCTCCCATTTTTTGAATCAATTTTGGTGACAAAACTAGATGGAATCTGGTGGTTTTTTGTGGAGAATAATTTCTAGAATCCCTTTGATCAAATGATAAGTGATTTGGTCAAAGAAGGACTCTAGATGGCATTGGGTTTGAGAAACCTTTCTCACGCCATTGTGAAGCATCGCACAAAATATATATTCCATGCCCAAAGGAGCCATCTCTCTAATATCCCACACCCACTCTGTCCTCTCACTCCCTCTCTTCTAGAAGCCTAAAAGGTTAGGCACAAATCTAAGCTGAAGGTCCAAGGTTTTTGGCATAAGATTCAGGATCTATGCGATGGTGTTCGTGAGACGGACAAGCTGCCTTCTCAAATTATTTTGAAGGTTCTTTAGATCATATCCAAATTTGATCTTTAGAGAAAAAATTCATGAGGAGAAGATGTCAAGATCTTATCCGAGTGGATATCGGTAGAGGCTAGACGCATGCGTGGCTCCTTCCAAAACCTCAGGATAGATTAGGATCATCGCAAGATAATTTGATTACCAAAAGCAAAGGTATGAAATTAAATTAGATTTAATTTTATTTTTAATTTTTAATATTAGATATTTAGGATTAGATCTGAGATATCTCAAATCTAATTAGGATCATAGAAAAAAATTTTAAAATATTCCTTTGAATTCATTCAGATCTAAACGATCCTGTGCAAGAAAAATAGGATTTTTCCTTCATACCAAACTCTTTTATTTTCAGATTTAGAATGCATTATGACATGTTATATGTCTTAGATGTAGGGTTTAATAATTAGATTACATAAATTTATAAATTAAATGATTTAATCTACATGTTCCACTGTGTTATTTTTTAAAAATATTTTAAAATTCATGCATGAAATCCTACATATTTTCCAACACAATAGTGTATGGACACTGATTGATCCACCTGAAGAGATAAAATTCATTGAATGTAAGTAGATTTTCAAAAGAAAATGAGGCACAGACGGGAGGGTGGAGACCTATAAAGCCCATCTGGTTGTCAATCATCCATCATATGAATTAATCATTCGATTGAAGTCCGATGTGAAACACTTATAGAAACTCTTTCTATCATCTTTACACTGCCATGGCCATGAGCTTATGGACTCAATCTCATGATCATCATAGAGCTACTCCTCATCTACCAGGATAGATAGATCTCTTATTGGTGCAATCCAATTCCTACAATGAACATGCTATGGCCAACATATACCTCAGGATTTCGAATGACTAGGAGACTGAGTTATGGTGTGGTCAAACTATAATACCCTCAAGGTGAACTACTAATACACCTTAGGAAAAAAAATCAGACACACCACTGCAACATCAAGCCAGTCATCGATGAGAAGGTAGACTCCTTTTTGATTGCTCGAGGTGGTCATGCTCAGTGCCTTCATTCTCTAATGAGTACCTATAATCTCGCTCTGGTGTCTCCATACCGTAGACTTAAGATTCATCTATTCTAAGGAAGCGATCGCACACCAATGTTCTAGATCGATCACCATCCTCATGATGATCCTATGGTTATGAATAATTTTATGAGTTAATTATGAAAATTCATGTTTTAAATTTTTCAACTCTTGAAAATATGAATTGTCATTACCATTAACTAAAGAAATGTATCACAAACACTTTAAATACACACTATGATAGAAAATAATCCTTGTATTTATTTATGATCAAAATTACAAAATTACCTCTAGAAGTGTATTACAAGTGTTAGCCAATCTGGCTTCTAGGGCACACATCTAACAAACTTCCTCTTGACTTAAAGTCAATTGGCTAAAAATCTAAGTTTCATCTTCTCATGGTGGATTTCGATCTTCTATTGTCCCAACGGCTTCGTTAGTGGATTAGCCGCATTATCTGAGGTATCAACTCTCTTGACCTTGACGTATCCCTTCTCATTGTAATCGTGGATGAGGTGGAATCACCACACGATGTGCTTGGATTTTTGATGAGACCTCAACTACTTAGCTAGGGCTATGGCACCATTGTTGTTGCAGTATAGAGGGATGGCATCATTCCATCTTTCATAGCTTTCGATGAAGCAATGTATTCTACTTCCATGGTGGAGTCTGTTATCACCATCTGCTTAAAACTCTTTCAGCTAACAGCACCATCATTACATACAAATAGACTTTCAAATGTCGACTTTCGATCATCTATATCGAACATAAAGTCCGAGTCTGTAAACCCCAGGACCTGAAGTTGTTTATCTCCAAAGACTAGAAACATATCCTTAGTCCTTCTCAAGTACTTAAGGATACGCTTCACAGAAGTCTAGTGCTCTTTACCTGGATTTGATTGATACCTGCTCATGACACTCACACACAACATGGGCAATATTAGGTTGGCATACATGAGGCTCCCTATTATCGAAGCATAAGAGATCTTGCTCATGCGATCAATCTCCTTAGGTGTGCTATAACATATTTTCTTAGAGAGATGAATGCCTATGTTTCTCTTGAAGATCCATTTACACCCAATAGATACTATACCTTCAGATGGATCTACCAAGGTCTAGATTTGGTTCAAGCATATTGGTTCAATTTCTAACATCATTGGCTCTAATCATTTCTTAGAGTCGATATCTGATATCAGCTCATCATAGGTTTTGAGATCATCACCATGAACCCCATTTTTCATGAGGAATATTTTCTCTACGTCCTCTGAAGTAGTACCTAAGTATCTTTTAGGAGGATGGAAAACCCTAGTTGATTTTTGAGGTAGAGTAGGTAGCATTTGGATAGGCTGAATCTAATTGGATTCCATAGGTTCCTTAGCTCATTGCTGTTTGGAGACCTTCTCCTCGAGCCTGATTTATCTTCCGAAGCCACCATCTTGAGTAAACTATTTCTCAAAAAAAATGGCATGTCGACTCACAATCATATTATGGTCTTCTGAAAGATAGAAGTAATATCCTAATGACTCTTTAGGATATCCAATAAACCAAGCTCTAAAGAACCTAAATTCTAACTTGTCTGCTTGTTGCTTCTTGACATAGGCCGAACAACCCCAAATTCTGATGTGACTTAGACTTGGACTTTTATCATGCCATATCTCATACGGTTTGGTAGGAATAGTTTTAAAGGGAATTATATTTAGTAAATATATTACGGTCATTAGACTATGTCCCCAAAGAAACTCGAGAAGGTCTGTGAAGCTCATCATGGATTAGATCATATCTAATAGGGTCTAATTTTTACGTTTTAAAATCCCATTGAGTTGAGGCATTCTAGGTGGAGTCCATTGTGAGACTATGTCAATAATTTGTGATGGTTTAGAAATTTTTGACTAAGGTATTCACCTCCTCGATCTGATCGAAGAATTTTAATGAATTTTTCTATTTATTTTTCTACTTCGAGTCTAAATTTCTTGAACTTTTTAAAGGATTTAGATTTTTGTCACATCAAATACACATACTTGTACTAAGATAAATCATCGATAAAGGTGATGAAGTAGATATAATTACCTTTGGTCAGTATATCAAATGGGCCGCACCCATCTATGTGTACCAGGGCAAGTAGGTCTGTGGCCCTTTCCTCATGTTCTACAAAAAGGAGCTTGGTCATTTTACCATGAAGGTATAATTCATAAATTGGATATGACTCGAAAGTCAATGGACTCGATAGCTCGGATTTCTCCAATTTATTAATCTTGTCTTCCATAATATGACCTAGCCTAAGGTGCCATAGATATCTATCATTCAAACTATTCCTAGGTTGCTTTGATCCTATGGCATTCATGTTTTACTCGATATTAAAAATAAAAACATCAATATGTAACTAGTAGAGACTATTTATAAAGAAATCACTTGCAATTTTATTTCTTTCAAAAAGAATATTACAATGGTTCTTAAGAAAACTAATTATATAGCCTTCTTGTGTTAAACAAGAAATAGAAATCAAATTCCTGCTTATTGTAGGCATATTAAAATAGTTCCTAAGAACTAAATTTAATCCTGACGATAGTCGAAAAGGATAGGTTTCCACGGCCACAGCAATAATTCTTGCTCTATTTTTGATGGATCATCTCACTATGGATAGAAGTGCACAAATGAGCACTAGAATCAGAGTCAAGCATCCAACTGAATGCAGAAGAAATCATTAGATTAGATTCAATTATGAGCATACCTCCAAAAGGACCTACCTTCTTCTTGTTCTTTAGGCTGGCCAGGTATAAAGGGTAGTTCCGCTTCCAATGGCCATCTGTATTATAATGAAAATACTTTTCTTTATCGATAGCCTTCTTCTTTGATTCTCCTTTCTTCTTCTTTCCTCCATCTATCTTTTGCTTCTTCGCAGACTTTTTCTTCTTTCCAAAAAGCTTTCTTTTAGAGGAAGTTCACTCCACAGCAAGCACTAAGCCTTTTGAACCTTTCAAAGAAAGCTCAGCAATAACCGGCATGTTCATCAATTCAGCTAAAGTACATTGTAGCTTGTGCATATGAAAGTTCATGATAAACTGCCCATATGCATCAGTCAAGAATTGCAAGATCACATCAATTTATAAATCCCTATCTAGCTTGACACCAAGCTTCTCAAGCTCTTGTATATCCTTGATCATCATCAGACAATGATCTTGGATCAACTGTCCATCATGCATTTGAGTCTTAAAAAGTCTTCTAGTGACTTGATACTTGGCTGCATGACTCTGTTCATCAAATAATTCTTATAGGTGAGCCAACATTTGGCAAGCAGTCTTGATGTCCTTATGTTGGCACTGAAGCTTATCAGACATCGAGCCCAACATATAGTACGTAGCCTTATTATCTTCATCCATCCACTTTTCTAGAGATGCTCTCTATTCAGTGGATGGATGGACTGGTAAGGTGGGGGGTCCAGGTCCAATACATGAGTCAGCTTTTTAAAATCTAAAATAATTTTGTAGTTCTGAAGCCAATCATTGTAATTGGGTCCAGTCAGTCTATAGGTGTCCAAGATACGGGCGAGTTGTTTGGACGTCGACATTTTTCTGTAGAGAGTCAAGATTTCTAGTTAGATTTTGTAATTAGACTTGACCAATTTATTTAGGAGTTTCATTTTTCAAATAAATTAGTCTCCCACTATTTTCTTAGATTCCTACACCCCCTTAGTATAGATGCAAAAATCTTTGCGATCGATTTCTATTAGGTGGTGTGGTCCTACCGACTGGCTCACCACCTCACCTAACAGTTATTGGTGATGAGTCAATCGATGAGTGAACAACTCTTATCTAATTATTCTTTAATCATGGTGCACCCAAACCTGGTCTCTAATTCATGAAGCTCACCATGCTCGAAATATTGCTCCACTCTTTAGTTAAGTTAGATCCACCATTTGCATAAATTAGATTTCTGATTGGGTCCTTCACCGTATCCAGAATATTGAGCCCAACCCATCCTCCAACCCATAGCATCCAATGCCTAATAGACATGGTTGCATCTTTTCGGTGCAATTGAACCACTGTAACCAGCCGAGAACTATCAATCCCAAGAAGGGCCCGTACATCTACAATAGTGGAAGAGACCTAATATTTTCTTAGGAAGATTTGATTTTGGTCTCTTTAAATTTGACTTAATACAGTCATAATAATTATGACCAATCTAGTGACATGGGTTAGCTCGAATTATTAGCCACCTCTAATTAAAATTGGGTCGATCCAAGTGGCTAGGTAACTACGACCAGTGGAAGGGATATGCCATTAACTCAATAAGAACACATTCAGATCGAGTAGCTTTTAGTTAAAAATCAGTCGATTGTATCTGCCAAACTTACCTTAGATACCAAATTATCGAACTAGAACTAATTGGGTTAGCCTACAATTCAGGCTCGAACCGTGGAGCCAAATTAGGTCTTGACTTGGTCGACCACATATTATGGTGAGTTGACCTTGACCTAGACTTAATCTTATTAGGCTGGTCAATTTTAAGCACTCTTGATTCTACTTAACCAACTCTTGATTCCATTTAATCAATCGCTAGACCTAATTAAGCTACCCAAGTTTGAACCAAAATTTATGAAAGTATCTTAGATCTAAAAATTCATAATTTTTAGATCTAATTATTTTCATAATCTTAATTCTTATTTAAGTTTTGGTTCATAAACAGAAACATGTAAAAAATCCTAGGATTTTAGGATCTTAGATTTTGTAGAAAAGTTTTTGATTTTTGATTAAAGACAGACGTGCAGCACCCCTACACGCCATAAGAGCACCCCATCGAATGGAAAGAGAGGGCTTTTAAATCCTTCTTACTCTTATGACCGGACAGCTAAGGAGAATATCTTAATAAGAAATAATTACTACACTACAAAACAACAAGATCTATAACATATATCTCATATAAGATCGTAGATCTAATCATGCATCTTCTGTATACATCTCATGTATCAATCATTAAAACTTAAATGCATTCTTTTAGATCTGATATATCATATATAAAATCTAAAAAATAAAATTTAAATTGATCACATCAAATAAAACTTTATTCTAGATAATTCATAGAACTATTCTACAACTAGTCTAGGCATGCATCATTTATATCTCATATAAAAATTTAAATTTTATTTTATTTTTAGATCTTATTATAATATTTATAACATCAAAAAATAAAAATAAAAAGATTAAAAAAATATTTTAAACATATCAAAATGGAAAAACTATACTAGACTACACATAGAATGGTTCTACACCTAGTCTAGATATGTATCTCATATATTATTGATATGAATCTAAAATTTTTTATTTTTTTGATTTTAGATCTAATCATATCTAATGTGACATATAAAATTTTTTAATATCAAATCATAAAATATAAAAAAATTAAATCTAAAATAGATCTAAAGAACTGCTAATGCAGCTCTAACTTCAGTTGAAGAAAAATTAACATTTTTCTGCCATAGGATCGTTCAGATCTGATTAGATCTGAAGGAATATTCTAAAAATTTTTTAAAAAATTCTAATTAGATTTGAGATGTCTCAGATCTAATCCTATAGATCTGATATTAAAACTAAAAGTTAAAATTAAATTAGATTTAATTTCATACCTTGTTCGGATAATCTGATTATCCTATTGATGATCTACTAAAGTTCGGAGGTCCTGGATCAAGCCACGCACGCACCTAGCCTCTACCGGTATCTACTTGGACAGGATGTAGACATAATTTTCTTATGAATCTAATTATAAAAATTAGATCTGAATTTGATTCATAGAGCCTTCAAAATGATTGATGAAGATAGCACGCTCATCTTACGAACTCGTCGACTGTCTTCCTGGTCCTTGCACCAATAGCTTGATCTTCCTTGCTAGATTCACCCAACCTCTTAGGCATGGAGAGGGGAGAGATAGGACTAGAGGAAGGCATAGAGAAGAGGAGGGGCAGCCTTGCAACATGGTGAATGGGTAGACACTTGAAACCCTAGGTGCAGACAGGGTTTAAATAGACCCTGTTGCGCCATGTAGTGCCATACAGGTCTGACCAATCATATTGCTCGGATTAATCAGATCTAAATCTGATTAGTGGAGTGATGTCACCTAATCCAATCAGATTAGAACCTCTTTGATCCTCCATAGATGGCGCCAAGTTTGGATAGGCCCAAACACTTTGGCGTCTAAGTGATTAAAGCCATCATGCAACCTCTAGAGTCCCATCCATATGGGACTCCTCCCTTTTCCCCAAGCACGCATGCCAACTAGGGGCATGTGCACATTCTTGTGCATGGAATCCAAGGGGGCATGCACCCCAAGGAGATGTCCAAAGGGGGTGCATGCCCTTGCCCCTTCTTTCTTGCATTGAGACATCTCATGTCTCGATAGTGATAGAAAATGGCAAGTGGCGATAGGAATTAGCAGGTGTTGTCTTATTTTCATCTGATGGATTCAGATAATTTTTTTTTGATCTAGACAAGCTTCAATCAGACAAAGACAAATCCATACAGGATTCTCTAGTGAGTTCAAACCAATTTGGCTCAGTCCAGATGAACCTGAAAGACTATAGAAGAAGAAAGTTAGGCTCAATCATATGCTAGCATGATTTTTTTGAACCTAATTGGTGTTAGATATTTATGCCCTAGAAGCCAGAATTGGTTGACACTTGTAATACACTTTTAGGGTTAAAATTATAATTTTAATTATAAATAATAAAATAGATTATTTTCTATTACATATGTGTATTTAGTATCTATGATACATCCTTTGAGTTAATAGTAATGATAATTCTTATTTTCAAGAGTTAAAAATTTAAGACAAGAATTTTCATTATTAACTTATAAAATGCTCATGACCATAGGATCATCATGAGGATGGTGATTGATCCAGAAGGTTAGTATACAATCACTTCTTTATAGTAGATGAGTCTTGAGTCTACGGTGTAGAGACACCAGAGCGAGAGTACAGATACTTATTAGAGAATGAGGGTACTGAGCGTGACCACCTCGAGTAGTCATAAGAAAGTCTACCTTCTCATCGATGACTGACTCAAAGCTACAGTGGTGTGTCTGATTCTTTGACCTGAGGTGCATCGGTAGTTCACCTTGAGGGTGTTATAGTTTGACTACACCATGACTCAGTCTCCTAGCCATTCAAAATCTTGAGGTGTATGTTGGCTATAGCATGTTCATTGTAGGAATTGGATTAAACCAAGATGGAATCTATCTACCTTGGTGGATGAGGAGCAGCCCTATGATGATCATGAGAAAATTAAGTCCATAAGCCCATGGCCATGGTAGAGAGTGAAATAATAGAAAGAGTTTCTATTAAAATTTTCACATCGGACTTGAATCGAATGATTAAATCATATGATAGAAATTAGGGTTTGATGAGTTCACCTTAACCCTGATCTGATTGGGACTCAAGATAGATGAACTTAATCACACAAGTAGCAACACCGAGAGGTTCATCTTCAGTTTTGATGGGTTGCCACCATATACTACTAGGTGTCACCGGTGGATTTTGGGAGCAATTAGAATGATTTAGATGATCGATCATTCTAAGTTGTCTTAATCAGAAGAGTTCTGATCCATCCAAAGGAGTTTCGATGATGTCGATGATGGAGATCACGATATATCCCATTGTCATACAGAACTGAACCTAACTGGATCACACAAACAAGGGTTTGGATCTGGATATCATCAATTGAACTAACCCAATTCAATTGATTTGAATAAGATTCAATTAGATTTAAAGAAATCATGCTAGCACACGATTGAACCAAACATTCTCCTTTTTCTATCATTAAAAATTATCTCAACTAAGCCAAATGAGTTTGTGCTCACTCAGGTACCTTTACCTGATCTGATTAGAGTTTGTCCAAGTTAGAAAAGGGTTGTCTTAATTTATGAGATAAGTTTGAGACAACACCTACCATTTTTCGTCACTTGCTAATTCTTATCCTTTGACTTTGGTCAAACATTGACCTTTGCCCTTAGACATCTGCCCATGTGTCATGCACTTATTGAAGAGCACATAGGAGCTTGTCCCCTCTTTGGAAATTGGAAAAGAATGGGTGCATGCCTAGGATGGCGTGTGCCCATGGATAGAGATGCCTGGAGTCCCATATGGATGGGACTCCAGGTTGCTTCTTGGATTCAAATTAGGTGACCCTCACCTATAGACTTTGACCAGTCTTAGGCACCACCTTAGGATGAATCTATGGGTTTCTCATCTGATTGGATCAGATGATGTCATCTCACCAATTAGATTTAGATCTGATTGAATGAAGCAACGTGATTGGCCGGGGTGATGTGGCACTGCATGGCGTAATAAGGTCTATATAAAGACCTATCTACGCCCACTTTTTATATAGAGTTCCTCTTAGCCCATGCCCCAAGGCTACCTCTCTCTCCTTCCATGCCACCTTTTTGATCCTCTCTCTCCTCTCCATGTCCAAGGAAGTTGGGCCTTCAAATTAATGCGATTTAGACAAGAAAAGGCTGATGGGAAAGGAAGAAGGCAGCACTGCTATAGAGATGACTACCGATCTTCGAAAGAAGATTCGAAGATCCTCCAAATCAGATCCAGATCTAATTTTTGGAAAAAAAAGAGAAGGAGAAGATCTCTAGATCTAGTCCAAGTGGATACTGGTAGAGGTCAGGTGCTTGCATGGCTAGATCCAGAACCTTAGGCCATCAGTAGATCATCAACAGATAATCGGATTACCCATATCAAGGTAAAACTAATTTAGATTTAATTTAATTTAATTTTTTTATTTATTAGATCATAAAATTAGATCTAAAAAATGTCAGATCTAATTAGGATCTAAGAAAAAAATTTTGAAATATGCCTCTCGATCCAATCAGATCTGAAGAAACTTGATCCCGAGAAATCACGACTTTCCCTTCAACTGGTATCAGAGCCAGGTTCCTATAAAATTTATTTAGATCTAATTTAATCTAATAAATTAGTAATTTTAGATATCACATGAGATATGATTAGATCTAAAATTAGAAAATTAAAAAATTAAAATTAATTAATCTAGATCTAATATGTATGAGATACATAACTAGACTAGGAATAGAGTTATTCTATGTGTAGTCTAGTATAATCATAATTTTTATTTGATTAAATATAATTTTTAGATTTATTTATTTACTATTTTTTAATCTTATAAATATTATAATTAGATCTGAAAATAGAAAATAAATTAAAATTAATTTGTTCAAATGAGATATGATAGTTGCATATTTAGACTAGTTGTAGAATAGTTCTACAAATAAGTCTACATTAAATTTTATTTGATGAGATTAAATTTAAATTTAATATTTTAGATGATTATGAGATAATTTAGATCTAAAAAATATGCATGCATGATACATGAGATGTATGCAAAATATGTTTCAATTAGATCAATTTTCTTATATGAGATATATTCTTAGATCTAATTAGTTTTTGTAGATTAGTTATATTTTTGATTAAGGCGTTCCCCTTGACCGTCCGATCACAAGAATAAAGTAGGGTTTAAAGACCCTCTCCTTCCATTTGATGGGGTGTTCTTATAATATGTAGGGGTGCTACATGTTCATCCTTAATCAAAAATTGAAAACTTACTTTCTACAAAATCCTAGATCCTGAAATCCTAGGATCTTATTTGCATGTTTTATTTTTGAACCCTAAACTTAATTAAGAATTAAGATTATGAAATATATTAGGTCTAAAATTAAGAATTTTTAGATCTAAGACATGTTCATAAAATTGGGTTCGGGCTTGGGTAGCTCAATTAGGTCTAGCAGTTGATCAAACTGAATCAAGAGTTGGTTAGATGGGATCAATAATGCTTAAATTGACCAGCCTAATAGGATTAAGTCTGGGTCAAGATCGAGTCACGTGAGTGATCGATCAAG
Organism: Cocos nucifera; assembly: GCA_006176705.1. Taxonomy (NCBI): domain Eukaryota; kingdom Viridiplantae; phylum Streptophyta; class Magnoliopsida; order Arecales; family Arecaceae; genus Cocos; species Cocos nucifera. The sequence goes on from QRFJ01000084.1 coordinate 1,242,695, forward strand.
CTAAGACCTAATTAGGCTCAATGGTTAGAGTCTGGATTGTAGGCTAATCCGATTGATTTTGCTCAACAATTTGGTGTCTAAGATAAGTTTGGTAGATACAACCGACTGATTTTTAATTGGAAGCTACTCGACTCGAATGCATTCTTGTCGAGTTAATGGCATATCCCTTCCATCGGTCTCACTTACCTGGCCATGTTTGTTGACTTAGTTCTGATCTGAGGTGGTCAATAATCCAAGCTAACCCATGCCACCAGATTAGTCATAATAGAATGACTATGTCAAGTCTAGTTTAATGAGACCTAAATCAAATCTTCCTAAGAAAAGATTAAGTCTAAGATCTTCCACCATTATAGATGTGCGGGTCCTTCCTAGGGTTGATTATTCTCGGTTGGTTACGGTGGCTCAGTTGCACCGAAAAGATGCAACCATGTCTATTAGGCATTGGATGCTATGGGCTGGAGGATGAATTGGGCTTAATATTTTAGATATGGTGAGAGACTCAATTAGGAATCCAATCTATGCAAATGGTGGGTCTTACTTAACTAAGAAGTGGATCAATATTCCGGACATGATGAGATTCATGAATTAGAGACCAAGATTGGATGCATCATGATTAGAGAATCATTGAACAAGAGTTGTTTACTCGTTGGCTAACCCATCACCAATAACTGTTAGGTGAGGTGATGAGTAAGTCGGTGGGACTGCACCACCCACTAAAAATCAATAATCATGAAGATTTTTGCATCTTTACAGAGAGAGTATAGGAATCCGAGAAAATAGTGAAAGCTAATTTATTTAAAAATAAAATTTCTAAATAAATTGGTTAAGTCTTAATTATAATATCTAACTAGAAACTTTGACTCTCTATAGAAAAATGTCTACATCCAACCCACTAGCACGAATCCTAGACACCCATAGACTGACCGGACCAAATTACAAGGATTGACTCCAGAACTTCAAAATCATTTTGGATTTTAAAAAGTTAACTCATGTATTGGACTAGGGCCCTCCCATCTTACCAGCTCGTCCATCCGCTGAACAGAGAGTGTCTCTAGATAAGTGGACAGACGATGATAACAAGGCCAGATACTACATGTTGGGTTTAATGTCTGATGAAGTTCAGTGCCAACATGAAGATATCAAGACTGCTCGCCAAATGTTGGCTCACCTACAGGAGATGTTTGGTGAATAGAGTCACGCAGCCAAGTATCAAGTCACTAAACGATTGTTCAAGGCTAAGATGCATGATGGGCAGTCAGTCCAAGATCATTGTCTGATGATGATCAAGGACATGGAAGAGCTTGAGAAGCTCGGAGTGAGGTTAGACTTGGATCTGTAGAATGATATAATTCTGCAATCCTTGACTGATGCGTATGGGCAGTTCATCATGAACTATCATATGCGTAAACTTTAAAACTCTTTGGCCAAACTTATGAACATGCTGGTTACCGCTGAGCTTTCCATGAAAGATTCTAAAGGATCAATACTTGCTATGGAACGGACTTCTTCCAAGTGAAAGTCTTTTGGAAAGAAGAAGAAGTCTGTGAAAAAATAGAAGGTGGAAGGAGGAAAGAAGAAAAAGGCAGAGCTAAAGAAGAAGGTCGCTAACAAAGAAAAGTATTTCCATTGCAACAATGACGGCCACTGGATGTGAAACTACCCTACTTATCTGGCCACCCTAAAGAAGAAGGAGGTAGATCCTTTTAGAGGTATGCTCGTTATTGAGTCTAATCTTACGATTTTTTCTGCATCCAGTTGGGTGCTTGACTCTGGTTCTAGTGCTTATCTGTGCACTTCTATGCAGGGTCTTGAGGATAAAAGGAGACTGAGGGATGGTGAGATGATCCTGTGCATCGAAAATGGAGCAAGAATTGCTACCGTGGCCGTGGAAACATATCCTCTTCGACTACCATCTGGTTTAGACTTAGTATTAAAAGACTATTATTATGTGCCTGTAGCAAGCAGGAATTTGATTTCTATTTCTTGCCTTGCATTAGAAGGCTATGTAATTAGTTTTCTTAAGGACCATTATAACATTCTTTATGAAAGAAATAAAATTGCAAGTGGTTTCCTTATTAACGGTCTTTATCAGTTACATGTTGATGTTTCTATTTTTAATTTCGAGCAAAATATGAATGCTATAAAATCAAAACATCCTAAGGATAGTCCTAATGATAGGTATCTATGGCACCTAAGATTAGGTCATATAGCAGAAGATCGGATTAACAAATTGAAGAAAATTGGGCTATTGAGTCGGCTAACTTCCGAGTCATATCCAATTTGTGAATCTTGTCTTCATGGCAAAATGACTAAGCTCTCTTTTGTAGGACATGAAAAAAAGGCCACGGATCTTCTTGCCCTAGTACATACAGATGTGTGTGGCCCATTTGATGTACCAGCTAGAGGCAACTTAGTCTACTTCATAATCTTTATCGATGATTTATCTAGGTATGGGTATGTGTATCTTATGAAACACAAGTCTGAAGCCTTTGAAAAGTTCAAGGAGTTCAGACATGAAGTAGAAAAGCAAATTGAAAAACCCATTAAAGTTCTTCGATCAAATCGAGGAGGTGAATACCTTAGTCGGGAATTCCTAGACTATCTCAAGAAAAATGGCATAGTCTCTCAATGGACTCCACCTGGAATACCTCAACTCAACGAAATTTCAGAATGGAGGAACCGAACACTAGTAGATATGGTCCGATCCATGATGAGCTTCACAGACCTCTCTGATTTTTTTTGGGGATACTGTTTGTTAATTGCAATATACTTACTAAATAGAGTTCTTTCTAAAATCGTTCCTACCAGACCGTATGAGATATGGCATGGTAAGAAACCAAGTCTGAGTTATCTCAAAATTTGGGGTTGTCCGGCTCATGTCAAAAGATAATAAGCGGATAAGTTAGACTTTAGGTCCTTTAGAGCTTGATTCATAGGATATCCTAAAGAGTCATTAGGATATTATTTCTACATTTCAGAAGATCACAATGTGATTGTGAGTCGACATGCCATTTTTCTTGAAAAATAGTTTATTCAAGATGGCGGCATTGGAAAGCAGATCAAGCTCGAAGAGAAAGTCTCACAAGAGCAACGAGCTAAGGACCAAATGGAACCAAATCAGGTTAAGCCAATCCAGTCACTACCTCCTCCACCTCGTAGATCGACAAGGATTTTTCATCCTCCTGAGAGGTACTTAGGTACTATTTTAGAGGATGTAGAGAAAATATTCCTCATAGGTAATGGGGTCACGGTGATGATCCCAAAACCTATAACGAGGCGATATCAGATATCAACTCTGAGAAATGGTTAGAGATAATGAAGTCAGAAATTGACTCGATGCACTCAAACCAAGTCTGGACCTTGGTAGATCTACCAGAAGGCATAGTAGCTATTAGGTGTAAATGAATCTATAAGAGAAAGATTGGTGCATATGGGAATGTAGAGACATTCAAGGCTAGATTAGTGGCAAAAGGTTATAGTTAATGCGAAGGCATTGACTATCAAGATACCTTTTCGCCAATAGCTATGCTAAAATCCATCCGCACATTGCTTGCTATTGCAGTCTATTTTGATTATAAAATATGGCAAATGGACGTGAAAATGGTATTCTTAAATGAATATCTTGAGAAAGATATCTATATAGAACAGCCGCTAGATTTCACATCCAGTGATGACGATCACAAGATTTACAAGCTGCAAAGATCCATATATGGACTTAAGCAAGCATCTCAGAGCTGGAATACTCGTTTTAATGATGTGATTAAAATATTTGGTTTCATCAAGAATGAGAAAGAGCCATGTGTATTCAAAAAGATCAATAAGAGCATCGTTGTCTTCCTCATATTGTACGTGGATGACATCCTCCTTATCGAAAATGATATTCCCATGTTGACCATAGTTAAAATATGGTTATCTAAAGAATTCTCCATAAAAGACCTAGGAGAAGCATCCTTTATTCTAGAAATTAAGGTCTATAGAGATAGACCGAATAGGATACTAGGACTTTCACAGAAGATGTACATAGAGGAAGTACTAAAGAGGTTTAGTATGGAAAACTCTAAGAGGGGTTTAGTACCCTTCAGCCATGGCATTCATCTTTCCAAAAAGATGTGCCCTAGCACACCTGAGGAAATAGAATGCATGAGCAAGATCCCTTATGCTTCAGCAATAGGGAGCCTCATGTATGCCATGTTATGTACACGACCTGATATAGCCCATGCCGTGAGTGTCATAAGTAGATATCAATCGAATCCAGGTAAAGAGCACTGAACTTCTATGAAATGTATCCTTAAGTACTTAAGAAGAACTAAGAATACGTTACTGATCTTTGGCAATGGAGAACTCCAAGTCTAGGGGTATACAGACTCGAACTTTATGTCTGATGTAGATGATCGAAAGTCGACATCAGGGAGTCTGTTTGGGTGCAATGGTGGAGCTATCAGTTGGAAAAGTTTCAAGCAGACAGTGATAGCAGATTCCACCATGGAAGCAAAATACATTGTTACGTCAGAAGCTACGAAGGAGTCATTCTGGTATAAGAAGTTTGTCACGGAGATCGAAGTGATGCCATCAGATGCCATTCCTCTGTACTGCGACAACAATGGCACCATAGCCCTTGCTAAGGAGCTGAGGTCTCAAAAAAAATCTAAACACATCGAGCGGCGATACCATCTCATCCATGATTACCTCGAGAAGGGTTACGTCAAGGTCAAGAGAGTCGACTCCATAGATAATGCGGTGAATCCACTTACAAAGCTGTTGGGCCAGTAGAAGATTGAAGCCCACCTTGAGAAGATGGGATTTAGATTTGTAGCCAATTGACTTTAGATCAACTGGGAGTTTGTTAGATATGTGTGCCCTAGAAGCCAGAATTGGCTGACACTTATAATACACTTCTAGGGGCAAAATTATAATTTTAACTATAAATAATAAAATGGATTATTTTCTATCATATATGTGTATTTAGTGTCTGTGATACATCCTTTGAGTTAATGGTAATGATAATTCTTTTTTTCAAGAGTTAAAAATTTAAGACAAGAATTTTCATTATTAACTCATAAAATGCTCCTGACCGTAGGATCATCATGAGGATGGTGATTGATCCAAAAGGTTAGTGTACAATCGCTTCTTTATAGTAGATGAGTCTTGAGTCTATGGTATAGAGACATCAGAGCGAGAGTACAGATACTTATTAGAGAACGAGGGCACTGAGCGTGACCATCTTGAGTAGTCATAAGGAAGTCTACCTTCTCGTTGATGACTGACTCGAAGCTGCAGTGGTGTGTTTGGTTCTTTGACCTGAGGTGCATCGATAGTTCACCTTGAGGGTATTATAGTTTGACTACACCATGACTCGATCTCCTAGCCATTTGAAATCCTGAGGTGTATGTTGGCTATAGCATGTTCATTGTAGGAATTGGATTGCACCAAGATGGAATCTATCTACCTCGGTGGATGAGGAGCTGCCCTATGATCATCATGAGAAATCTAGTCCATAAGCCCATGGCCATGGTAGAGAGTGAAATAATAGAAAGAGTTTCTATTAAGATTTTTACATCAAACTTGAATCGAATGATTAAATCATATGATAGAAATTAGGGTTTGACGAGTTCACCTTAACCCTAATCTGATCAGGGCTCAAGATAGAAGAACTTAATCACACAAGTAGCTGCACCGAGAGGTTCATCTTCAGTTTTGATGGATTACCACCATATACTGTTAGGTGTCACTAGTGGATTTTTGGAGCAATTAAAATGATTTAGATGATCGATCATTCTAAGTTATCTGAATCAGAAGAGTTTTGATCTATCGAAAGGAGTTTCAATGATGTCGATGATGGAGATCATGATATATCCCATTACCATATCGAACTGAATCTAACTAGATCACACAAATAAGAGTTTGGATCTGGATATCATCAATTGAACTAGCCCAGTTCAATTGATTTGAATAAGATTCAGTTAGGTTCAAAGAAATCATTCTAGCACACGATTGAACCTAACATTCTTCTTTTTCTATCATTAAAAGTTGTCTCAACTGAGCCAAATGAGTTTGTGCTCACTCAGGTACCTTTAGCTAGTCTGATTGAAGTTTGTCTAGGTCAGAAAAGGGTTGTCTTAATTTATGAGATAAGTTTGAGATAACACCTGCCATTTTTAATCATCTGCTAATTCTTGTCCTTTGACTTTGGTCAAATGTTGACCTTTGATCCTTGGACATCTGCCCATGTGTCATGCACTTATTGAAAAGCAGATAGGGGCTTGTCTTCTCTCTAGAAATTAGAAAGGAAGGGGTGCATGCCTAGGATGGTGTGCGCCCATGGATAGGGATGCTTAGAGTTCCATACGGATGGGACTCCAGGTTGCTTCTTAGATTCAAACTAGGTGACTCTCACCTATAGACTTTGACCAGTCTAGGTGCCACCTTAGGATGAATCTATGGGTCTCTCATCTAATTGGATCAGATGATGTCATCCCACCAATCAGATTTAGATCTGATTGAACAAAGCAACGTGATTGGCCGGGGTGATGTGGCACTGCATGGTGCAACAAGGTCTATATAAAGACTTGTCTGCGCCCACTTTTTATATAGAGTTCCTCTTAGCCCATGCTCCAAGGCTACCCCTCTCCCCTTCCATGCCACCTTTCTAATCCTCTCTCTCTCCTCTCCATGCCCATGGAAGTTGGGCCTTCAGATTAGTGCGATTCAGGCAAGAAAAGGCTGACAAGAAAGGAAGAAGGCAGCACTGCTGCAAAGACGACTGTTGATCTTCAAAAGGAGTTTCGAAGATCCTCCAAATCAGTTTCAGATCTAATTTTTAGAGAAAAGAAAAAGAAGAAGATTTTCAGATCCAGCCCGAGTGGATACCAGTAGAGGCCAGGCACTTGCGTGGCTAGATCCAGAACCTCAAGCCATCAGTAGATCATCAATGGGTAATTAGATTACCCATATCAAGGTAAAACTAATTTAGATTTAATTTAATTTAATTTTCTTATTTATCAGATCATAAAATTAGATCTAGAAAATATCAGATCTGATTAGGATCTAAGAGAAAATTTTTAAAATATACCTTTTGATCCAATCAAATCTGACCTCAAAAAATCATGATTTCTCCTTCAATTAGATCTAATCCAAATAAATCGAACTAGGTTAGTTTGATTGGTCACTTCTATACCCAAACCCTTATTTGTGTGATCTAGTTAGGTTCAATTTCGTATGGTAATGAGATATATCACGATCTCCATCATCAAAATCATCGAAATATCTTTCGATGGATCAAAACTTTTTTTTATTCATACAACTAGAATGATCGATCATCAAGATCATTCTAATTGCTCTCAAAATCCATCAGTGACATCTGGTAGTATATGGTGGCAACCCATCAAAATTGAAAGTGAACCATTCGATGCAGCTACCTGTGTAATTGGGTTCTTCTATGTTGAGCCCCGATAGGATCAGGGTTAAGGTGAACTCATCAAACCCAATCATCCATCAAATGAATTAATCATTCGATTCGAGTCTAATATGAAACACTAATAGAAACTCTTTTTATCATCTTCATACTACCATTGCCATAGGCTTATGGACTTAATCTCATGATCATCATAGAGCTACTCCTCATCTACCGAGGTAGATAGATCCCTTATTGGTGCAATCTAATTCCTACAATGAACATGCTATAGCCAACATACAGCTCAGGATTTTGAATGGCTAGAAGACCAAGTTATAGTGTAGTCAAACTATAATACCCTCAAAGTGAACTACCGATGCACCTTAGATTAAAGAACCAGACATACTACTGCAGCATCGAGCCAGTCATCGATGAGAAGGTAGACTCCCATATGACTGCTCAAAGTGGTCACGCTTAGTACCCTCATTCTCTAATGAGTATCTGTACTCTCGCTTCGATATCTCCACACCATAAACTCAAGACTTATCTATCCTAAGAAAGCGATCGCACACTAACCTTCTGGATTGATCACCATTCTCGTGATGATCCTATTGTTAGGAACAATTTTATGAGGAGCAGTTTTATGAGTTAATTATAAAAATTCATGCCTTAAAATTTTCAACTCTTGAAAATATGAATTGTTATTGCTATAAACTCAAGGGATGTATCACAGACATTTTAAATACACATTATGATAGAAAAAAATTATTTTATTTATTTATAGTTAAAATTATAAAATTATGCTTAGAAGTATATTACAAGTGTTAGCCAATCTAGCTTCTAGGATACACATCTAACACTCGTAACCAAGTGGTATGGAGACACTGGTATGGCATCTAGGTGGGATGTAGGAGTACATCTATACTGAACGTGACCAATGTAGCACTTTACTGTCAAGAGTAGCTAGCTAAGGACAATGGGTATAAGTGTCCCTCCGACCTAAGATCATCACAGTGACTTGCAAGCAACTCACTATACTTTGATGTTGAACTGCCTGTATTTCTAATATAGGTTTGAAAGATTTTTGGATACAGTCAAGTACTTATAGAGTCAGTGGTAAGTCAAGATGCTATTGGCCACTCCTGATTAACTTCAGAAAGAGAATGTCTTGCTATGTTTCAATTTAGCAAAACCTAGGCCTAGGTAATCCTCGTAAGAAGTCATGAAATTTGTAAAATTTTGAAACATAATAGAGATGACTTGTATGAGTATTGATAGCTTGAAGTCCTCTTGAGCATTATTGGTCAAAGGGATGAATTATACGGTAACCATGGGCTAGGATTCTAAGAATGTTGCTTTACATACATTTGACCTATCCGAACATCGAGTACCATTGCTAGATGGTCAATTCAATTTGTACAAAAATTTATTCTTATGCTATCGGCTTAGGTTTAAACCTATAGGATCATACAGATAAGAGGTTATAACTTGATCAGATGGTTGATTGATGATTGAAAATCATTCTAAGGTCAAACAATCAATGCAATTTTTGTTTAACCTAATGCAAGTGTTGCAAGAGGATCGATTAGCAATTGGATTGCTAATTAGCTCAATTTGATTGAGCAATCAGGCTGAGATAAAGTCTAATTGAATTAGATTTAATTAGAATTAATTTAAACTTAATTGGATTAAGTTTAATTAATTTATTGGATAAGCCAATTGCAAGAAAGAATAAATTCTTATTAAATTAGGACTTGAGTGCACCTAATTTTTAATTTGATTAAAAATTAAACCAGATTTGAATATGATTTAAATCTAATTTGATTAGTCTCTTAATTAGATTAGGATTACCCATTAATTAGTGTTGCCCAGCTATGCAACCCAAGAGAGGGGGGTGAATTGGGTTTTTTTTTCTAAATTTAAACTTAAAAATAGAATTGCAATATGTGCTTTTGAAGTTTTAAGTGAAGTGAGGTGAGTTAGGTCAGTAAGATGCAAGAGCCTAATTTAATGAAAAATAATTAAGCATAATAGAGCAAGTAAAGAGGAAGGAGAGAGAACAATACAAGCAAAATGATTTACAGTGGTTCGATGCCAACCTTGCACCTACATCCACTCCCCAAGCTCTTACTTGAAAATTTCAATCCACTAATATATTCAAATGAATACAATGTTGGATCCATCAATCCTAGCTATCCTAAGCTAGAAAACTTATTTTTTGGATACAAATCAATCCAAAAATAATCTAATTCAAGGGTCGGATCAACCTTCCTAAGCTTTGAAAATCTCCAAAAGCTTGAGCCCCAAAATAGTAAAATAGAGTAAAGAGAATATACACGTTCAGCACACTTAGCTTCTTAATAAGCATAATAAAGCTTTAAAAAATCTTTACACAAACTAGAGGAAGCTTTTAAGAACCCTCTTAAAGAGATTGAAGACTTGAATGCACGTTGGAGAAGTGGTTGAGCTTGAAATGAATGCTTCTCTTGCCTAGGGCTGAGTTTTCTTTGAGCTGAATATTCACTTGATTTTTTTGATGATTTTCTTCCTTTTTGAATGCTTTTAAACCCTCATTCAATGCTGGAAGATGAATAGTAGCCATTGGTAGCCATTGAAGATCATTTGAAAAATATTAAATGCATCGAACGATGCAGAAAAATAGTCATTACAGAAATTTTGTCATAGAGGGTGCCCCTTAGGTCGCCCCTTTCATCTCAGGCAAGAAAAACAATGTTCTATGATTTTGTGCAGTTTCTTCAGAGGGTATCCCATGGGTCGCCCCTTTTGCAATAGGTGAGAAAGTCTATGTTCTGCATCTTATGTACAGAACCTGCAGGGGGAGTCCCATAGGTCATCTATTTTTCTATGAGGTGCCCCATAGGTCACCCTTTTTTGCATGCTAGTTCAGAATCAGCATGCCGGTCCTGCGTGCCATTTGCTAAAGAAAAAAGGTCAACCTAGGGGTCATCCTCTTTTATTCAAAATATTATATCTTCACTTTTAATCTTTCAAATAATTTGTGACCACCTTCAAATGAATCAACATCATCTTGGAAGTTCTTGAGGCTTCTGAAAAACTTTATTTTTTGCTCCAACTTAAGTAAATTTCAAATTGACCATCTTTAACCAAGTTTTTGTAATATAAAAATTCTTAAAAATTCTAAAATAATTTTTAAAAACATCTCCAAGAATATAGATCATTAGTATCTCTCTCAATTATTTTGTGCTCATCAAAATCATTCCTAGGAATAACAATCTCACCCTTTTTGATGATGATAAAATAATTGAGTATAAGCAAAAATAAAGTAAATTTGATATTGAATCGAGAGATGTCATTTTAGGTTAAGAAGCCCAAAAATAGATATATGCAAGTGATGAGTTCAAATACACTTAATTTAGGTTGTTATTTTGTACATATTACATTTTTCATGAAAATCTAGCAATTTTTGATATATAAGATGCAGAAAAGAAAATATGCCCTTAATAGAATCATACCAAAGGTTTTAAAAAACCATGGGAATGGGTTTCCCTAATAATTTTCTTATTATTTTCATATTAAGTATTGGATTTTAGCAATTTGACTATGACACTATAACAATAAACTTGAAACTTTAATAATTTGCTTTGCTTTTAATTTGCTTATACTATTTGCATGCACAATATGTTAATATTTTTCAATGAATGAGACCTTCTTCCCCTTTTTGACATCATCAAACATAAAAACGAAATCCCTCCTCAATAAATTTTCTATATTCTACTGCTAAATTAACATTTCATTATGAGTATAGATAGCATTTGTAAACCAAAATTATAAGTCATAGATATATAGAATTATTTGAATTGCATAAGTTACATGATTCATTGCATTCATAGGAATTATATATATCCGAAAGATAATAAGAGTTATATTAACCATATCATCCAAACCAGAGTCAAGGTACAATATTCATTCAAATATAAGTTATAGGGCTTCAAGGTACACAAAACATGAATAACAAAAAATACAACATCCATGACAACCAACCAAAAAGTACAAAGGCCAAGTAAGATACTAAATACATAAGTTTGACTATACTAGATCTAATAAATATCATGGCTGGAGGTATCAGAATCAGAAGGAGAGTTTGAGATACGATGAGGGGTATCAGGATCAAATCTAGGGACACGTCCTCGACCATGTCTGCCTTGACCATGGGTAGAAATACCAACACGAGAAGAGGTGGCACGAGCATGAGGGTGAGAGGGTCCTATGGTGAAAGAAGATGAAGTCTGGGATAGGAGAATGAGTCTAATAGAATCGAGCTGTCTCACTGCCCTCGATAGAGTCTGCATAAGTGTACCAATAGCTGTAAAGACATCCTCACTAGAACCTCTCACCTCATCCCTTAAGGACTGAATCCTTGCCTCCAATTTATGGCGAAGACTATCACCCTCTGCCGATAAAACAGAAATCGAAGGGACAAACTCTCCCGATCAAGGGATCCCCAACCCCATCACCTATTGCTATAAATCCAAGATCCTGCCAGTCAATCTCAATACTGATCCCTCGAGCTCCTCAAGGTGAGCAGATTGAGCAATAAGCATCTGAAAGAGTGTTGTGACATGAGGAACCATCAACTGATCAAGTTGTGGGTCAGCTTGGGATCTCTCCTCTTGAGCAGAACTCAAGGTGAACCTACTAGCCAACTATTGAGATAGACAATCAGCAACCTACTGTGATACACGATCGGCAATCTATTGAGATACATTGTTAGGGATCTGTCGAGATACAAAATCGATAATCGACTATGATAGAAGGTCGGCAATCATCCTAAGCTCATCATCTCCAAATTTGATGACTGTATCTCTACTTATAGATGGTGGTATAGGTGCATCCCTCCTCATAGACTCTGAGTAACCAGCCTCATGATCAGATACAAACTAGATATCAGGAGATGCTCTACAATCATAAGGAGGTGAAGACTGTCCTCCTCCTCTGCTTTATCCTCCTCCTCCTCAGCTACTCTACCACCTTTGATCCATCGATCACCAACTCAGATGTAACCCATATGATGTAAGGAATTTGCATTGTAGGTGTCAGTATGGGCTAAGTGGGCAGCAGCATCCCCCTCAAAATCTACTCCAAAGCTCCTAAAGATCCTAGCGAGTGCCATGCCATATGGTAAAGGGGCTTTCAATCTAGTCACTACCTGTCACATTGCACCAATCATCAGGGTTGGTAAGTTCATAGGGATTTCACACACAATATGATGCATAATACATAGATCTCTACTAGATACAAAGTCAAACCTACCAGCTCTAGGAAAGAAAATGATGTAGACAATGTGATGGAGTACTCTCATTTCCACACTGAGGTCTCTACTTGCATCCAATTTTTCAATCCCACTAACTTCATCCTTTTGTAAAACAAATCCTAGCCCATCTTCTTTGTTCAATAGTCTATCAGAGGTGGATCCTTCATAGGATAGATGGATGAGAAAGCCTAACTGCTGAGCATCAAATTCCACTTCAACTTCCTTAATTAGGGACCTCACTTTTTCATCAGAAAAAAATGATGTTTTGATTAAATTCCCAAACTAAATTAATGAAAATTGTTTCTTTCAAAGTGCATAATGAACCCCAACCTAAAGATTTTATCTTTTCACCAAATGAAAATTCATCTTTTTCTAGAAATCAAAAATCAATATTTCTTTCCAGAGCTATCTTTCTATCGGAAAGAGGTTTCTTGCTGGGAATTACCAGAAAAGCAGAGGATACCAAAACAAGTACCAATTCTGGAGCGGATGCAGCCTTCTTTTTCCTTTTCTAGCTCGTGGGTGGACTTCTGGTACTACGGAAGCTTCATCCAAGGTGCAATTTATCAAGCAATAGTGGGAGCAGCAAGATGGAGGTGGAATGAGTGAAGAAAGACCAAATATATGAGCGATTTACGAATTTTGCCAAGAAGAGCTTAGGTTTGGTAGAAGATTAGGGCTTGCGGTAGGTTTAGAAACAGAGGAGAAAAGGTCAAAATAGAAGAGGGAAAGGATAGAGGATAGTTGAAAGAACATTTTGAAGGAGGTTCCAAGTGGTTTGGAATGTGGTTACGAAGGGATTTTGGAAAGAATAGGTTCAACAGGAGAGAAGAGACGAATGCTTGAGTGAAAGAAGAGGAGGCGACCTACGGAAAATGGGAAGATGAATAGTGTCATTTCCTTAAAGCCCAAAGAAGAAATTTGGGAGAAGGACCAAAATACCCTTTGGGGCATCCCTTAGGATGCCCCTTTTAAGGGATGCCCTTTTTTACATGGGGCAACCTAAGGGGCGCCCCAACTAGATAAAAAATTTAATTTAGCATCTTTTTGAACAAAACAAGGATCAAGAGTGAGAATCAAGAAATTTTTTATAAGGAGAATGAGTGGATTCTATTTTAAAAGGTTCATTGTTAGGATGATTTTGAGAAAGACCACTTGAGATCTTTAAGATAGTGGATCCAAGATACCTAACTCCCTTCTAATTTTACAAAATTTGTCTTCATTTAAAGGTTTTGTAAAGATGTCCGTCAATTATTTCTTAGAGCAAATAAAGTCAATCAATACATCATTATTTTGCACATGCTCTCTTATAAAATGATGTCAAATTTCTGTGTTTTGACCTAGAATGTTGGATTGAATTTTTAGTTAAGTTAATGGCACTAGTGTTATCATATCTTATGAAAATGTTATTAAGTTTTACTCCAAAATCTTCGAGTTTTTGCTTAATCTATAAGATTTGAGCATAACAACTTTTGACTATAATGTATTCAACCTCAACCATAGATAATGCCACCAAATGTTGTTTCTTGCTAAACCAAGAGATTAAGTTTACACCAAAAAATTGGCACATTCCACTAGTATTTTTTCTATCTAATTTACATTCTGCAAAGTCTACATCTAAGTATCTTATTAAATTTATGGATGATTGTTTGAAAAATCATAAGCCTAAAGTTTAAGTTCCATTTAAATATTTCAAGATTCTTTTAACAGTTTTTAAGTGAGATTCTTTAGGGTTGGATTAAAATCTTGCAAACATATAAACACTGAATATGATATCAGGCCTACTAGCAGTAAGATATAACAAGGATCCTATCATGCCTCTGTAAAGCTTTAAATCAACACTCTTACTATTTTCATCCTTGTCAAGCTTATATGAAGGACTCATAGGTGTGCCAATGCATTTAGAGGTCTTCATTCCAAAATTTTTTAATAGTTTCTTTATGTACTTGCTTTGGCTTATGAAGATCCCATCTTTAGATTGCTTAATTTAGAGTCCGAGAAAGAAAGTGAGTTCTTCCATCATGCTCATCTTGAACTTTTTCTGCATGATCTTGGCAAAATCTTGGCATAAAGTTTCATTAGTGGATCCAAAGATGATATCATCAAAATATATTTGTATCACAAGAATGTCATCAATCTTTTTTTTATAAAAAGAGTTGCATCTACTTTTCCTTTAGTGAAATCATTTTCTAGCAAGAATTTGCTTAATCTTTCATACCAAGCTCTAGGAGATTATTTTAAATCATATCAAGCTTTATTTAATTTAAAAATATGGTTTTGAAAAGTATGATTTTCAAAACCAAGAGGCTGCTCAACATATACTTCTTCCATAATGAATCCATGTAGAAAAGCATTTTTTACATCCATTTGAAATAATTTGAAGTTTATAAAACATGCATAAGCAAGTAAGAGTCTTATAGCTTCAAGTCTAGCAATGGGTGCAAAAGTTTCATCAAAATCAATTTTTTTTTGTTGGTTATACCCTTTAGCAACTGTTGGTGCAGAGTCCAGTTGTTGCCGGACCCATATGGAGTGGAGGTGGACGAGGTCACCATCGAAGACCTGCAAAACAAAGTCCCATCCAGAGCCGATGGGGGGTGGCTTCGGCAGGACCCTTCGATGATCAAGTCAGCTCTAGCCAACAAAAATGGAGTGCTCAGGAATGAGTTTGATAGAGTTTAGAGGAGGAGAGGAGAGCTTAGAGCCTAGAGTTAGCATATCTGGAGGATCCTTTTTATAGATGGAGCTTGATGGTGATAGCTGCAGCTGCCTGGTGGTGGGCTGCTCGAGGCTGCATCGAATTTGATGTGGAGAGGATGGTATCGTCAGACCGATAGTGACAACCATACCATCTGATAGTGGTGGGCTGCTCGAGGTCTGGCGGAGTCAGTCATGGAGGGGGGCACCGCCTGTGGCAAACTGATGGTGACCGTTCATCCAAATTTAATGGCCATAGCTCTGAGAAAGCGGACATCGGTTGGTGGACCTTGGCATATATCGATTCCAAAGGAGTTTGGACACCTGAAGGGGAATCTCGGAAGGAGTTCGGCTCCCATAGGCGTCTGGCTGGAGGAGTGCGGCTAAGGCTCGATTGCTGGGGAGTTCGAAAGGAGCTCGACCGCTTAGGAGTTCGGACGGTTGAAGAAAATGTCTGAGAGGAGTCTAGCTCCTAAAGAAGTCTGACTAAAGGAGAAACTTGGAGGGAGTTCAGCTCCCGTAGGCATCTGGCTGGAAGAGCGTGGAGGAAGTTTGGCTCTCGTGGAAGTCCGACTGAAGCTCGACTGCTAAGGAGTTTGGTCGGATGAAGAAGTTCAACTGAGACCCATCCACTGAAGCTCTTCCATGGCTACCGACCGCATTAGGCTACGCATCGAATTGGACTTCGGTAAGAGTGGGGTTTATCCCCAACAATAGTCCCCCCCACTCCCGAGTTCAAAACTCGAAGGAAGGGAGTGCAGAAAAGGTGACTGCCGAAGTCCTCTTCTGAGCTCCGTGCTGGTTCAGATTGAAGCTCGGGGGGGAGATCTCATCTCTAACCAAAGTTGGTGTTGAAGTTGAAGCCCGGGGAAGATCTCATCTCCAGCCGAGGTTGAAGTAGATCTCATCTCCTACGATCGAGGTTGGAGGTTGAGCTCCTTAGGGGGGCAATATTATCTCCAGCAGCCGAGGCTGACTTGGAGGAGATCTCCTCTCCTATAGCCACGGTTAATACAAGCGCTCAAGAGAGATCTGATCTCTGATCGAGGTTGATGCGGTCACTTGAGAGAGATCTTATCTCAGGGTGAGGTTGTCTCCGATCTTATCTCTGGCCAAGGTAGTCTCGATCGCTCAGAAGAGATCTTATCTCTAGTCGAGGTTATCTCGGGCACTCGAAAGAGATCTTATCTTTGGTCGAGGTTGTCTCGGGCACTCGAAAGAGATCTTATCTCTAGCCGAGGTTGTTGCAGTCGCTCGAAAGAGATCTTATCTCTGGCCGAGGTTGGCTTGGGCGCTTGGGAGAGATCTTATCTCTAGCCGAGGTTGCCTCAAGGGAGATCTTATCTCCTGCGGCCAAGGTTGATGCGGGCGCTCGGGGGAGATCTTATCTCCGACAATCAAGGTTGACGCGGGTTCTCAAGGGAGATCTTATCTCCTACGACCGACGTTGTCTCGGGGGAGATCTTATCTTCTGCAGTCGAGGTTGGCCTGGACCCTCAGGAGAGATCTTATCTCCTACGACTGAGGTTGCCTCGGGAGAGATCTTATCTCCTATAATAGAGGTTGGCCCAGACCGTCAGGAGAGATCTTATCTCCTACGGTCGAGGTTGACGTGGGCAATCGAAGGTGATCTTATCTCCTGCAGTCGAGGTTGGTCCAGACCTATAGGGAAGATCTTATCTCCTATGGTCAAGGTTGCCTCGGGGAGATTCTTATCTCCTATGGTTGAGGTTGATGTGGGTGCTCGGAGGAGATCTTATCTCTTGCAGTCGAGGTTGCCTCGAGGGAGATCTTATCTTCTGCAGCCAAGGTCGGCTCGGACCCTCAGGGGAGATCTTATCTCCTACGGTCGAGGTTGCCTCGAGAGAGATCTTATCTCCTACGGCCGAGGTTGATGCGGGCGCTTGGGGGAGATCTTATCTCATGCAGCTGAGGTTGCCTCAGGGGAGATCATATCTCATACAGCCGAGGTTGCCTTGGGGAGATCTTATCTCCTGCAGTTGAGGTTGGCCTGGATCCTCAGGGGAGATCTTATCTCCTGCGGCTGAGATTGATGCGGGCGCTCGAGGGAGATCTTATCTCCTGCAGCTGAGGTTGCCTTGGGGGAGATCTTATCTCCTGCAGTCGAGGTTGGCCTAGACCCTTAGGGGAGTTCTTTATCTCCTACGATCGAGGTTGTCTCGGAGGAAATCTTATCCCCTGCGGTCGAGGTTGATGCGAGGGCTCGGTGGAGATCTTATCTCCTACAGCCGAGGTCGGCCCAGACCCTCAGGGGAGATCTTATCTCCAGCATCCGAGGTTGCCTCGGGGGAGATCTTATCTCCTACGGCCAAGGTTGAAGCGGGCACTCGGGAAGATCTTATCTCCTGCAGTCGAGGTTGCCTCAGGAGAGATCTTATCTCCTGCAGTCGAGGTAGGTCCAGACCCTTAGGGGAGATCTTATCTCCTACGGCTGAGGTTGCCTCAGGGGAGATCTTATCTCCTAAGGCTGAGGTTGATGCGGGATGCTCGAGGAAGATCATATCTCCTACAGTCAAGGTTGCCTCGGGGGAGATCTTATCTCCTGCAGTCGAGATTGGTCCGGACCCTCAGGGGTGATCTTATCTCCTACGGTCGAGGTTGCCTCGGAGGAGATCTTATCTCCTGCGGTCGAGGTTAATGCAGGTGCTTGGGGGAGATCTTATCTCCTGCAGTTGAGGTCGGCCCAAACCCTCAGGGGAGATCTTATCTCTGGCCGCGAGGGTGCCTCGTGGGAGATCTTATCTTCTGCGATCGAGGTTGACGTAGGCGCTCGGTTAGAGATCTTATCTCCTGCAGCTGAGGTCGGCCCGGACCCTCAGGGGACATCTTATCTCCTACGGTCGAGGTTGCCTCAGGGGAGATTTATCTCCTATGGTCGAAGTTGATGCAGGCGCTCGGAGGAGATTCTTATCTCCTACAGCCGAGGTTTGCCTTGGGGGAGATCTTATCTGCTACAGTCGAGGTTGGCCCGGACCCTTAGGGGAGATCTTATCTTCTACGGTTGAGGTTTGCCTCGGGGGGTGATCTTATCTCCTATGGCCAAGGTTGACATGGGCGCTCGGGGAGATCTTATCTCCTACAGCTGAAGTCAGCATGGACCCTCAGGGGAGATCTTATCTTCGATAGTCGAGGTTGCCTTGGGGGAGATCTTATCTCTTGCGGTTGAGGTTGATGCAGGCGCTCGAGGGAGATCTTATCTCCTCCAAACGAGGTTGCCTTGAGAAAGATCTTATCTCCTACAGCCGAGGTAGGCCCGAACCCTCAAGGGAGATCTTATCTTTTGTAGCCGAGGTTGCCTCGGGGGAGATCTTATCTTCCTATGGTCGAGGATGATGGGGCGCTCGGAGGAGATCTTATCTCCTATAATCGAGGTTGCCTCTGGGGAGATCTTATCTCCTACAGCCAAGGTTGGCCCAGACTCTCAGGAGAGATCTTATCTCTATGGCCGAGGTTGCCTCGGAGGAGATCTTATCTCCTACGGCGAGGTTGATGCGGATGCTCGGGGGTGATCTTATCTCCTACAGTCGAGGTTGGCCCAAACCCTCAGAGGAGATCTTATCTCTAGCAGTCGAGGTTGCCTCAGGGGAGATCTTATCTCTCCTACGGCTGATGTTGACTTGGGCAGTCGAGGGGAGATCTTATCTCCTACAGTCGAGGTCTGCCTAGACCCTCAGGGGAGATCTTATCTCCTGTGATCAAGGTTGCCTTGGGGGAGATCTTATCACCTATGGTCGAGGTTGATGCGGGCGCTCAGGGGAGATCTTATCTCCTACAACCAAGGTTGCCTCGGGAGAGATCTTATCTCCTGCAGTCGAGATTGCCTCAGAAGAGATCTTATCTCCTACGGTCGAGGTTAACTCGAGAGAGATTTATGTCCTATGGCCGAGGTTGATGCGGGTGCTCGGGGGAGATCATATCTCCTACAACCGAGGTTGCCTCGGGAGAGATCTTATCTTCAGCAGCCGAGGTTGGCCCGAATCCTCAAGGGAGATCTTATCACCTACGGTCGAGGTTGCCTCGGGGGAGATCTTATCTCCTACGGTCGAGGTTGATGCGAGCACTCGGAGGAGATCTTATCTTCTATAGCCGAGGTCGGCACAAACCCTCAAGGGAGATCTTATCTCCTGCGGTCGAGGTTACCTCGGGGGAGATCTTATCTCTTGTGATCGAGGTTGATGCGGATGCTCGGAGGAGATCTTATCTCCTATAGCCGAGGTTGATATGGGCCTCGAGGAAGATCTTATCTCTTATAGCCGAGGTTGCCTCGTGGGAGATCTTATCCCTTGCGGCCGAGGTTACCTTGGAGGAGATCTTATCTCCTGCAGTCGAGGTTAAAGGTCTTTGACCTACTCGTGTTAGGATGAGGTTCTCCTTCTATTCCTAACACGACAACTATTGACTATTTCTTTTCTATCATCACATAGTTTTTGCATCCAGAAATAATATTATTGAAAGAAAAGAATTTTACCAAGAGAAAGTTACTGGTAGCACATCCCCATTTCAAGGTTGTGGGGGCGTTGTTCCTTCGGGTTCCCTCGAGCAGTAAGTCTCGGGCCGGACAATCTTCTCTATCTCATGCTGGCCTTCTTAATTTGGAGCAAGCTTCTCTTGGCTTTGTCATTGATGACAGTCCACCGAAGTACCAAGCCTCGGAGATAGCGTCTATGATGTCGGAAGGCGGTCGATCTTCTTATCGTTCCTCCCTCAATAGTGGTTCTAGCTTCTAGGGGGAGGACTTCTTCGCACCCTTCCATCGAGGCTTCCTTGATGATGAGCTCAAGGAGTTCGGGTTTTACTTGCGCTGGGGAGGTCGTGAGCGCGGTCGAACTTCATTCCATCCTCCTGTGAAACCTATGAGAGAACTTCATGCCCCTTTGTCGGGGCTTCCTCGATGACGAGCTCGAGGGAGAGTTCGGCGACCTCGCTTATGTCGAACTTCATTCTGCCTTCCTATGAAATCTTTGTTGGGGCTTCCTTGATGACAAGCTCGAAGGAGAGTTCGATAGCCTTGCTTATGTCAAACTTCATCCCTCCCTTCTGTGAAACCTTTGTCGGGGCTTCCTTGATGGTGAGCTCGAGGGGGAGTTCGGCCTCGCTTGTGCTGGGGAGGTCGTGAATGCGATCAAACTTCATTCTGCTTCCTGTGAAACCTTCTATGGGAGAACTTCGTGCTCCTTTATCGAAGCTTCCTTGATGATGAGCTCAAGGGAGAGTTCGACGACCTCGCTCATGTCGAACTTCATTCCATCCTCTTGTGAAACTTTCATCGGGGCTTCCTTGATGGCGAGCTCGAGGGGGAGTTCAGCCTCGCTTGCGCTGGGGAGGTCGTGAACATGGCCGAACTTCATTCCGCCTTTTGTGAAACCTTCTACGGAGAACTTCATGCCCCTTTGTCAGGGCTTTCCTCGATGACGAGCTCGAGGGAGAGTTCGGCGGCCTCGCTTATGCCAAACTTCATTCTGCCTCCCTATGAAACCTTTATCGGGGCTTCCTTGATGACGAGCTCAAGAGGGAGTTCGACGGCCTCGCTTACGCCGAACTTCATCCCGCCCTCCTATGAAACCTTCTAGGGGAGAACTTCTGCTCTATTTCTCCTTCCTAAGGGGCGATTGATATGCTAGGCCAAATACTCTTCCTTAAGGTCGATTTCTGGCATCCTCATGGTGGGTTTGCTGGCAAAGTCTCCATCGAAAGCTATTGCACGACCTGCATCATCTCGACGAGGCCACGAACTTGCTGGACCAGTAGGTTGAACTGCTCCACATCTACGATGGCTTCAAGTGGAACCTGGGCTATCGAGGCTGAAGTGGGAGCAGATGGACCGAGCACAGAGGCCATCGATCGTCGAGTCGAAGCTCTCTTGAGAGGCATTTTCTCTTCAAAAAAGAACTTTAGAGAGGAAGAAGAGAGATCTCTGAAGAGGAAGGAGAAAAATCATTGTCGAGCACTCCTTTAAGAATAAGAGAACCTCGGTGGTTTAGACCCTCCTTCTAGCGCCAATCTATTGGTGCAGAATCTGGTTGTCATTGGATCCAACTAGAGTGGCGGTGGATGAGGTCACCATCGGGGACCTGCAAAATAAAGTCCCATCTGGAGCCGATGGGGGGTGGCTCCGACAGGACTCTTCGATGATCAAGTCAGCTCTGGCCAACAGAAATGAAGTGCTCAGGAATGAGTTTGACAGCATTTAGAGGAGGAGAGGAGAGCTTAGAGCCTAGAGTTAGCATATCTGGAGGGTTCTTTTTATAGGCGGAGCTTAATGGTGATAGCTGCAGCTGCCTGGTGGTGGGTCGCTCGAGGCTGCATCGGGTTTGATGTGGAGAGGATGGTATCGTCAGGCCGATAGTGACAACCATACCATTCGATAATGGTGGCTGCTTGAGGTCTGGCGGAGTCAATCATAGAGGGGGGCACAACCTATAGCATCGCCTGTGGCAGACTGATGGTGATCATTCATCCAGATTTAATGGCCGTGGCTCTGACAAAGTGGACGTTGGTTGGTGGACCTTGGCATATATCGATTCCAAAGAAGTTTGGACACCTGAAAGGGAAGCTCGAAATGAATTTGGCTCCCATAGGCATCAGATTGGAGGAGTGCGGCTAAGGCTTGATCGTTGGGGAGTTCGAAAGGACCTCGACTACTGAGGAGTCTGGACCACCAAAGGAGATGTCTGGGAGGAGTTCGACTCCTGAAGAAGTCCAGTCGAAGGGTAAGCTTGGAGGGAGTTCAGCTTCCACAGGCATCTGACTAGAAGAGCATGGAGGAAGTTCGACTCTCATGGAAGTTTGACTGAAGCTCGACTATTGAGGAGTTTGATCGGATAAAGAAGTTTGATTAAGACCCATCCGCTGAAGCTTTTCCATGGCTACCGGCCGCATTAGGCTGCGCATCGAACTGGATTTCGGTAGGAGCGGGGTTTATCCCTAATAACTACTAATCTTGCTTTATTTCTTATGACATTTCTATTTTCATCTAATTTATTTTTAAACACCCATTTTGTTCTAATTATAGGATGATCTTTTGGTCTTTCAACTAGGGTCTATATATTATTCCTTTTAAATTGATTAAGTTCTTATTGCATTACATTTATCCAATTATGATCTTTTTTAGCTTCATCAATAGTTTTTGGTTCAAAATGAGAGATAAAAGCAAAATAATTATTCACATCTCTTAGTGAGGATCGAGTTCTTACCATATGTGTAGGATCACCAATGATGAGTTCTTTTGGATGATTGTGAGCATACCTCTATTCTTTTGGAAGATCATTTGAACCTTTGGAATGTTCTTATTGATCTTGTTATTCTTCATCTTCATCCTCCTTTTATCTTTAAGTATCTTGTCATTTTGGACTAATGACTCCTTTATAGTGAGCTTATTCATACTTTCAATAATTTGACCTATATCATCAATACCCTTTTTCTTCCTTGTTGGAAGATCATTAGCTTCATCAAAGACAACATATATTGATTCTTCTACAACTAAGGTTCCTTTATTGAAAACTCTAAAAGATTTACTAGAGATAGAATAACCAAGAAAAATTACTTTATTTGATTTAGCATCAAACTTATCCAACTTATCTTTACTATTATTTAAATACTACTATAAAAAAGGGCTACGACAGTGGTTCGTAAGTATTACCGTAGCCCAAAAAATTACTGCCATAGGCTATGGCAGCGGTTTTCTAACCGCTGCTATTGCGGCCATCATCGTAGCTCTATGGCAGCGATTATTACAGTGGTTGTTAGAACTGTTGCCATAGATAGCCTATTGCAGCGGTTTATAAACCGCTGTAATAGATCAATCTATAGTAGTGATTATTTAACTATTGCTATAGGTTATCTATAATAGTAGTTACATAACCGCTGCCATAGATAATCTATAGCAGCAATTTTTTAACCTCTACCATAGGTCCAATGTAGCGGTTAGCACCATTTGCATTAGGAACCTATGGCAGCGGTTGGCACGGATATGGCAGCAGTTATAAAACCACTACCATAGATCTTGAATAATTAAAAAAAATAAAATTTTTATTTTTTATATATTTTATCTGATAAATATAGATATATAACATAAGAAAATATAATAAATATAAAAATTATTCTTAAATGCTAAAATTTTATTATCGAATAAAATTTATTATAATATTTTTTTAAAAAAATAAAATACATCAAAAGTCTTCTAAATCTACATCATCGTCATCACCGAGAGTCCGAGCTAGAGCTGGAGCTAGAGCCGAAGCCGAAGCTGGAGCAGAAGCTAGAGCCAGAGTCAGAGCTAGAGCTGAAATGCGGACCAACATATCCTCAAAGCTCGTGACTCCAAAATGCGCACTGAGCATCGACATCATATCTCTCACGATGCCCTCAAGATGAGATGCATGCTCCTCAGCCCGATCTGTCCGTATCGCAGCATGATCTGCCGATCCCAATGCCTCCTCAAGCTCCTCCTGACTGACGACACTAAAAGTCTATGAGAAGATGCTCTCTTCGAACCAGTAGCTCATCGACGTGTGTCCGAGCCTGCATCGGATTCTTCTAAAGTGCTCAGGCCCCAAGACCTAAGGTAGATGGTCATAGGGCCCAGAGGTATCTGGATCCTTGCTTACGAGTGCATCTAACTGATTCTGTAATTATAAATTGAAATAAAATTATATATGAAATGCTATAATCTAATCATATATACTAATATATTTAATACTTACAAAAATATGCCCAATCACGACGTTCATCGGACTACCCATCTTATTCATGCGGCTGGATTGGAAGATCTCGCTATGACTGGGCATCACTCCATCTCTCATTAGCTATAACAAAGAACAACTTTATCAAAAAGATGATAAAAAATATGAATTTAATTTATCTAGTAAGATTTAGAATTAATTACCTCTTTATGCACACAACTGGCCATAGACTCACGGCCTAGAGTGTGCTTATACTCCTGGGCTACACGGTTCTCCCAGTTCTGATAGGAGGTAGCCCAACAAGTATTCAAATAAATAATAAATATTTAAAAAATATTTAAATAAAATTTTAAGTGTATTGAAAAATTCAAAAGTTAGAAATTTTACCTCGAACTCCTGGCTCCTCCAATGTCTAACCATCCTCTCCTACTGACTCAGAGGACAGTCTTATATCCAGGGAACAAGCTCCTCTGGAGTGTCTCGTTGGTGCTCGAGCCATCCTCTGTGGAGCTTGACCTTGTAACTCCAGTATAACTTTTTGATCTTTTTCAGTCGAGCATCTCAAGCCCTCTCATGATTGAGAAAGTTGTACCTCCTCTGCACAAATTTATCAAAAATTAGTTACAAAATTATTCTAATCAAACATATATAGTGTAAACATATAAAATGCATAAATATAACTAAAATATGCGTACTTACCCATATCTCCTTCCATACCCGATACCTGATGGTAGCATCCATCAAACACTAGTCTCTAGGCTCTACGGGAATGATATCCGACCATCTCATAAGCATTTCAAAAGAGAAATGCATCTCCCGCGCGGTCTCCCCTACCAACCTCCCCTCCACATCATAATAGACCATCACATGATGCTGGCGGTTCCACACGTGTGCCATACGTGTGGGACCGTGAAATGTCCAACTCGATGATGCACCTACAATGCAAATATATTATGCAAATATATAAGTGTACAAATACTATATAAAAAATAAAGTTAAGCTAATATAATAAAAATGTACACTCAGATGCCTGTATAGTAGCATGTGCCTCAGATATGGGTGATGGTAGAGGCTCAGCTACCAGTGGAGTAGATGCCGTCGGTGGAGTAGATGTCGTTGGTGGAGTAGATGCCGATGGTGGAGGTTTTCGAGCAGTCGATGTCGAGGTGGATGGAGTATACTCTGACTGCTCCTCGGATGCTGAACCACGCATAACCCACTAAGGGGCAGGGGTGAAAGCTAGATGGCATTTTGGTACCATCGTGATCTATAACGTTAATGAACATTAATCAATATAACATCATGATATATCAAATTTTATTCGCTCGAAAGCCAAGCCGGCTCCATGCCTGAGACAGCTGGCTCCATGCTTGAGACATCTGGCTAGGGTCCTCCCCTAGCCAGCTCGATCATGGCCTGAGTCAGCTTGGCTGCATATCTAAGCTAGCTCTGCTGTGTGCCATCCCCTCGATCACTCCCTCTCTCAATCTCTCTCATCGACAATGACGGCGAGGCCGAACCCCTTCCTCCTATCTTTTCCATCTCTCGATCTTCCTCTCTCCCTCTCTCGATCTTCCTTATCGACGAGGTCAGACCCCATCCCTCCCTCTCTAACTCTCTCGATCTCCCTTGCCCACAAGGCTGGACCCCATCCCTTTCAATGATGCTGGCGAGGCCAGACCCCCTCCCTTCCTCTCTCACTCTCTCGATCTCCCACTCTCCCTCTCTTGATCTCCCTCGCCGATAAGGCCGGACCCCCTCCCTCCTAATGATGGCGACGAGGCCGGACCTCCTCCCTCCGAATGATGGTGGCGAGGTCGAATCCCTCCCTTCCTCTCTCAAGTACAGACCCATCAGGTATTTGGGTTCGGATCTAGTATCAGTAATTAAAATTGGGTCTGGATTTGAATATCCAGATTTCGATCCAAACCCAACCTATTGATAGATCTAGTCCACAGCCATCGAAATGGTACAGCCCAAGGCTACTGCCACGGTACGACCCAAAAACTATGGCATGTAGATAATTATAATATTTATTATAAATATTTTATAAATTATTTTAAATATACATGATTAATAAATAATACTATAAAATTAAAAAAATATTATACCTATGGCCATAGAGAGCGAGTCACATCGAAAGCTTTGAGGGTCGCCAGGGACGATGCTAGAGGAGGACGACGGCACTAGAGGTAACTTACGAAATAAAAGCAAGATAGTGAGATAGAGAAGAGAGAAAAAGAGGAAAGAGAGAGAGAGCAGAGGTGGTTGGGGATGGGGAGCCATGGGGAGGGGGGCATAGTGATGAGGAGGCCGAAGGAGGCTTTGCACTCGGCCGGGGGAGGGTCAGAATGATGGTGGTGGTGGTGCGGGGGTGGGGTTTCGTGGGAGCCGAAGGAGGGTGGAGTGGGGCTCGTTGGAAGGGTGGTTTGATTTTGCACCGGAGCCAGAGGAGGATAGAGTGTGGGGGAGGGGTTTCATGGGAGGCCGGTGGAGGGTCAAGGGTGGATGGCGGTTCGTCGGAGGAGGAGTTTCACAGGGAGCCGAGGGAGGGTTGGATGGGGTTTCGTTGGAGACCGAGGGAGGGCCGGATGGGGGGGCGGGGGGTGGGGTTTTGCATGGGACCGAGCGAGGGTGGAGGGGGGTTCATCGAAGGGGGGTTTCGTGGGGGGCAAAGGAAGGGTTAGATGGGGTTCGCCTGAGGGTAGTTTCGTTGGGGGCCGAGAGAGGGTCGGATGGAGGGGTGGGAAGAACGGGTAGGGGTGGTGGGTGGTGGGGAGGGATGGGCGGGGATTGGGGGGGCGGAGAGGAAGGGGGAAGGAGGGGCAACGCTGGTTGGGGGGGAGGAGGGGCAACGTCGGTCGAGGAGGGGAAGAAGCCTTACTGGGGACGAAGATGAGGGGGAGAGAGAGAACGAGAGATATCGAGCGCGCACAGGAGGGAAGAAAAAATTTAGGATTTTTTAATCTAACCTACGGCAGCGGTTATCGAACTGCTGCCATAGATCTACGGCAGTGGTTATCGAACCACTGCCATAAATCTATGATAGCAATTATCCAAAATCGCTATCATAGATCTATGGTAGTAGTTCTATAACTGCTGCTGTAGATCTATAGCAGCGATTTTTAATAACCACTGCCATAGGTGGAAAATAATTTTTTTTATTTTTTTTAAATATTATATAATTTTAAAATTTAATATCCATCTTCACCATTCATTATCTAAATAATTATCATTAGAGTGCCATCGCAAAAGATCGCCTCGATCTGATGGCCCTAGCTTCATCGATTAGAAAAATTTGATTTCGATGATCATAAATGATGATGTGATGATCTGATAGATGGAGTTCTCTGATGGATCCAAAAACCTGCAACAATGATCTCAATGATGTTTGTAGCATACTATCAAAGTTTAACTTCAATCGGATATCATTATCATGGTCAATTTAGTACAGAATAATTTCGACCGTTAAATTAGAAACAAGCGATTAAAGGATTAAACGACATCCAATTATGAGATAATTTTTTAGTTAAATAATCTTTGTTATAATTTTAAATATTTTATATGGTGATGATAGTAAAATTTAAATCATTTTCATATAAACTGTTCATGTTAAGCAGATATTGCAAAAGCACGAGCGTAACAACCAGTAAAGTTTCAGAATGGTTATCAGGAGACGTATAGTTGTAGATCATTCTTCATCTCACGAATTGAATTTTATAATCACCACCATAAAAGATAATTAAAGTAGTAGCCAAGATTATTTATAAAAAAAATATTTCATAATGGGACACCGTTTGGTCCTTTGATTACTCATTTATCATTTAACGATCGAAACTAACCTATACTAAATTGACCAAGATAATGATATTCAATTGAAGTAAAACTTTGATAGTACACTACAAACATCATCAAGATTATCATTGTAGGTTTTTGGATCCATCGGAGGTCTTCATCTATCAGGTCATCGCACCATCATTCGTGATCGTCGAAATTAAATTTTTCTGATCGATGAAGCTAGGGCCATCAGATTGAGGTGACCTTTCGTGATGACACTCTAATGATAATTATTTAATAATGAATGATAAAGATGGATATTAAATTTTAAAATTATATGATATTTAAAGAAAAAAATATATGGCAGTGGTTACAATTAATCGTTGCCATAAATCAGATTATAGCAGCGGTTCCTACTAACCACTGTTATAGGTCCGACTTATGGCATGGTTATAATGAACCACTACTATAGGTTGATCTATGGCAGCTATTTTTTATAACTGCTGCTATAGATCCAATCTACGATAATGGTTTTCTATAATCACTGCTATATGTCAGATCTATAGCGGCGGTTACAAAAACCACTGCCATAGGTCTGACCTATAGCAACGGTTAGCGAAAATCACTGCCGTAGGAGCTATGACAATGATTTCGAAAACCACTACCATAGTAAGCACTACCATAGGCCATTTTTGTAGTAGTAAAAATAAAACATCAACAACCAAAGACATGAAAGTAAGCAATGTTGGATTTTCTTCCTTTTGAAAGTTCATAAGGTATTTTCTTTAAAAGAGGTCTAATTAGAGCATGATTTAAAATGTAACATGCCATGTTTATTGCCTTGGTCCAAAAATACTTTGAAAGATGGCTTTCATATAGCATGGTATGAGCCATTTCTTCAAGTATTCTATTCTTTCTCTCTACTACCGCATTTTATTGGAGTGTTCTAGGTGCAGAAAAGTTATGATCAATGTCCTTTTCATCACAAAACTTTTCAAAATCATGATTTTCAAACTCGGTGCCATGATCATTGTGAATTTTAAAAATTTGAAGACCTTTTTCATTTGAAAATTTTTGATAAAACTTAATAAAAGCTGAAAACAATTTATCCTCAGATGCCAAAAATAAAATCCAAGTAAATTGTTGGTGCAGAAATCCATCCTCGCCGGAGGTTGCTGAAATCGAGGCCGTCGAGGTCGCCGCCGGGGACCTGCAAAACAAAGTCCCGTCCAGAGCCGGTGGGGGGTGGCTCCGGCAGGACCCTCTGACGCTCAAGTCAGCTCTGGCCAACAGTAATGGAGTGCTCGGAATGGGTTCCGGAGCTTAGAGATGAGGAGGAGAGCTTAGAGAGTCGAGAGAGTTCAGAGAGCTTAGCCTTAGTGTGTCGGGAGGGGTCCCTTTATAGCGGAGCTTAGTTGATGGTGACGGCCATGCCGTCTGGCAGAGAGTCGTCGGGCAGCATGGAGTTCGGTATGGAGAGGACGGCATCGTCCGGTGGATCGTGGGAGCCATACTGGCACGTCGTGGGCCGCATGGAGTCCGGTACGGAGAGGAAGGCATCGTCCGGTGGATCGTGGGAGCCATACTGGCGAGTCGTGGGCCGCATGGAGTCCGGTACGGAGAGGAAGGCACCGTCCGGTCTTGCTGCAGGCGACAGTTCGTCCAGAGGAGTTCGGACTTGTAACAGAGTTCGGCCGAAGGGGAAACCCGGGAGGAGCTCGGCTGGCTGAAGGGTCGGCCATCTGTAGAGTTCGGCCGAGGGACGATTGTCGAGGAGTTCGACCGCCTGGAGTCGGTCCGAAGGGGTTCGGCCGCCTGGGCTCGCCTGGAGTCGGTCCGAAAGGAAAACCCGGGAGGAGTTCGGGTGGCCGAACGGGCGTCTGGGAGGAGTCCGTCTCCCGAAGAAGTCCTGCCGCTTGGAGTCCAAGGAGCTCGGCCGTCAGGAAGTTCGGCTGGCGGTGGGAGTTCGGCCCAGGAGCCTGGCGCTGGGGAGTTCGGCAGCTAGGTAGTTCGGCCCGGACCTTGGCGCAGGGGAGTTCGGCCTCTAGGCAGTTCGGCCCGGACCTTGGTGCAGGGGAGTTCGGCCTCTAGGCAGTTTGGCCCAGGACCTTGGTGCAGGGGAGTTCGGCCTCTAGGCAGTTCGGCCGTGGTAGGGGCTCGGCCTGGCGCCTGGCGCTAAAGCTCTTCAGCGGCTACTGGTTACATTGGGCTGAGCGTCGGGCCGGGCTTCGGCAGGAGCGGGATTTATCCCCAACAGTAGCCCCCCCACTCCCGAGTTCAAAAATTGAAGGAAGGGAGTACCAAAACAGGCGACTGCCGAAGTCTTCTTCCAGGCTCCGCATTTGTTGCAGCTGAAGCTCGGGGGAGGTCTCATCTCCAGCCAATATTGACGCTGAAGTTGAGGCTGAGGCTTGGGGGAGACCTCATCTTCAGTCGATGTTTGGAGTTGAAATGGAACTCGTTTCCAGCTAAAGTCGATGAAGCTGATGTTGAAGCCGAAGTAAATCTCGCCTCCTACGGTCGAGGTCGGATTTGAGCTCCTCGGGGGCGACATTGTCTTCATCAGCTGAAGTCGACTCGAGGGAGACCTCCTCTCTTGCAGTCCGAGGTTGAAGTGCGCGCTCGGGGGAGATCTTATCTCCTGCAGCCGAGCTTCTTCGGGGGAGATCTCGTCTCTAGCCGAGGTTGGTGCTCGCGTTAGGATGAGGTTCTCCTCCTGTTCCTAACCGAGGTTGTTCACGATCGCTCAGGAGAGATCTTATCTCTAGCCGAGGTTGTCAACGGTCGCTCGGGAGAGATCTTATCTCTAGCCGAGGTTGGTGCTCGCGTTAGGACGAGGTTCTCCTCCTGTTCCTAACCGAGGTTGTTCCGGTCGCTCGGGAGAGATCTTATCTCTAGCCGAGGTTGGTGCTCGTGTTAGGACGAGGTTCTCCTCCTGTTCCTAACCGAGGTTGTTCGGTCGCTCGGGAGAGATCTTATCTCTAGCCGAGGTTGATTCGGTCGCTCGGGAGAGATCTTATCTCTAGCCGAGGTTGGTGCTCGTGTTAGGACGAGGTTCTCCTCCTGTTCCTAACCGAGGTTGTTCACGGTCGCTCGGGAGAGATCTTATCTCTAGCCGAGGTTGTCAACGGTCGCTCGGGAGAGATCTTATCTCTATCCGAGGTTGGTGCTCGCGTTAGGACGAGGTTCTCCTCCTGTTCCTAACCGAGGTTGTTCCGGTCGCTCGGGAGAGATCTTATCTCTAGCCGAGGTTGGTGCTCGTGTTAGGACGAGGTTCTCCTCCTGTTCCTAACCGAGGTTGTTCCGGTCGCTCGGGAGAGATCTTATCTCTAGCCGAGGTTGATTCGGTCGCTCGGGAGAGATCTTATCTCTAGCCGAGGTTGGTGCTCGTGTTAGGACGAGGTTCTCCTCCTGTTCCTAACCGAGGTTGTTCACGGTCGCTCGGAGAGATCTTATCTCTAGCCGAGGTTGTCAACGGTCGCTCGGGAGAGATCTTATCTCTAGCCGAGGTTGGTGCTCGTGTTAGGACGAGGTTCTCCTCCTGTTCCTAACCGAGGTTATTCACGGTCGCTCAGGAGAGATCTTATCTCTAGCCGAGGTTGTCAACGGTCGCTCGGGAGAGATCTTATCTCTAGCCGAGGTTGTCACGGTCGCTCGAGAGAGATCTTATCTCTAGCCGAGGTTGGTGCTCGCGTTAGGACGAGGTTCTCCTCCTGTTCCTAACCGAGGTTGTTCCGGTCGCTCGGGAGAGATCTTATCTCTAGCCGAGGTTGGTGCTCATGTTAGGACGAGGTTCTCCTCCTGTTCCTAACCGAGGTTGTTCCGGTCGCTCGGGAGAGATCTTATCTCTAGCCGAGGTTGTCAACGGTCGCTCGGGAGAGATCTTATCTCTAGCCGAGGTTGGTGCTCGTGTTAGGACGAGGTTCTCCTCCTGTTCCTAACCGAGGTTGTTCACGGTCGCTCGGGAGAGATCTTATCTCTAGCCGAGGTTGTCAACGGTCGCTCGGGAGAGATCTTATCTCTAGCCGAGGTTGGTGCTCGTGTTAGGACGAGGTTCTCCTCCTGTTCCTAACCGAGGTTGTTCACGGTCGCTCGGGAGAGATCTTATCTCTAGCCGAGGTTGTCAACGGTCGCTCGGGAGAGATCTTATCTCTAGCCGAGGTTGGTGCTCGTGTTAGGACGAGGTTCTCCTCCTGTTCCTAACCGAGGTTGTTCGGTCGCTCGGGAGAGATCTTATCTCTAGCCGAGGTTGTCAACGGTCGCTCGGGAGAGATCTTATCTCTAGCCGAGGTTGGTGCTCGTGTTAGGACGAGGTTCTCCTCCTGTTCCTAACCGAGGTTGTTCCGGTCGCTCGGAGAGATCTTATCTCTAGCCGAGGTTGATTCGGTCGCTCGGGAGAGATCTTATCTCTAGCCGAGGTTGGTGCTCGTGTTAGGATGAGGTTCTCCTCCTGTTCCTAACCGAGGTTGTTCACGGTCGCTCGGGAGAGATCTTATCTCTAGCCGAGGTTGTCAACGGTCGCTCGGGAGAGATCTTATCTCTAGCCGAGGTTGGTGCTCGTGTTAGGACGAGGTTCTCCTCCTGTTCCTAACCGAGGTTGTTCACGGTCGCTCGGGAGAGATCTTATCTCTAGCCGAGGTTGTCAACGGTCGCTCGGGAGAGATCTTATCTCTAGCCGAGGTTGGTGCTCGTGTTAGGACGAGGTTCTCCTCCTGTTCCTAACCGAGGTTGTTCCGGTCGCTCGGGAGAGATCTTATCTCTAGCCGAGGTTGTTCGGTCGCTCGGAGAGATCTTATCTCTATCCGAGGTTGGTGCTCGCGCTAGGATGAGGTTCTCCTCCTGTTCCTAATCGAGGTTGTTCCGGTCGCTCGGGAGAGATCTTATCTCTAGCCGAGGTTGATTCGGTCGCTCGGAAGAGATCTTATCTCTAGCCGAGGTTGGTGCTCGTGTTAGGATGAGGTTCTCCTCCTGTTCCTAATCGAGATTGTTCCGATCGCTCGGGAGAGATCTTATCTCTAGTCGAGGTTGATTCGGTCGCTCGGAGAGATCTTATCTCTAGCCGAGGTTGGTGCTCGTGTTAGGACGAGGTTCTCCTCCTGTTCCTAATCGAGGTTGTTCACGGTCGCTCAGGAGAGATCTTATCTCTCTAGCCGAGGTTGATTCGATCGCTCGGGAGAGATCTTATCTCTAGCCGAGGTTGGTGCTCGTGTTAGGATGAGGTTCTCCTCCTGTTCCTAACCGAGGTTGTTCCACGGTCGCTCGGGAGAGATCTTATCTCTAGCCGAGGTTGTCAACGGTCGCTCGGGAGAGATCTTATCTCTAGCCGAGGTTGGTGCTCATGTTAGGACGAGGTTCTCCTCCTGTTCCTAACCGAGGTTGTTCACGGTCGCTCAGGGAGAGATCTTATCTCTAGCCGAGGTTGTCAACGGTCGCTCGGGAGAGATCTTATCTCTATCCGAGGTTGGTGCTTGCGTTAGGATGAGGTTCTCCTCCTGTTCCTAACCGAGGTTGTTCGGTCGCTCGAGAGAGATCTTATCTCTAGCCGAGGTTGTTCGGTCGCTCGGGAGAGATCTTATCTCTAGCCGAGGTTGTCAACGGTCGCTCGAGAGAGATCTTGTCTCTATCCGAGGTTGGTGCTCGCGTTAGGATGAGGTTCTCCTCCTGTTCCTAACCGAGGTTGTTTCGGTCGCTTGGGAGAGATCTTATCTCTAGCCGAGTTTGATTCGATCGCTCGGGAGAGATCTTATCTCTAGCCGAGGTTGGTGCTCGCGTTAGGACGAGGTTCTCCTCCTGTTCCTAACCGAGGTTGTTCCGGTCGCTCAGGAGAGATCTTATCTCTAGCCGAGGTTGTCAACGGTCGCTCGGGAGAGATCTTATCTCTATCCGAGGTTGGTGCTCGCGTTAGGACGAGGTTCTCCTCCTGTTCCTAACCGAGGTTGTTCCGGTCGCTCGGGAGAGATCTTATCTCTAGCCGAGGTTGATTCGGTCGCTCGGGAGAGATCTTATCTCTAGCCGAGGTTGAAGTGCGCGCTCGGGGGAGATCTTATCTCCTGCAGCCGAGCTTCACCTCGGGGGAGATCTTATCTCCTGCGGCTGAGGTGCGCGCTCGGGGGAGATCTTATCTCCTGCGACCGAGCTTATTGCTCGCGTTAGGACGAGGTTCTCCTCCTGTTCCTAACGCGGTTGGCTGCTTTTTCCCTGTCACTACATGGTTTTCGCATCCAGGAAATAATATTATCGAAAGAAAGAAATTTTATTGAAAGGAAGTTACTAGTAGCACATCCCCAAATTCTGTATTTCAAGATCGTGATAACGTTGTTCCTCCGCATTTCTTCGGCAATAAGTTCCGGGGTGGACGACCTCCTCATGCTGGCCTCCTCAATTTGGTGCAAAATCTTGTTGCTGGGAGACGACGAATCGCTGATGCACCGAGATCTTCCCAGGGGCAATGTGAACGACGCCGTAAGGTGGCCGACCTTCTTGCAGTCTCTGGCTACGGCAGCGCCCTTAGCCGATCTTTTTCTGCTTCAGGCCGGTACCGGAGGAATTTACCCAGCCGCCCCATTCTGACGAGCTCCTCAATTTCGTCTCGGAGCTGGATGCATCCCTCCGTGTCGTGGCCATGGTCGTGATGGTAGAGGCAGTACTTATTTCGATCGCGCTTGTTTGGGGGAGATCGTAATCCTTCCGGTCTTGGCAGCTGGTTTTTTACTTCGATGAGAATCTGGGTTCGAGGAGCGTTGATGGGGGCATAGTGGCGGAACGCAGAGAAGTTGTTATGATTCGAGTGTCCTGTTCCATCACAATGTTTTTTCAAAATCATGATTTTCAAACTCAGGTCTGATATTGTGAATTTATAACAAATTTTGAAGACCTTTGCATTTGAAAATTTTTGACGTAAACTTTAAATAAAAGCTGAAAATTTTCAGATAGACCAAAAATATCAAGCTGATGGTCAAAATTGTTGGTTTTGAGAATCATTCTCGCCGGAGGTTGGCTGAATCAGGCGTCTAGGTCGGCGCCGGGGACTGCAAAACAAAGTGCCGTCAGAGCGGGTGGGGGTGGCTCCGGCAGGACCTTGACAGCTCAAGTAGCTTTTGGCCAACGTATGGAAGTGTCGGAATGGGTTCCGGAGCTTAGACGATGAGGAGGAGAGCTTAGAGAGTGAGAGTTCAGAGAGCTTTAGCCTTAGTGGTGTCGGGAGGGTCCCTTTACTAGCGGAAGCGTAGTTGATGGTTGACGGCCATGCCGTCCTGACAGAGGAGTCGTTTCGGGCAGCATGGAGTTCGGTTATGGAGAGGACGCATCGTCGGTGGATGTGGGAGCCCATACTGGCACAGTCAGTGGGGACGACATGGAGGTTCCGGCTTACAGGAGAGGAAGGCATCGTACGGTGGATCGTGGGAGCATCTGGAGAGTCGTGTGGCCGGCATGGGAGTCGGTACGGAGAGGGAAGACCGTCTGGTTGCTGCAGGCGACAGTTCGTCAGAAGGAGTTTCGGATTTGTAACGAGTTCGGGCGAAGGGGAAACCGGGAGGAGCTGGCTGGCTGAGAGGGTCGGCCATCATGTAGAGTTCGGTGCGAGGGGCGTTGTCGAGGGTTCGACGCTTGGAGTCGGTCAGAAGGGGGTTCGACGCTGGGACTCGCCTGGAGTCGGTACAGAAAGGGGAAACCGGAGGAAGTTCGGTGTGTCCGATACGGGGTTGGGAGGAAGTCGTTTCCAAAGCACTGTTCTTGCCGCTTGGAAGTCCAGGAGCCGGCCGTCAGGAAGTCAACTGGGGTGGTGAAGTTCGGGCCCGGCTGGCGCTGGGGAGTCGGCAACGTAGGTAGTTCGGCCACGGACCTTGGGCAGGGAGTGTCGCTCTAGGCAGTTCGGCTTCGGACTTTGTGCAGGGGATTCGGCCTCTATGGAGTTTGGCCAGACCTTGGGAAGGAGTTCGGCCTCTAGGCAGTTCGGCCGTGGAGGGATCGGCTAGCGCTTCGGCGCAAAGCTCTTCAGCGGCTACTGGTTACATTGGGCGCTAGCGCTCGGGCGGGATTCGGCGGAGCGGGATTTATCCAGACAGTAAGCCCCCCCACTCACCGAGTGCAAAAATTAAAGGGAAGAGAAGTACCAAAACATGGCGACTGGCGGTCTTTTCTTTCCAGGCTTCGCATTTGTTGCAGCTGAAGCTCAGGGGAGGTCTCATCTCAGCCGAATATTGCGTGAAGTCTAGAGGGCTGAGGCTTGGGGGAGACCTATTCTTCAGTCGATGTCTTGGAGTTGAAGATGGATCGTTTGAAAGCTAAAGTCGAGTGAGGTGATGTTGAAGCGAAAGTAAATCTCGCCTCTACTGTCGACGGTCGATTATGAGCTGCTCGGAGGGATCATTGTCATCAGCTTGAAGATTCGGGACTCGAGGGAGACTCCTCTATTGCAGTCGGAGCGTTGAAGTGCGCGCTCGGGGGGAGATGCTTATCTCTGCAGACGAGTTCCTTCGGACGGAGTATCGTCCTCTAGCAGGTTGGGTGTCGCGTTAGGATGATGGTTCTCTCCTGTCCTAACGAAGGTTTCACGAGATCGTTTAGGAGAGATCTTTCTCTAGGCGGGACGGTTGGTCAACGGGTTCGGCCTGGGAGAGTTCTTATCTTCTATCGAAGGTGGTGCTAGCGTTAGGACGAGGTTCTCTCCGTTTTCCTAACCGAGGTTGTTCGGGATACGCTGAGAGGAGATCTGTTCTATCTATGCCTCGATGGCTTGGTGCTCTGTTTTAGACGGGAGGGTTTCCTCCTGTTCCTAATGGGAGATTGTTCGGGTCGCTCGGGAGAGATTTTTTCTCTGACGAGGTGATTCGGTCGTCGGGAATCTTAGTCTTAGCTGAGGTGGTGCTCGTGTTAGACGAGGTTCTCCTCCGTTCACTAACGAGGATTGTTCACGGTCGCTCAGGAGAGAATCTTATCTTAGCGAGGTTGTCAGAACGGATCGTGGGAGAGTCTTATCTCTATCCGAGAGTTGGTGCTCGCGGTTTAGACGCAGGTTCTCTCATGTTCCTAACTCGAGGTTGTCTGCCGGTCGCTCGAGGGAGAAGATTGTTATCTTAGCCGGAGCGTTTGGTGCTCGTGTTAGGACAGGTTTCCTCTGTTCTAACCGAGATTGTTCGGTCACTCGGTAGAGATCTTATCTCTAACGAGGGTTATCGGCCTCGCTCGGAGAGATAGATCTCTAGCCGAGGTTGGTGCTCGTGTAGCGACGAAGGTTTCCTCTGTTCCTAATTCGATTGTTGGTTCACGGTCGCTCAGGGAGAGATCTTATTCTCCAGCCGAGGTTGTCAACGGTTCGCTCGGAGAGATTTTATCATCATAGCGGAGGGGTTGGTGCTCGTAGTTAGTGACGAGGTTTCTTCTCGTGTTCCTAATCGCAGGTTATTTTCACGGGCTCAGGAGAGATTCTTATCTTAGCGAGGTTGTCAACGTCGTCGGAGAGAATCTTATTCTCTAGCAGTGTTGTCAACGGGTCGCGTCGAGAGAGGATCTCTACTCTATCAAGGTTGTGCTCGCGTTAGGATGAGGTTTCTCCTCCTGTTCCTAACGCGAGGTTGTTTTCAGTCGCCTCGGAGGGATATTATTCTAGCGGAGGTTGGTGCTCAGTATAGACGAGGTTCTCCTCCTTTTCCTACCGGAGATTGTTCGGTCGGTCGGGAGAGATTTATCACTCTAGCCGAGGTTGATTTTCGGACTCGTGCGGGAGAGATCTTATCTCTAAGCCGAGGTTGAGTGCTCGTGTTAGGCACGAGGTTCCTCCTGTTCCTAACCAGAGGTGTATTACGGTCGCTCAGGAGAGATTTTCTCTAGCCCGAGGTTGTCAATGCGTCGCTTGGAAGGAGATCTTAGTCTCTAGCGGATGGTTGTGATCGTGTCTAGGACGAGGTTCTCCTCCTGTTCCTAACCGAGGTTGTTCACTGTCGCTCAGGAGAGATCTTATCTCTAGCCGAGTTTTCAAACGTCGCTCGGTGAGATCTTTATCTCTAGTCAAGGTTTGGTGCTCGCTGTTAGGATGAGGTTCTCGCCCCGCCCCCCCCCTCTCCTGTTCCTAACCGAGGAGTTGTTATCGGTCACTCGAAAAAGAGGAAAGAGAGAGAGAGCAGAGGTGGTTGGGGATGGGGAGCCATGGGGAGGGGGCATAGTGATGAGGAGGCCGAAGGAGGCTTTGCACTGGCCGGGGGAGGGTCAGAATGATGGTGGTGGTGGTGCGGGGGTGGGGTTTCGTGGGAGCCGAAGGAGGGTGGAGTGGGGCTCGTTGGAAGGGTGGTTTGATTTTGCACCGGAGCCAGAGGAGGATAGAGTGTGGGGGAGGGGTTTCATGGGAGGCCGGTGGAGGGTCAAGGGTGGATGGCGGTTCGTCGGAGGAGAGTTTCACAGGGAGCCGAGGGAGGGTTGGATGGGGTTTCGTTGGAGACCGAGGGAGGGCCGGATGGGGGGCGGGGGGGTGGGGTTTTGCATGGGACCGAGCGAGGGTGGAGGGGGGTTCATCGAAGGGGGGTTTCGTGGGGGCAAAGGAAGGGTTAATGGGGGTTCGCCTGAGGGGTAGTTTCGTTGGGGCCGAGAGAGGGGATGGGGGTGGGAAGAACGGGTAGGGGTGGTGGGTGGTGGGGAGGGATGGGCGGGATTGGGGGGGCGGAGAGGAAGGGGGAAGGAGGGGCAACGCTGGTTGGGGGGGAGGAGGGGCAACGTCGGTCGAGGAGGGGAAGAAGCCTTACTGGGGACGAAGATGAGGGGGAGAGAGAGAACGAGAGATATCGAGCGCGCACAGGAGGGAAGAAAAAATTTAGGATTTTTTAATCTAACCTACGGCAGCGGTTATCGAACTGCTGCCATAGATCTACGGCAGTGGTTATCGAACCACTGCCATAAATCTATGATAGCAATTATCCAAAATCGCTATCATAGATCTATGGTAGTAGTTCTATAACTGCTGC
This sequence comes from Cocos nucifera, assembly GCA_006176705.1. Classification (NCBI taxonomy): domain Eukaryota; kingdom Viridiplantae; phylum Streptophyta; class Magnoliopsida; order Arecales; family Arecaceae; genus Cocos; species Cocos nucifera. Next base: position 1,281,509 of record QRFJ01000084.1, read on the forward strand.
TGTAGATCTATAGCAGCGATTTTTAATAACCACTGCCATAGGTGGAAAATAATTTTTTTTATTTTTTTTAAATATTATATAATTTTAAAATTTAATATCCATCTTCACCATTCATTATCTAAATAATTATCATTAGAGTGCCATCGCAAAAGATCGCCTCGATCTGATGGCCCTAGCTTCATCGATTAGAAAAATTTGATTTCGATGATCATAAATGATGATGTGATGATCTGATAGATGGAGTTCTCTGATGGATCCAAAAACCTGCAACAATGATCTCAATGATGTTTGTAGCATACTATCAAAGTTTAACTTCAATCGGATATCATTATCATGGTCAATTTAGTACAGAATAATTTCGACCGTTAAATTAGAAACAAGCGATTAAAGGATTAAACGACATCCAATTATGAGATAATTTTTTAGTTAAATAATCTTTGTTATAATTTTAAATATTTTATATGGTGATGATAGTAAAATTTAAATCATTTTCATATAAACTGTTCATGTTAAGCAGATATTGCAAAAGCACGAGCGTAACAACCAGTAAAGTTTCAGAATGGTTATCAGGAGACGTATAGTTTGTAGATCATTCTTCATCTCACGAATTGAATTTTATAATCACCACCATAAAAGATAATTAAAGTAGTAGCCAAGATTATTTATAAAAAAAATATTTCATAATGGGACACCGTTTGGTCCTTTGATTACTCATTTATCATTTAACGATCGAAACTAACCTATACTAAATTGACCAAGATAATGATATTCAATTGAAGTAAAACTTTGATAGTACACTACAAACATCATCAAGATTATCATTGTAGGTTTTTGGATCCATCGGAGGTCTTCATCTATCAGGTCATCGCACCATCATTCGTGATCGTCGAAATTAAATTTTTCTGATCGATGAAGCTAGGGCCATCAGATTGAGGTGACCTTTCGTGATGACACTCTAATGATAATTATTTAATAATGAATGATAAAGATGGATATTAAATTTTAAAATTATATGATATTTAAAGAAAAAAATATATGGCAGTGGTTACAATTAATCGTTGCCATAAATCAGATTATAGCAGCGGTTCCTACTAACCACTGTTATAGGTCCGACTTATGGCATGGTTATAATGAACCACTACTATAGGTTGATCTATGGCAGCTATTTTTTATAACTGCTGCTATAGATCCAATCTACGATAATGGTTTTCTATAATCACTGCTATATGTCAGATCTATAGCGGCGGTTACAAAAACCACTGCCATAGGTCTGACCTATAGCAACGGTTAGCGAAAATCACTGCCGTAGGAGCTATGACAATGATTTCGAAAACCACTACCATAGTAAGCACTACCATAGGCCATTTTTGTAGTAGTAAAAATAAAACATCAACAACCAAAGACATGAAAGTAAGCAATGTTGGATTTTCTTCCTTTTGAAAGTTCATAAGGTATTTTCTTTAAAAGAGGTCTAATTAGAGCATGATTTAAAATGTAACATGCCATGTTTATTGCCTTGGTCCAAAAATACTTTGAAAGATGGCTTTCATATAGCATGGTATGAGCCATTTCTTCAAGTATTCTATTCTTTCTCTCTACTACCGCATTTTATTGGAGTGTTCTAGGTGCAGAAAAGTTATGATCAATGTCCTTTTCATCACAAAACTTTTCAAAATCATGATTTTCAAACTCGGTGCCATGATCATTGTGAATTTTAAAAATTTGAAGACCTTTTTCATTTGAAAATTTTTGATAAAACTTAATAAAAGCTGAAAACAATTTATCCTCAGATGCCAAAAATAAAATCCAAGTAAATTGTTGGTGCAGAAATCCATCCTCGCCGGAGGTTGCTGAAATCGAGGCCGTCGAGGTCGCCGCCGGGGACCTGCAAAACAAAGTCCCGTCCAGAGCCGGTGGGGGGTGGCTCCGGCAGGACCCTCTGACGCTCAAGTCAGCTCTGGCCAACAGTAATGGAGTGCTCGGAATGGGTTCCGGAGCTTAGAGATGAGGAGGAGAGCTTAGAGAGTTGAGAGTTCAGAGAGCTTAGCCTTAGTGTGTCGGGAGGGGTCCCTTTATAGCGGAGCTTAGTTGATGGTGACGGCCATGCCGTCTGGCAGAGAGTCGTCGGGCAGCATGGAGTTCGGTATGGAGAGGACGGCATCGTCCGGTGGATCGTGGGAGCCATACTGGCACGTCGTGGGCCGCATGGAGTCCGGTACGGAGAGGAAGGCGTCGTCCGGTGGATCGTGGGAGCCATACTGGCGAGTCGTGGGCCGCATGGAGTCCGGTACGGAGAGGAAGGCACCGTCCGGTCTTGCTGCAGGCGACAGTTCGTCCAGAGGAGTTCGGACTTGTAACAGAGTTCGGCCGAAGGGGAAACCCGGGAGGAGCTCGGCTGGCTGAAGGGTCGGCCATCTGTAGAGTTCGGCCGAGGGATGATTGTCGAGGAGTTCGACCGCCTGGAGTCGGTCCGAAGGGGTTCGGACCGCCTGGGCTCGCCTGGAGTCGGTCCGAAAGGAAAACCCGGGAGGAGTTCGGGTGGCCGAACGGGCGTCTGGGAGGAGTCCGTCTCCCGAAGAAGTCCTGCCGCTTGGAGTCCAAGGAGCTCGGCCGTCAGGAAGTTCGGCTGGCGGTGGGAGTTCGGCCCAGAGCCTGGCGCTGGGGAGTTCGGCAGCTAGGTAGTTCGGCCCGGACCTTGGCGCAGGGGAGTTCGGCCTCTAGGCAGTTCGGCCCGGACCTTGGTGCAGGGGAGTTCGGCCTCTAGGCAGTTTGGCCCAGACCTTGGTGCAGGGGAGTTCGGCCTCTAGGCAGTTCGGCCGTGGTAGGGGCTCGGCCTGGCGCCTGGCGCTAAAGCTCTTCAGCGGCTACTGGTTACATTGGGCTGAGCGTCGGGCCGGGCTTCGGCAGGAGCGGGATTTATCCCCAACAGTAGCCCCCCCACTCCCGAGTTCAAAAATTGAAGGAAGGGAGTACCAAAACAGGCGACTGCCGAAGTCTTCTTCCAGGCTCCGCATTTGTTGCAGCTGAAGCTCGGGGGAGGTCTCATCTCCAGCCAATATTGACGCTGAAGTTGAGGCTGAGGCTTGGGGGAGACCTCATCTTCAGTCGATGTTTGGAGTTGAAATGGAACTCGTTTCCAGCTAAAGTCGATGAAGCTGATGTTGAAGCCGAAGTAAATCTCGCCTCCTACGGTCGAGGTCGGATTTGAGCTCCTCGGGGGCGACATTGTCTTCATCAGCTGAAGTCGACTCGAGGGAGACCTCCTCTCTTGCAGTCGAGGTTGAAGTGCGCGCTCGGGGGAGATCTTATCTCCTGCAGCCGAGCTTCTTCGGGGGAGATCTCGTCTCTAGCCGAGGTTGGTGCTCGCGTTAGGATGAGGTTCTCCTCCTGTTCCTAACCGAGGTTGTTCACGGTCGCTCAGGAGAGATCTTATCTCTAGCCGAGGTTGTCAACGGTCGCTCGGGAGAGATCTTATCTCTAGCCGAGGTTGGTGCTCGCGTTAGGACGAGGTTCTCCTCCTGTTCCTAACCGAGGTTGTTCCGGTCGCTCGGGAGAGATCTTATCTCTAGCCGAGGTTGGTGCTCGTGTTAGGACGAGGTTCTCCTCCTGTTCCTAACCGAGGTTGTTTCGGTCGCTCGGGAGAGATCTTATCTCTAGCCGAGGTTGATTCGGTCGCTCGGGAGAGATCTTATCTCTAGCCGAGGTTGGTGCTCGTGTTAGGACGAGGTTCTCCTCCTGTTCCTAACCGAGGTTGTTCACGGTCGCTCGGGAGAGATCTTATCTCTAGCCGAGGTTGTCAACGGTCGCTCGGGAGAGATCTTATCTCTAGCCGAGGTTGGTGCTCGTGTTAGGACGAGGTTCTCCTCCTGTTCCTAACCGAGGTTGTTCCGGTCGCTCGGGAGAGATCTTATCTCTAGCCGAGGTTGGTGCTCGTGTTAGGACGAGGTTCTCCTCCTGTTCCTAACCGAGGTTGTTCCGGTCGCTCGGGAGAGATCTTATCTCTAGCCGAGGTTGATTCGGTCGCTCGGGAGAGATCTTATCTCTAGCCGAGGTTGGTGCTCGTGTTAGGACGAGGTTCTCCTCCTGTTCCTAATCGAGGTTGTTCACGGTCGCTCGGGAGAGATCTTATCTCTAGCCGAGGTTGTCAACGGTCGCTCGGGAGAGATCTTATCTCTAGCCGAGGTTGGTGCTCGTGTTAGGACGAGGTTCTCCTCCTGTTCCTAACCGAGGTTGTTCACGGTCGCTCGGGAGAGATCTTATCTCTAGCCGAGGTTGTCAACGGTCGCTCGGGAGAGATCTTATCTCTAGCCGAGGTTGTCAACGGTCGCTCGGAGAGATCTTATCTCTAGCCGAGGTTGGTGCTCGTGTTAGGACGAGGTTCTCCTCCTGTTCCTAACCGAGGTTGTTCACGGTCGCTCGGGAGAGATCTTATCTCTAGCCGAGGTTGGTGCTCATGTTAGGACGAGGTTCTCCTCCTGTTCCTAACCGAGGTTGTTCCGGTCGCTCGGGAGAGATCTTATCTCTAGCCGAGGTTGATTCGGTCGCTCGGGAGAGATCTTATCTCTAGCCGAGGTTGGTGCTCGTGTTAGGACGAGGTTCTCCTCCTGTTCCTAACCGAGGTTGTTCACGGTCGCTCGGGAGAGATCTTATCTCTAGCCGAGGTTGTCGGTCGCTCGGGAGAGATCTTATCTCTAGCCGAGGTTGGTGCTCGTGTTAGGACGAGGTTCTCCTCCTGTTCCTAACCGAGGTTGTTCACGGTCGCTCGGGAGAGATCTTATCTCTAGCCGAGGTTGTCAACGGTCGCTCGGGAGAGATCTTATCTCTAGCCGAGGTTGGTGCTCGTGTTAGGACGAGGTTCTCCTCCTGTTCCTAACCGAGGTTGTTTTCGGTCGCTCGGGAGAGATCTTATCTCTAGCCGAGGTTGTCAACGGTCGCTCGGGAGAGATCTTATCTCTAGCCGAGGTTGGTGCTCGTGTTAGGACGAGGTTCTCCTCCTGTTCCTAACCGAGGTTGTTCACGGTCGCTCGGGAGAGATCTTATCTCTAGCCGAGGTTGTCAACGGTCGCTCGGGAGAGATCTTATCTCTAGCCGAGGTTGGTGCTCGTGTTAGGACGAGGTTCTCCTCCTGTTCCTAACCGAGGTTGTTCACGGTCGCTCGGGAGAGATCTTATCTCTAGCCGAGGTTGTCAACGGTCGCTCGGGAGAGATCTTATCTCTAGCCGAGGTTGGTGCTCGTGTTAGGACGAGGTTCTCCTCCTGTTCCTAACCGAGGTTGTTCACGGTCGCTCGGGAGAGATCTTATCTCTAGCCGAGGTTGTCAACGGTCGCTCGGGAGAGATCTTATCTCTAGCCGAGGTTGGTGCTCGTGTTAGGACGAGGTTCTCCTCCTGTTCCTAACCGAGGTTGTTCCGGTCGCTCGGGAGAGATCTTATCTCTAGCCGAGGTGCGGTCGCTCGGGAGAGATCTTATCTCTAGCCGAGGTTGTCGGGATAGAGGTTGTGCTCGTGTTAGGATGATCCTGTTCCTAATCGAGATTGTTCGATCGCTCGGGAGAGATCTTATCTCTAGTCGAGGTTGATTCGGTCGCTCGGAGAGATCTTATCTCTAGCCGAGGTTGGTGCTCGTGTTAGGACGAGGTTCTCCTCCTGTTCCTAATCGAGGTTGTTCACGGTCGCTCGATCGGGAGAGATCTTATCTCTAGCCGAGGTTGGTGCTCGTGTTAGGACGAGGTTCTCCTCCTGTTCCTAACCGAGGTTGTCCACGGTCGCTCGGGAGAGATCTTATCTCTAGCCGAGGTTGTCAACGGTCGCTCGGGAGAGATCTTATCTCTAGCCGAGGTTGGTGCTCATGTTAGGACGAGGTTCTCCTCCTGTTCCTAACCGAGGTTGTTCACGGTCGCTCGGGAGAGATCTTATCTCTAGCCGAGGTTGTCAACGGTCGCTCGGGAGAGATCTTATCTCTAGCCGAGGTTGGTGCTCGTGTTAGGATGAGGTTCTCCTCCTGTTCCTAACCGAGGTTGTTCACGGTCGCTCGGGAGAGATCTTATCTCTAGCCGAGGTTTATTCGGTCGCTCGGGAGAGATCTTATCTCTAGCCGAGGTTGTCAACGGTCGCTCGAGAGAGATCTTATCTCTAGCCGAGGTTGGTGCTCGCGTTAGGACGAGGTTCTCCTCCTGTTCCTAACCGAGGTTGTTTCGGTCGCTCGGGAGAGATCTTATCTCTAGCCGAGGTTGGTCGCTCGGGAGAGATCTTATCTCTAGCCGAGGTTGGTGCTCGCGTTAGGACGAGGTTCTCCTCCTGTTCCTAACCGAGGTTGTTCCGGTCGCTCAGGAGAGATCTTATCTCTAGCCGAGGTTGTCAACGGTCGCTCGGGAGAGATCTTATCTCTAGCCGAGGTTGGTGCTCGTGTTAGGACGAGGTTCTCCTCCTGTTCCTAACCGAGGTTGTTCCGGTCGCTCGGGAGAGATCTTATCTCTAGCCGAGGTTGATTCGGTCGCTCGGGAGAGATCTTATCTCTAGCCGAGGTTGAAGTGCGCGCTCGGGGGAGATCTTATCTCCTGCAGCCGAGCTTCACTCGGGGGAGATCTTATCTCCTGCGGCCGAGGTGCGCGCTCGGGGGAGATCTTATCTCCTGCGACCGAGCTTATTGCTCGCGTTAGGACGAGGTTCTCCTCCTGTTCCTAACGCGGTTGGCTGCTTTTTCCCTGTCACTACATGGTTTTCGCATCCAGGAATAATATTATCGAAAGAAAGAAATTTTATTGAAAGGAAGTTACTAGTAGCGCATCCCCAAATTCTGTATTTCAAGATCGTGGATAACGTTGTTCCTCCGCATTTCTTCGGCAATAAGTTCCGGGGTGGACGACTCCTCCTCATGCTGGCCTCCTCAATTTGGTGCAAGCTCTTGTTGCTGGGAGACGACGAATCGCTGATGCACCGAGATCTTCCCAGGGGCAATGTGAACGACGCCGTAAGGTGGCCGACCTTCTTGCAGTCTCTGGCTACGGCAGCGCCCTTAGCCGATCTTTTTCTGCTTCAGGCCGGTACCGGAGGAATTTACCCAGCCGCCCCTTTCTGACGAGCTCCTCAATTTCGTCTCGGAGCTGGATGCATCCCTCCGTGTCGTGGCCGTGGTCGCGATGGTAGAGGCAGTACTTATTTCGATCGCGCTTGTTTGGGGGAGATCGTAACCCTTCCGGTCTTGGCAGCTGGTTTTTTACTTCGGTGAGAATCTGGGTTCGAGGAGCGTTGAGGGGGGCATAGTGGCGGAACCTTCCAGGAGGAGGACTTCCTTCGCGCCCTCTTTATCAGGGCGAGTTCGAGGAGTTCGGGCCCGCCTGCTTTCGTAGGGGGTCGCGAGCGAGCCTGAACTTCGCAGTCGAACGGCTCTTCCTCGTCCGCCAGCCGCTCCTTTCTGACGAGCTCCTCATCTTTCAATTTGAAGGCTTCTTCCGCACGGGCATATCTCTCGGCTCGAGCCAGCAGATCGGCGAAGTCCCTGGGATACTTTTTTTCTAGAGAGAGCAGCAAGTTATTTTTCTGAAGGCCGCCCTTGAGTGTGGCCATCGCGACAGACTGGTCCAAGTCCCGGACTTCTAATGCCGCGGCGTTAAATCGAGTGACGTAAGTTTGGATGGATTCCCCTTGCTTCTTCTTGACGCTCATCAGGAAATCTGAACCTCGACCCGGTCGTCGGCTGCTGATGAAGTGGGCCGCGAACCGATTGCTCATCTGGTCGAAAGAGAAGATCGTGTTCGGCTTCAACGCCGAGTATCAGTTCCTCGCTGCTCCCTTTAAGGTAGATGGGAAGGCTCGGCACAGCATGGCATCTGAAGCACCGTGAACCAGCATCATGGCGCGGAAGGCCTCCAGGTGATCAATCGGATTAGAAGTTCCATCGTAGCTTTTCAGTTGAGGGAGCTTGAAGGTCGGTGGAATAGGTTCTTGCATAATTTGGGGAGAGAAGGAAGGTTCGGCACGGACGTCGGCATGATGAGCCGAGGTGACGCAGTCGAGCTCTTTAATATGTCGGTCCATCTCCCGTAGTCTGCAATCGAGGACATCGTCTTGGCTGCAGACCTTGGGGTGCTTCCAACTATAAATGGGGAAGGTCTCCTCCAGAAGAGAACAAAGATCCGAACACGGATCCTCGGCCCTCTGCTTCCCCTTCTCCAGGGTGACCGGTACGCTGGCCCTGGTACTCTTTCTTAGGGCCGATTCCCGACGTTTCAATGGTGGGTTTCCTGGAGCGGTCATTAGCGGAGGCTGCTGTATAGCCTGCAATGCCTCCGTGAGGCCACGGACCTGTCGGACAAGCAGGTCGAAGCTGCTTCACATCTCGACCGTAGGTACAGGTAGAACCTTGAGCTGCCGGGGCCGAAGCAGGGACAGGACGGATCTGGATGGGTCCGAACCGTGGAGGCCACCGAGCGCCGTCTCGAAGCTCTCCTGAGAGGCATTTCTTCTTCGAGAGAGAAAAGAAAGATCTCTGGAGAGGGAAGAGAAGAGTCGCCGAGCACTCCTTTAAGAACAAGGGAACCTCGAAGGTTCAAGCCCTTCCTCTAGCGCCAATCTGTTGGTGCAGAAATCCATCTTCGTCGGAGGTCATCGGAGTGAGGCCACTGAGGTCACCATCGGGGACCTGCAAAATGAAGTCCCATCTGGAACCGGTGGGGGGTGGCTCCGGCAGGACCCTTCGATGGTCAAGTTAGTTCTCGGCCAACAGTAATGGAGTGCTCGGAATGAGTTCCGGAGCTTAGAGATGAGGAGGAGAGCTTAGAGATCAGAGAGCTTAGCCTTAGTGTGTCGGGAGGGGTCCCTTTATAGCGGAGCTTAGTTGATGGTGACGGCCATGCCGTCTGGCAGAGAGTCGTCGGGCAGCATGGAGTTCGGTACGGAGAGGACGGCATCATTCGGTGGATCGTGGGAGCCATACTGGCACGTCGTGGGCCGCATGGAGTCCGGTACGGAGAGGAAGGCGTCGTCCGGTGGATCGTGGGAGCCATACTGGCGAGTCGTGGGCCGCATGGAGTCCGGTACGGAGAGGAAGGCGCCGTCCGGTCTTGCTGCAGGCGACAGTTCGTCCAGAGGAGTTCGGACTTGTAACAGAGTTCGGCCGAAGGGGAAACCCGGGAGGAGCTCGGCTGGCTGAAGGGTCGGCCATCTGTAGAGTTCGGCCGAGGGACGATTGCCGAGGAGTTCGACCGCCTGGAGTCGGTCCGAAGGGGTTCGGCCGCCTGGGCTCGCCTGGAGTCGGTCCGAAAGGAAAACCCGGGAGGAGTTCGGGTGGCCGAACGGGCGTCTGGGAGGAGTCCGTCTCCCGAAGAAGTCCTGCCGCTTGGAGTCCAAGGAGCTCGGCCGTCAGGAAGTTCGGCTGGCGGTGGGAGTTCGGCCCTGGAGCCTGGCGCTGGGGAGTTCGGCAGCTAGGTAGTTCGGCCCGGACCTTGGCGCAGGGGAGTTCGGCCTCTAGGCAGTTCGGCCCGGACCTTGGTGCAGGGGAGTTCGGCCTCTAGGCAGTTCGGCCCGGACCTTGGTGCAGGGGAGTTCGGCCTCTAGGCAGTTCGGCCGTGGTAGGGGCTCGGCCTGGCGCCTGGCGCTAAAGCTCTTCAGCGGCTACTGGTTACATTGGGCTGAGCGTCGGGCCGGGCTTCGGCAGGAGCGGGATTTATCCCCAACATAAATTAAGAGAAATTATCAATAATCATAAATCCATATCTTTTTTCACCTAAGCTTGTAGTTCTAGTGGATCCAAATAAACTCATATGCAATAATTTTAATGGCCTAGAAGTTGAAATAATGTTTTTACTTTTGAATGAAACTCTAGTTTATTTTTCTAATTGACATGCATCATATATTTTATCTTTTTCAAAATTTAGTTTGGATAGCCCAACAACTAAATCTTTCTTAATGAGTTTAGAAAAAGAGTGCATACTTATATGTGCAAGTCTACAGTGCCATAGCCAACTAGTTTTACTAAACTTTGCATTCATTGCTACTAGGCATTGCATGTTTTGCAAAGATAAATCATTCAAGTCTACCATGTAAATATTTTCATGCCTATATCCAATGAATCTCATGTTTTCATTAGTGGAACTTATTACAATGCATAAAGTAGATTTAAAAGTAACTTTAAAACTCTTATCACATAATTGATTAATACTTAAAAGATTATGCTTGAGACCATCTACTAGCAAAACATTTTCAATAAAAGTGGAGGGAGTGATACCAATGTTATTTACTTTAATGATCTTCCCTTTGCCATTATCTCTAAAGATGATCATCCCTCCATCTTTTGCTTCAAGAGTAATGAATTGAGATTCATCATAGGTTATATATCTTGAACATCCACTATCAAGATACTAACTTCTTTTTGATCCTCGGGATGCAAGATATATCTACAAGAAAATCAGATTTTAACTTTACGTACCCAAGCTTTCTTGGGTTCTTTTTGGTTAGTCATAATGGTTCCTTCAGGAACCCACATCATTTTTACATGAGAGCTATCAAATTTGTTAGAATAGCATGCAAAGGATTTATGGTCTAATTTACCACAGATAAAACATGAAAGAGTATTTTAAGGGAAGTTCACAAATATGTTCTTCAGAAATTTTTGTTTCTTAAGTAGGTTATAACCAAGACCAGCTTTGTCATAAACAGCCCTTTGGTTTTCTAGAATTATATTTAATTTACTTGAACTTAAGATAAATTTGTCTACTATAGGTTTTAGCTTATTTACTTTAGTTTTTATGTTCTAATTTTCTTGAATTAGAGCTTTATTTTCAGCTAAAATTTCTTCTTTTTCTTTGAATAAACATTGGTTTTGCTTTTTTAGCTCTTTGTTCTTTAATCCTAACTTCTTTAGATCATTTAATAAATCATTAAAAGCCTCTTACAATTCATCAATTGTAAAGTTATTTGAAGGTTCAGATGTTACCTCATTTTCGTGTGCCAGAAGATAAAGATTGGCTTCTTCATGGATGTCATCATCAGAGCTTGAATCATCACTGTCACTCCAAATTGCCACCATAGCCTTCTTTTTAAACTTCTTTGGGTCCTTCTTAAGTTGAGAACATTCGGACCTAAAGTGCTTCGGCTTTTTGCATTCATAACATATGAGGGGCCGTCCTTTTTCTTTCTCTTTGCTAGGCTCCCCCTTGGTCAATGACCTTCTTTTCAATTCTTGCCTTCTCTTCTTCATGAATCTCTTGAATTTTTGAGTGATGAGTGCAAGCTCTTCATCATCATCTTCATTGTTTGATTGGTTCAAGTCTTCCTCTTCTTGAGTAATAGACTTGAGAGCAATAGTCTTCTTCTTTTTGATTTCTTCTTCATTGTGTTACTTCATGGTGAGTTTGTGTGTCATAAGTGATCCAAGAAGCTCCTCCAATGGTAGGATGTTAAGATTCTTAGCCTCTGGAATCGCTGTGACTTTAGCTTCCCAAGTTCTTGATAGAGACTTAAGTACCTTTCTCACAAGATCACTATTAGTATAGGACTTACCAAGACTTTTAAGCCCATTAATGATATCAGTAAAATGAGTAAACATTTGAGTAACAGACTCATCAAGTTCCATTTTAATGAGTTCATATCTATGGACAAGCATATTTATTTTAGATTCTTTTACCTGATTTGTACTTTCATGAGTTACCTCTAATCTATCCCATATCTCTTTAGCAGAATTACATGTAGAAATCCTATTAAATTCATCTACATCTAGGACACGGTATAAAACATTCATGGCTTTTGCATTAAGTGGGGCCATCTTTTTGTCAACCTCATCCCACTTATTTTCAATTTTGAGAATGTCCTTCCCATCAATTTATTTTGTAGGTGAGTGAGATCTATTCACTATGACACTCCACATATCATAGTCAAGAGCTTGGATAAAAATCTTCATCCGAGCTTTTTAATTGGTATAATTTGATCCATTGAAAAATGGAGGTCGGTTTGTGGATTGCCCCTTGGTAAGTGAAGTGTCTACTTGAGTTTCCATAGATCTTTCATTCTTGATGGTAAAACCAAGAAAGGGTTAGAGCACTGGGCTTTGATACCACTTGTTGACTAGTTATGCAATCCAAGAGGAGGGGTGAATTGAATTTCTTTTTCTAAATTTAAACTTAAAGATAGAATTGGAATATGTGCTTTTGAAGTTTTAAGTGAAGTGAGGTGAGTTAGGTAAGTAAGATGCAAGAGCCTAATTTAATAGAAAAAAATTAAGCACAATAGAGCAAGTAAAGAGGAAGAAGAGAGAACAACACAAGCAAGATGATTTATAGTAGTTTGGTGCCAACCTTGCACCTACATTCACTCCCAAGCTCCTACTTGAGAATTTCAATCTACTAACATATTCAAATAAATACAACATCGGATCCTCTGATCCTAGCTATCCCAAGCTAGAAAACTTATTTTTTGGATATAAGTCAACCCAAAAATAATCCAATTCAAGATTTGGATCAACCTTCCCAAGCTTTGAAAATCCCTAAAAGCTTGACCCCAAAATAGTAAAATAGAGTAAAGAGAATATATGCGTTCAGCATACTTAGCTCCTTAATGAGTATAATAAAGCTTTAAAATATCTTTACACAAACTAGAGGAAGCTTTTAAGAACCCTCTCAAAGAGATTGAAGACTTTAATGTACGTTGGAGAAGTGGTTGAGCTTGAAATCAATATTTTTTTTACCTAGGACCGAGTTTTCTTTGAGCTGAATATTCACTTAATTTTTTTGATGATTTTCTTCCTTTTTGAATGCTTTTAGATCCTCATTCAATACTGAAAGATGAATAGTAGCCACTGGTAGCCATTGGAGATCATTTGGGAAACATTAAATATGCCAAATGGAGAAGAAAAATAGCCATTGCAAAAATTCCATCACGGGGGTTGCCCCTTTCATCTCAGGCAAGAAAAATAATGTTCTATGATTTTGTGTAGTTCCTTCAGGGGATGCCCTATAGATCGTTCCTTTTACAACAGGCGAGAAAGTTTGCATTATGTATCTTGTGTGCAGAACCTGCATGGGGCATCCCATAGGTCATCTCTTTTATCATGAGACGCCTATAGGTCGCCACTTTTTGTGTGCTAGTTCAGAATCAGCATGCCGGTTCTGCATGCCAGTTGCCAAAGAAAAAAGGTTGATCTAAGGGTCGCCCTCTTTTATCCAAAATATCATATCTTAACTTTCAAGCTTCCAAACAATTTGAGACCACCTCTAAATAAATCGACATGATCTTGAGAGTTCTTGAGGCTTTCAAAAAACTTTAACTTTTACTCCAACTCAAGTAAATTTTAAATTAATCATCTTAAACAAAATTTTTGCAATACAAAAATTTTTGAAAATCCTAAAATAATTTTTAAAAATATCTCCAAGAATACAAATCATTAGTATGCCTCTCAATTATTTTGTGCTCATCAAAATCATTTCTAGGGGAAACAATTAGGTTGACTCAAAACTATTTTGAATTGGGTTCAAAAGATTTTGACCTAGTTAAATAGGAAGAGTCCCAGTTGGACTGGGACTCTTACTCTTCTCCGTTGCATCACCTAAGGAATAATCCCATGCCCCAAATTTTTATTACCAGATCTTTACATGAATTTCCCACATCCTAGGTAAGGTTTCCATGCCCACTCTTGGTTGGTTTTGAATCTAAATTTGAATGGACCAATTTTGGAAAGTAGTTTTGCATGGGATTCTATTTGATAGAGTCCCACTTGACCAAAACTCTTCCTTCTTTTGGATTTATCTCTCATGCCCACCTATTTTTGGTCACCCATGTTTCTTCTATTTTTGGGCATTCCCTTTTGTTTCTCCATGCAAAAAATTGAGGAGGCATCCAAGAGTTGGATGCCTCCCTAACTTCCTCATTTGAATTTTTCTTGACTAGGTCAATTGACCTAGTTTTACCTATTTTGTGTGGCACCTATTTTTTAGCATTTATGGCAACAAAACTTGGTTGGATTCCATAGGAAATCTAAGTGAAAAAAAGAAAAGAGGGAGGGGGATGTTGGGAGGTTGGGTGCCTACTTCCTAGGGCATGGAGACTCCATTAGGACATCAAGTTGTTGATGTCTTGAAGAAAGAAAGGTAAGAGTAAACTATTGTCTCTTAGAGATTTCTTTCTAACACTTTCTTATTTATTTTTGTGTGATTTTTCTATGAAAAAAATCTAAAAGAGAGAGGGTAAAAACATGGAGGATGAATGCCCCAAGAAGTTGGGGCATGGTGGTCCTCTTTGGACATGATCTGATCATGTCCTGATGAGAGAAGAAGAAGAGAAGAAATGTCTTCTCTTAGGGTTTCTTTGAGAATCCTTCTTCTCTATTTGTTTGTGAGATTTTTCTATAAGAAAAATAGAAATTGTTAGATCCAGAAACATGAGAAAAATATAGAGGAGAAGATCTCCTCTTGTCCTGACATGTAGATGTATTCAGGACATCAATCGTTGATGTCCTGAAAGAAAGGATTTATCTTCTCTTAGGGCTTTTCTCATATGTTTTTATTTTTGATTTTTGGAAGATCCAAGGATTGGATTTCTCTCTTATTCCTCCTCTTATTCTTTATCTCTTGAAGTATCTAAGAGATCCAAAGAATATTTTTTTTAGATTAACCATCAGGAAAGATCAGTGAGAAGCTAGCACTTCGAGCGGATCTTTGTTCGACGAACCTTCGATTTGTGTTGCAGCATCATGTGGACTATTAGTAGAGACCAAACATGTATGCAGATCCAAGCAACAAGGACAACATCAGGACTCGGCCATGGTGTTATCGACCCATACAAAGGTAAGAGATTTAATCTCTTCTCTCACCTAGATGCAATCTAGGGTTTGATCTAGAACTGTTCTAGATCTAGGGTATTGATCTGATCAATACCAAAGCACTTTAATTTTAAGATTTATGTATGCATTATGATATGTTATAGCTCCTAAATATAGGGTTTAGTAATTAGATTACATGCTTTAGTAAATTAAATAGTTTAATCTACATCTTCTATTGTGATTTATTTCAAAAAAAATTTGAAATACAAGCTGAAACCCTGCATGTTTCCCTTCACAATCATGTGCTAGCACGATTTTCTTGAACTTGATTCGATCTAATCTAAATTAATCGAACCATATTGGTCCAATTAATAACATCTAAATCCAAACCCTTATTTATGTGATCCAGTTAGGTTTAGTTCTATATGGTAATGGGACATATCATGATTTCTATCATCTGTATCATCGAAATACCTTTTGATGGATTAGAATTTTTTCGATTCATCCAATTAAAATCATCGATCATCAAGATAATTTTAATTGATCCAAAATCTACTAGTGATACTTAGCAGTATGTGGTGGCAATCCATCAAACTAAATATGAACCTCATGGTGCAGCTACTTATGTGATTAAGTTCTTCTATCATGAGCTTCGATAGGATCTAGGTCAAGGTGAACTCGTCAGACCATACACCTATCATATGAATGACTTGAGTCCGATGTGAAATCCTTCATAGAAACTTCTTTCTATTATATTCACACTACTATGGCCATAGATTTTGGGACTCGATCTCATGATTATCAAAAAACTACTCTACCAAAGTTGATAGATCCTCTATTGGTGCGATACAATTCCTACAATGAACATGCTATAGCCAACATACACCTTAAGATTTTGAATGGCTAGAAGATCGAGTTATGGTATAGTCAAACTATAACACCCTCAAGGTGAACTATCGATGCACCTCAAGTCAATGAACTAGATACATAACTGCAACATCTAGCTAATCATTGATGAGAAGGTAGATTTCCTTATGACTGCTTAGGATGGTCATGCTCAGTATCTTTGTTCTCAATAAGTACCTATACTCTTGCTCTGATGTCTCCACATCATAGACTCAAGACTCATCTATCCCAAAGAAGCGATCATACACTGATCTTCTTGATCGATCACCACTCTCATAATGATTCTACGATCGGGAACAGTTTATAAGTTAGTTATGATGATCATGCCTTAAATTCTCAACTCTTGATAATATATGTTATAATGCCCATTAACTCTATAGATGTTTCATAGACACTTTAAATACAGAATATGATAAAAAAATAATTTTTTTATTAATTTTAAGTTAAAATTATAAAAATGCTCCTAGAAAGTATTTTATAAGTGTTGGCCAATGTGACTTCTAGGGCACACATCTAACAAACTCCCACTTTACCTAAAGCCAATTGACTATAAATCTAAGTCCCAGCTTCTTAAGGTGGGCTTCAATCTTTTGTTGGCCTAAAGACTTCATTAGTGGGTCAGCTGTATTGTCTATGATGTTGACTCTCTTGACCTCGATGTATCCCTTCTCGATATTATCATGGATGAGATGGAACTGCTACTCGATATACTTAGATTTCTAGTAAGATCTCGGTTCAACAAGAGCTATGGCATCATTGTTGTCGTAATATAGAGAGACCGCATTTGATGGCATCACTCGGAGCTTTGTGGCAAATTTCTTGAACTAGAATACCTCCTTCATAGCTTCTGAGGCAGCGACACATTCTACTTTCATGGTGGAGTTTGTTATCATGGTCTGCTTAGAACTCTTCCAGCTTACAGTACTACCATTATATAGGAACAAACTTCCAAATGTCGACTTTCGATCATCTATATCAGACGTAAAGTCTAACTTCACATACCCTTGGACTTGGAGTTCTCTATTATCAAAGATTAGAAACATATCCTTAGTCCTTTTTGAAGGAACCAGATCTAGGGTTTCATAGGTAGATCTTGAAACTTTTCAAGATCTTACAGCAAAAGACTTAAATAAATCTAAAATTTATTTAAATAACTATGTAAATATCTAGATCTTAGATCTATTATATGATTAAGGCATGATATTAAATCAAAAATTAAAATCAATTAAGAAAGAAAAAGGTTGATCAAATCAACCTAGATCTGCACTACATCAAATGCAGGTATGAAGTTTATAGATCAAATCTATTACCTGAGCAAATTTAGATGTTCTAACTTACTGATCCAAGCTTCAGGATGAAGTCACTAGCCACACATGCATCTGGTCTCTAGGAGTCATCTACACGAGCCTACGATCTCTGATCTAAAGTCCAATGCAGAAAATCAGCACAGCATGTTAGTACTATACTGATCCTTCTTCGATGATCGATCTGAACTTCCTTCTTCAAAATTTAGACTCTCCAAAATATGAGAATGAAGATGAGAGTTTTTTAATCTGAGACTCTCTCAAAAAAATTTAAAAGAAAGGAGGAGAGATTGAAAATAAAATAGCCCTATAAGAAGACCCTCTTCTTCTTCTCTTTTCTCTCACCTAGACACCTAGATTGATGCCCATGGAACCCCAAAGCCCATGGACCCTCTTCCTCTGATTTTTGCACACCCTAAACCTCTCCCAAAGCTCTATATTTCACAAAAAAATTAGAATAAAATTTATCCAATAAATAGAGAAAAAGAAGAGTCCAAGTTAAATCAAAATTCTAGACTAGGAATATCCAAACATGGGAAGTTGTTGGGGTGCCCAACTATTGGGCACCTCCTCCATAATTTTTGGCTTGGACCAGCAAGGGAGGGTGTATAAAAAAGGAGATTATTTTTATAGAATAAGAGAAGAATTAATTAAAAGAGGTGGCGATACTCAAGGGAAGATGTTTTGGTCAATAAGGATTCTATCTCATAGAATCCTAAGCAAAACCAATTCCTCCTTTGACTTGATCTTCCACCTAACTTCCAAATATGACTTGGAAGGAGAGAGGGGGCATGAAAATCAGGAAGAAAGGATTTTTTTATAAAAAAATATCTAAAAAATAGGTATGGGGGACGTTGGGACCAAGGTGGCGCAAGGAGATAGAGAGTCCTAGTCACATTAGGACTCCTATTTTGACTTGATCAAACAAGATCTTTTAACCAAATAAAATCAAGATTAAACCAACCCAATTAAATAAGACCCTAACCCATTTAAAGACTTAATTAAATTATATTAAATCAAATTTAATTCTAATTTATTTTCTAATCAAATTAGAAAATTGGATTAATCCGAGTCCTAGTTAGACTAGGACTAGTTCTTCCTTGCACTTGGCTTATCCAATAAATCAATTGGACTTGATCTAATCAAGTTTAAACCAAATCTAATTAAATCATATTTAATTAGACTTAATCTCAACCTATTGGCTTAATCAAATTAAGCCAATTAGCAATTCAATTGCTAATCGATCCTCCTACAACACTTGTACTAAGTTAAACACCAATCGTATTGATTATTTAACCCTAGAATGATTCATAATCATTGATCAACCATCCAATCAGATTATAAGTTCTAATGTGTGTGACCTCATAGGTTCAAACCTAAGCCGATAGCATAGAAATAAATTTTTATACCAATCAAAGTGATCATCTAGCAATGATACCCGACGATCGGATTGGTCGAAGATGTAGAACTCCATCCTTAGAACCCATGCAGATATAGTTTCCATATAATTCATCTTCTTGACCACAATGTTTGTAGGACACATCAAAGTTCAACTATCAACTCTAATCAGATTGTCCATATTGTATTTCAAAATACCAAATCCATCTGATGGATTATCCTGACCAAGATTTTGCTATATTGAAATATAGTGATATATTCTTCTCCAACTCTTGGAGTGGTCAATTCCATCTTGATCACACTTTAACTTTGCAAGTACTTGACTATGCCTAGAAGCCTTCCATTGTTGAATTAGAAATTTAGTTAGTTCGATACCAAAGTACAGTGAATTGCTTGTAAATCACTGAGGTGATCTCAGGTCTAAGGGATACTTATACCTATATCCCATCAAAGATATTTTCAATAGTAGAATGCTCTGAAGTTGGTCACGTTCAATGATGATGTACCCATACATCTTACCTGTATGCCATACCAGTGTCTCCACACACCTTGGTTAAGAGGACAATCAACCTATATGGCATATAGCGACCTATGCTCAATAGACGCTGTCGTCCTAATTAATAGTCTATTATTTGGTCGTGAACAAATTTAAGGACTAATCTATAAATCCTCTCTTTATCAAAACTAAATAGTCCTAAGGACTTCATCACAACAATGAAGTTTATTAGAAGATGTAAACTTATGATGAAAAAAGATGCCAAAATATTTTTTATTAATTAATAAATCAATTACAATATCTCAACCATCAATAGGCTGATGATTGACTTTGGAACATAATTTCCAATAATTCTCACTTGTCCTAAAGCCACTCAGCACAGTATCTAATACCCATCTTCGAGTTATGGTTGTTGAACTCCTTGATTGCCAGGTCTTTAGTGAAGGGGTCAGCTAGGTTCTCCTTTCTATCGATCTTCTGAAGATCGACGTCAGCATGATCCATGATCTCATGGACCAAATAAAAGTAGCACAAAATGTGCTTTGTTTGCTGGTGTGCCTTTGATTCCTTTGCTTAAGCTATGATGCCAGTGCTGTCACAGTAGAGCAGGATTGGACCATCAATGGAGGATGCTACTCCGAGCTCGGTGATGAACTTTCTTAGCCACATAGCTTTTTCTACTGCATCTGATGCTGCCATGTACTCTGCTTCACAAACAAAGTCAGCCACTGTATGCTGCTTGAAACTTTTCCAGCAGATGACTCCACCATTTAGAGTAAAGATATATCCCGACACACTTTTACTATCATCATAGTCAGATTAAAAGCTGGAGTTTGTAAATCCCACAAGCTTCAGATTTGACTCACCATAAATCAACCATTGGTCCTTAGTATTTCTCAAATACTTAAAGATAGTTTTAACCACATTCTAGTGATTTTCTTCAGGATCAGACTGGTATCTACTCACTACTCCTAGTAAGTATGCCACGTCTCATCTCGTACATGCCATTACATACATAATATACCCCACTACCGAGGCATATGAAATTCTACTCATATGCTCTCTCTCTCTTCAGGAGTTGTCGGACAATCCTTCTTAGTGAGAGAAATTCCTTGGCCTACCGAAAGATGGCCCTTTTTGAAATTCTCCATGCTAAACCTCTTCAGCATAGTTTCTATGTACGTGGATTGGGATATACCAAGCATCCTTTTAGATCTATCCCTATACATCTTCATCCCTAGGATGTAGAATGCTTCACCCAAGTTCTTCATGGAGAACTGTGATGACAATCAGACTTTTATTTCTTATAGTGCAGGGATGTCATTCCTAATTAAGAGAATATCGTCCACGTATAAAATAAGAAAAATCACTGCTGGACCATTTGTCCATTTGTAAATGTCGAGTTCTTCTCTATTCTTAATGAAGCTATACGTTTTGATCACTTTATCAAAATGCATGTTCCAACTCTGAGATGCTTGCTTCAATCCATAAATGGATCTCTAAAGCTTTCACACCTTGGACTCATCTATGGATGTGAACCCTTCATATTGTATCATATACACCTCTTCGGTTAGCTCTTCATTTAAAAAAATTGTCTTCATATCCATCTGCCAGATCTTATAGTCCAGATGGGCAACAATGGCAAGCATAATCCAAATGGACTTGAGCATTGCCGTAGGAGAGAACATCTCATCATAGTCAATACTATAACATTGACGATACCCCTTGGCAATCAGATGGGCTTTATAGGTCTCTACCTTTCTGTCTGCACCCCTCTTCCTTTTGAAGATCCATTTACACCTAATGGGTTTAACCTCTTCAGGTGGGTCAACTAATGTCCATACATCATTGACCTTCATGGAATCTATTTTGGATCTCATGGCTTCTAGCTATTTCTCAGAGTTGGGTCTCTGTATCACATCCATATAAGTGATCGGATCCTTATCGTTCTCATCAAGTTCGATGGGATCACCATCTTGGATCAAGAATCCATAGTATCTCTCTGGATGATGGGATACTCTGCTGAATCACCTTAATAGTGTGGGTTCACTAGGCTTCGGATCTGATCTGATCAAATCCAACTTAGGTTCAATATTCTATGTCGGACTTTCTACTTATTGAACTTCATCAAGTTCAACCTTAGAGGCAACAGTTCCTTCATCAAGGAACTTCTTTTCCAAAAAGATTGCCCTAAGACTGATGAACACCTTTTGTTCATCAGCATGGTAGAAATAGTATCCTTTGGTCTCTTTTGGATATCCTATAAATGTACACTTATCAGACCTAGGTCCAAGTTTGTCTGTAACTAACCATTTGACATAAGCCGGGCACCCCCAAACCCTAAGGTGTGAAAGGGCTGGCTTACGCCCTGTCCATATCTCATATGGGATTTTAACTATAAACTTACTTGAAATCCTATTTAATAGATAACAAGCCAATTTGAGTGCATATCCTTAGAAGGATATCGACAAGCTGGTAAATCCTATCATGGATTGGACCATGTCTAATAGAGTCTGATTCATCCTTTCAGACACACCATTTAGTTGTGGTGTTTCAGGAGGAGTTCATTGAGAGAGAATTTCATTCTCTCCTAGATATATGAAAAACTCACTAGAAAGGTATTCTCCTCCTCAATCAGACCGACGAGTTTTAATACTCTTTTCAGTTTGTTTTTCTACTTCGCTTCAAAATCGTTTGAACATTTCAAAAGAATTCGACTTATGTTTCATCAGATAGATATGTCCATATCTGGATAGATCATCTATGAAAGTGATGAAGTAGACATATCCACCTCTAGCACTTGTGCTCATTGGTCTACATACATCAGTATGTACTAGACCTAAGAGCTCATTGGCTCTTTCATCTTTTTTGGTGAAAGATGACTTGGTCATTTTACCAAGAAGACATGACTCACAGGTTGGAAGTGATTCACAATCATTAACTTTAAGAATTCCCTCCTGAGTCAACCTATTTATCTTGTTCTTATTTATATGACCTAGCCTATAGTGCCATAAGTAGATATCTGATACACTATCTAATATAGGATACTTGCCAGTAGAATAGACTACATTAATAGGTTGTGATAACATACATACATCATTGTTCAATTATCCATAGAAAGCAGTAACACCATTCACAATGATATTGCAAACTCATTTCTTTATTAAAATTTCATAATTGTTCATGGCCAAAAGGCCTATAGAAATGATATTTAAAAAAAAATTAGGATAGAAATAAAAATGACTAAGAACAACGGTATGAGATTCAAATACAAGTTTCAAAATTTTTAAAGCTAGAACTGGAACTAATCTTCCATCTCCAACGTTCAGGAATCTCTCACCTTACTCGAATCTTCTACTGACCTATAAACCCTGCAAGGAATTGCAAATATGATAAGGGCCACCGATATCCAATACCTAGTCAGTAATATCACAAATAAAGAAATTGCAAGGAGTTATCATATAAATACCTTGCCCAGCAATAGCTTGCTTCTTTCTCTGCCTGTTCGGATCCAGGAAGGTAATGTACTGAGGACAGTTCCACTTTCAATGCCCCTGCTTCTTGCAAAAGAAGCATTCGACTTGAGTCTTATCGGGCTTGGTCTTTGGGGTTTGAGCCTGCATAGATGTCCTAGCATGAACATGCACCTTCTTGGCTTTCTTCTTCTTGTTCTTCTTTCCTTTCCCGAAGGTCAAGAATGAAAAGATGAACCTCCCACTAAGTTGACCAACTCCTTATGGAGTTAGTGATCCTTCTCAAAGTTCTAAAGTAACCCTAGTAACCCATGGTAGTCCACTTCAGACTTTGATATTCTATAATGTGTAAGGAATGGGAGATAAGACTTGGGCAGTGAGTTCAATATTTATGCAAGAAAAAGCCAAGCTTGCTTAAGCACTCTATCAGCTTAATCATGTACAATACATGACCAGTGATAGAGGAACCATCCCATATTCTAGCATTGAAGATGGCACAACTAGTCTTGTACCTCTCAATGTCATCGAGTGTGCCAAAAGAATCCTCCAATACTTGGAGCATTTCATTTGGCTGAGCTGTCTCAAACTTGCGATTGAACTCGTCACTCATCGCAGCCAGCATAATACAGTGCACCATGGTTCGGTCACTGAGCCACTTCTGATAAGTGTCTCTGACTGTTCCACGTGCATTGGCAGCTGGCTCCTCAGCTGGCACCATGGTTCGGTCATTATCCAACAATGATCGGAGTGATAAAGAAGTGGCCATGTCTACACAAAGAAAAATCAAAACTTAATTAGTAATTGATTCATATAACCTAAATTTTTGGACATTAGTTAAAAGATTTCTCCCACTATTTTATTCGAATTAGGAACCTCTACCTTCAATTCGAGGAATTATCCTAATTACTTAATGGGTACTAGAATCTACATAGACTGTACATAAGCCTAACTTTAGTTAGCCCACCCATGTACATCTAAGGGTAGGTTCATAATCAATTATTTTTCTAAATAATTTTTAGTAATTAAATTTTACCCCAGGCTCTGATCAGTTGGCTTTGGCCTTCTCAAAAAAGGGTCCAGTTAGGTCCAACCATTAACATGACCATACTTGGCCCATCCAATCAATAAATTATCAGGCCCAACTTTGGTTGGCCTACCTAACCACCATTTAGAAAGATGTATCCAAGAGATCATATAATGAATGATAATTCCATCAACCGATAAGCACCAAGTCTTTGGGCCTCCAATGATTATCCAAATGATGGATCCATTATCATCCACTTTAATGAGAGGCTATGATCCAGTTATCATATAACTATTTCATTTTAGAAACCTAATAATTTTAGAGGATTTATTTATAGAAGTGAGTAAGTTGATTAACCAGCTTGTCATGATCCTCCCACTAGCTTCACCAAGTCAACTTAGGGGAGATCATTAATAGACTATTCTAGGAGCACCTAAATCAATCAAACTGATTTACCTAGCTGATATGGGTTAGCTCAAATAGTCAAGTGGTCTGATCAAAACATAATCTCACCAAGAGATCAGGTAAGTTCGATCAGTGGAAGGGTCTGCCAGGCTTGCCTTAGACACCATCAGAAATAGCCAGGTAAGCAGGCTGCCAATTAAAAATTATTGATCTGGTTTACCTTAGACACCAACTGATTTAATTAGTTTTAATTAGATCAACCTAATAGTTCATGCTAGACCATGTAGCCAAGAATTAAGTTCATCTTGGGTCTTGTTAAAGATATGAACTTGACCAACTACAACTATTGTAATTGATTTAGAGAATCCTTGACCTAATCTAAAACAATAATTGATTAGATTTAGTCAATTCGCTAATTAAGTTCATTCTTTAATCTAACCCTAGGTCTAACCCAATTAATGGACCTAATCTCCACTAACCCATTTAACCCAATGTGTTATGATTTGTGTCTTAGGATCTTTAATTCACAATCCTAGATCCTAATCAATCAACTTCTTAATTCTCAATTAAGTTTTGGACTGAGAGTTGGGGTTTGACTTTTCAAAAATAATTTTTATATTTATAAAATATTTTTATAACATGATTCTATCAACCAAGTTATATGTTTGATTCATAATCAATATGCAAGTAAAATAAACATAAAGCTACTTCAGATCTAATCTAAATAGGTTCATGTAATTGAAATAATTTCAATAATAATCAATCATAAATCTTCCTAGATCAAATCTAACATATTTATGATAATTAAAATTAAATTAAAATATTTTTAATTAAATTATAAAATCTTTTAGATCTAATCTAAAATTTTATGATCAATATTTTAGAACAGTACGTACTATGATAACCTATTCACTGTAAGGAATAAACCTTACAGCAAGACAATCTTATGGCAGTCCATGCAAGCTAAAATATTTTATTTTATTTTATTTTATTTTAAATTTAATAATTAGATTATAAAATAGATCTAATCTAAAAAATAATCTAAACATGCATAAAAATTATGTAATAAAAACTTAGGCTCAGACACCAATTGAAGGAACCAGATCTAGAGTTTCATAGGTAGATCTTGAAACTTTTTTAAGATCTTATAGTGGAAGACTTAAATAAATATAAAATTTATTTAAATAATCATATAAACACCTAGATCTCAGATCTATTACATGATTAAGGCATGATATTAAATCAAAAATTAAAATCAAATAAGAAAGAAAAAGATTGATCAAATCAACCTAAATCTACACTACATCAAATGCAGGTATGAAGTTTATAGATCAGATCTATTACCTAAGAAAGTTTAGACATTCTAACTTACTGATACAAGCTTAAGGATGAAGTCATGAGCTGCACATATGTCCGATCTCTAGGAGTCATCCACACGAGCCTACGATCTCTGATCCAAAGTTCAATACAGAAAATCAGCACAGCATGCTAGTACTGTACTGATCCTTCTTTGATGGTCGATCCAATGCTTCCTTCTTTAAAATTTAAACTCTCCAAAATATGAGAAGAAAGATGAAAATTTGCTGATCTGAGACTCTCTCAAAAAAACTCAAAAGAAAGGAGGAGAGATTGAAAATAAAATAGCCCTAGAAGAAGACCCTCTTCTTCTTCTCTTTTCTCTCACCTAGACACCTAGTCTGGTGCCTATGGAACCCCCATGCCCAAGGACTCTCCTCCTCTAATTTTTGCACACCCCAAATCTCTCCCAAAGTTCTATATTTTATGAAAAAATTAGAATAAAATTCATCCAATAAATAGAGAAAAAGAAGAGTCCAAGTTAGATCAAAATCTTGGACTAGGAATATCCAAACATGGGAAGTTGTTGGGGCTCCTCCATAATTTTTGGCATGGGCCAGTAAGGGCGGGTGCATAACAAAGAAGATTATTTTCATGAAATAAGATAAGAATTAATTAAAAGAGGGTGTGGCACTCAAGGAAAGATATTTTGGTCAACAAGGATTCTATCTCATAGAATCCTAAGCAAAACCAATTCCTCCTTTGACTTGGTCTTCCACCTAACTTCCAAATATGACTTGGAATGAGAGAAGGGGCATGGAAATCGGGAAGAAAAAACTTTTCAACAAAAAATACCTAAAAATTGGTGTGGAGGCTGTTGGGACCAAGGTGGCGCAAGGAGATAGGGAGTCCTAGTCACACTAGGACTCCTATTTTGACTTAGTCAAACAAGATCTTTTAACCAAATAAAATCAAGATTAAACCAACCCAATTAAATAAGACCTTAACTCATTTAAGGAATTAATTAAATTATATTAAATTAGATTTAATTTTAATTTATTTTTTAATCAAATTAGAAAATTGGGTTAATCTGAGTACTAGTTAGACTAGGACTAGTTCTTCTTTGCACTTGGCTTATCCAATAAACTAATTGGACTTGATCCAATCAAGCCTAAACCAAATCTAATTAAATTATATTTAAATAGACTTAATCTCAGCCTATTGGCTTAATCAAATTAAGCTAATTAGCAATCTAATTGCTAATCGATCCTTCTGCAATACTTGTACTAGGTTAAACACCAATCGTATTGATTATTTAACCCTAGAATGATTCTTAATCATTGATCAATCATCCGATCAGATCATAAGCTCTAATGTGTGTGACCTTATAGGTCCAAATCTAAGTTGATAGCATAAAAATAAATTTTTATACCAATCAAAGTGACCATTTAGCAATGATACTCGACGGTCGGATAGATCAAAGGTGTAGAACACCATCCTTAGAATCCATACGGATATAGTTTCCATATAATTCATCCCCTTGACCATAATGCTCGTAGAACACATCAAAGTTCAACTATCAACTCTGATTAGGTTATCCACATTGTATTTCAAAATACCAAATTCATCTGATGGATTATCTTGGCCAAGGTTTTGCTATATTGAAATATAGTGATACATTCTTCTCTAACTCTTGGAGTGGTCAATTCCATCTTGATCACACTCCAACTTTGCAAGTACTTGACTGTGCCTAGAATCCTTCCATTGCTGAATTAAAAATTTAGTTAGTTCGGTACCAAAGCATAGTGAGTTGCTCGCAAGTCACTAAGGTAATCTCAGGTTTAAGGGATACTTATACCTATATCCCATCAGAGACATTTTTGATAGTAGAATGCTCTAGAGTTGCTCATGTTCAATGACGATGTACCCTTACATCTTACCTATATGCCATACCAGTGTCTCCACACACCTTGGTTAAGAGGACAATCAACCTATATGGCATATAGCGACCTATGCTCGATAGATGCTATTGTCCTAATTAACAGTCTATCATTTGATCGTGAACAAATTTAAAGACTAATTGATAAATTCTTTCTTTATCAAAACTAAATAGTCCTAAGAACTTCATCACAATAATGGAGTTCATTAGAAGATGTAAATTTCTAATGAAAAATGATGCCAAAATATTTTTTATTAATTAATAAATTAATTACAATATCTCAACCATCAATAGACTGATGATTGATTTTAGGACATAATTTTCAACACTTTTCAAGTACTTAAGGATATATTTTATAAAATTCTATTACTCTTTGCTTGAATTCGATTGATACCTGCTTGTGACACTCACAACATGAGCAATATCAAGTCATGTACATAGCATAGCATACACAAGCCTCTCTATTGCCAAAGCATAAGGGATCTTGCTCATATGTTCAATCTCTTCAGGTATGTTGGGGCACATCATTTTGAAGAGGTAAATGCCATATCTGAAGGGCACTAGTTTCCTCTTAAAGTTTTTCATGCTGAACCTCTTCAACACCTTCTCTATGTACATCTTCTGTGAGAGACCTAGTATCCTCTTTGGTCTATCCCTGTAGACCTTGATTCCTAAAATAAAGGATACTTCTCCTAGGCCTTTCATAGAAAACTCATTAGATAACCATACTTTGATCGAGATTAACATGGAAATGTCATTCCTAATTAGGAGGATGTCATCCACGTACAACACGAGGAAGACAACAATGTTTTCACTGACCTTCTTGAACACAGGGTTTCTTCTCATTCTTGATGAAATCAAATAATTTGATTACATCATTGAAATGAACATTCTGGCTTTGAGATGCTTGCTTGAGTTCATAGATGGACCTTTGCAACTTGTAGACCTTATGATCACCATCACTGAATGTAAAACCAAGAGGTTGTTCCATATAAATATCTTTCTTAAGATATCCATTTAGGAATGCCATTTTTATGTCCATCTGTCATATTTCGTAATCAAAATAGGCTATAATAGCAAGCAATATGATGATAGATTTTAGCATGGCCATTCATGAGAAGGTGTCCTGATAGTCAATGCCTTCATGCTGACTATATCCTTTCGCTATTAACCTTGCCTTGAATGTCTCCACATTTTCATCTGTAATCTTTCTCTTGAAGATATATTTACATCCAATAGGTACAATACCTTCAGGTAGATCTACCAAGGTCCAGACCTAGTTTGAGCACTTTGAGTTAATTTCTAACTTTATTGTCTCTAGCCATTTCTCAGAGTCAATATTTGATATCGCGTTATCATAGATTTTGAGATCATCTCCATGAACCTCATTGTCTATGAGGAACAATTTCCCATGTTGGTAAGAGACTCATTGGTCTCCATTTTAAATAACTCACATCTATGAACAAGCATATTAATCTTGGATTTCTTTACTTGATTGGTACCCTCATGGGTAACCTCTTATTAGATGAGTGCCCTAGAAGCCAGATTGATGAATCCTTTATAAAATACTTTCTAGGAGCATTTTTATAATTTTAACTCAAAATTAATAAAAAAAATATTTTTTATCATATTGTGTATTTAAAGTATCTATGATACATCCATTGAGTTAATGAACATGATAACACATATTCTCAAGAGTTGAGAATTTAAGACGTGTTATCATAATTAACTCATAAGCTGTTCCTGATCATAGGATCATCATGAGGATAGTGATCGATCTGAAAGATTGATGTACGATCGCTTTCTTAGGATAAATGAGTCTTGAGTCTATGGTGTAAAAATACTAGAGTAAGAGTACAAGTACTTATTGAGAACAAGGCATAGAGAGTGACCACCTCGAGCAGTCATAAGAAAGTCTACCTTCTCAACGATGACTAGCTCAATGCTATAGTTGTGTAACTGGTTCATTAACTTGAGGTGCATCGATAGTTCACCTTGAGTGTGTTATAGTTTGACTACAGTAAAACTCGATCTCCTAGCCATTTAGAATCTTGAGGTGTATGTTGACTATAGCATATTCATTGTAGAAATTGGATCATACCAATAGAGAATCTATCAACCTCGGTAGAGGAGTAGTCCTATAATGATCATAAGATTGAGTCCTTAAGCCCATGGCCATGGTAGTGTGAATTAATAAAAAGAAGCTTCTATTAGGGTTTCATATCAGGCTTGAATCGAATGATTCATTCATATAATGGGTGTTAGGTCTAACGAGTTCATCTTGACCTTGATCATATCGAAGCTTATAATAGAGAAATCCAATCATACAAGTAGCTACACTGAGAGGTTCATATTCGAACCACTACATACGGCTAGATGTCACTAGTGAATTTTGGGATTAATTAGAATTATCTTAATGATCGATGATTCTAATTAAGTGAATCGAAAGAGTTCTGGTCCATCGAAAGATATTTCGATGATGTCGATAATGAAGATCGCGACATGTCCCATTATCATATAGAATTAAATCTAACTAGATCATACAAATAAGAATTTAGACTTGGATGTCATCAATTAGGCTAACCTAGTTCGATTGATTTAGATTAGATCCAATCAAGTTCAAGAAAATCATGCTGGCACATGATTGGACCTGACTTTCTTCTTCTATCATCTTTCTAGCTCATCTCAACTGAGTAAAATTGAATTTGGCTCATTTGAGAACCCTATATGGATTCATCCTGATCTGATTAGTCAGAACAAAGCTTATCCTGATGAGATCAAAGCTTGTCCTAACCAAATTAGGGTTTGTCCTAAAATCATAGGATGAAAATTAGGACAAGGGTCTTTTGACCCGATCTTTGTAGTAATTGAGGGAGGAGGTGTGCACCCCCTCGATTTTATCTAAGGGGCATGCCCCAAGAAGATTTTCACAAAGAGAATAAGGGCACACGCCTCCTTATGGCATGCGCCCTTAGTGGATTTGCATGGAGGTGTTTTGTTGAGAACAAACACTTGGAGATAAGAGCCTTACACCACTCTTCTTCTTATCACCTTTTGGCACCAAATTTTATATCCATGTTTGGGTGACAAACATCAGATTAGTTCTGATGTGGGTGTGAGAAATCTAATTAGAGTCCATATGATTCAAGCAAATAAGTTGCTTGAGACATCAGGACTCTAAGGTGGCATAGAGGTCTATAAAAGGACCGTGCGCCCTAGGGTTATCATCCTAGTTTTTCCCATGCCAGCACTCTATCCTTCTCTCCACCTCCATGCCCCCTCTTCTAGTCCTCTTCTCTTCTCCACACCTAAGTTGTTGGATGAAATCAAAAGAAAAGGTCTAAAGACTGCTACTATAAAGACTACTTTGACAAGTTCTAGTTCGTGAGACGAACACTTCGCTGCCGAAGATCAGATCCAAGGCGCTTCAACTTGATTCTAGATCTGATATTTGAAGATCAAATCTAATAGGAGAGGACATTCAGATCTAACCTGAGTGAACTTCGGTAGAGATTGGGTGCGTGCATGGTTCAAGTCAGAACCTTAGATCGTCATCAGATCATTACTATGGTAAATGATTTATGCGATCAGGTAACATTAGATGTTACTATTTTAATTTAATTTTTATTTTAATGATCAGATTAATCTAATTAAATTTGAGAACTCTTAGATCTAATTAGTTCCATAGAATTTTTTTTTGAAATTTTTGTTTTAGATTTGATCAGAACATATCGATCCTGTGGCAGGAACTAGAAGTTCCTTCAACTGGTATTAGAGCTGCATTTGCAGTTCTAGATTTATTTTTAGATTTGATCTAAATTTTTTTTTATGATCTAATTAATTAAATTTTAGATATTTCATAAGATATAATTAGATCTGAAATATGTAGATGTATTTAAATTTTTTCATATGTATGACATATGCGATGCATGTCTAGACTAGTTCTATAGTTCTATACTAGGAATAGTATAGATTTAAAAAATTTTATGATGTGATCATTTAAATTTTTATTTTCAAATGTTACATCAGATATAATTAAATATAAAACTTATATTTAAATATTTTAAATTGATATATGTGATATATGCAAAGCATGTGTAGGTTAGATCTTTAATCATATATGAGATATATGTATTAGATTAAACTATGTTGTAGTGTAGTTTTTATATTTTTGATTAAGGAATTCTCCTTAGCTGTCTGATCATAAGAGTAAGAAGAGTTTAAAGGCCTTCTCTTCCCATTCGATGGGATGCTCTTATGGCATGTAGGGGTACTGCACGTTTATCCTTAATCAGAAATCAAAACTTATATTTCTGTAAAATCCTAGATCCTGAAATTCTAAGATCTTTGATGCATGTTTTATTTTATGAACCCTTGGACTTAATTAAGAATTAAGTTTATGAAATTAATTAGGTCTAAAACTTATGAATTTTTAAATCTTAGACACCTTCATAAAATATGGGTTCAGGTATGGATAGCTCAATTAGGTCAAGTGGTTGATCAAACCAAATCAAGAGTTGGTTAGGTAGGATCAAGAGTGCTTAGATTTGACCAGCCCATTAGATGTAAGTCTTGATCAAGGTTGACTCACAGCCACATGTGGTCAATTAATTTAAAACCTAATTTGGCTTCGAGATTCAAGCCTAGATTGTAGGCTAATCCAACCAGTTCTGGTCAGACAAGTTGGTATTTAAGGTATGTTTGGCAGATATGATCGATGGTCATTAATTGGGAGCTACTTGATCTGAATATGTTCATGATGAGTTAATGGCATATCCCTCCCACCGATTTCAATTACCTAATCGATTGAGTCGACCCAGTTCTGATTTAAGGTGGCTAATAATTCGAGCTAATCCATATCACTAGGTTAGTTATAACCATTATGACTAAGTCTAGTCTAAGAGTCCTAAATCAAATCTTCTTAAGAAAATATTAAGTCATTGATCTTCTACTATTGTAGATGTGCGGGCTCTTCCTAGGGTTGATTGTTCTTGGCTAGATATAGTAGTTCAGTTGCACCAGAAAGATGCAACCACATCTATTAGGCATAGGTTGCTATGGATTAGAGGATGGATTGTACTCAGTATTTCGGATATGGTGAGGGTCCCAATCAGAAATCTAGTTCATGCAAATGGTGGGTATGACTTAACTAAAGAGTAGAGCAATATTCTGGGCATGGTGAGCTTTATGAATTAGAGACCAAGTTTGGGTGCACCATATTTGGAGAAACATTGGATAAGAGTTGTCTACTCATTAGCTGACCCATCACCAATAACTATTAGGTGAGGTGGTGAGCTAGTCAGTGGGACCGCACCACCCACTGAAAGTCATTAATCGTGGAGACTTTCACATCTCTGCTAAGAAAGTGTAGGGATCCAAAAAAATAGTAGAAGCCTAAATTTATTTAAAAATAAAACTCCTAAATAAATTAGTTAGGTCAAATTACAAGTTTAACTAGAAACATTGACTCTCTGTAGAAAAATATTTGCATCAAACCTCCTAGCCCGAATCCTAAATACCTATAGACTGATTAACCCAATTGCAAGGATTGGCTCCAAAACTTAAAAATTATTTTGAGTTTTGAAATGCTATCCTATGTGTTGGATCAAGAACTTCTCACTCTTTCAGCCCGTCCAACTTCTAAT
Organism: Cocos nucifera; assembly: GCA_006176705.1. Classification (NCBI taxonomy): domain Eukaryota; kingdom Viridiplantae; phylum Streptophyta; class Magnoliopsida; order Arecales; family Arecaceae; genus Cocos; species Cocos nucifera. The sequence goes on from QRFJ01000084.1 coordinate 1,314,143, forward strand.
CAGAGAGCATCTCATGAAAAGTGATCTGACGATGATAACAAGATCAGATGCTACATGTTGGGCTCAATATCAAATAAGTTACAGTGCCAACATGAAGACATTAGGACTGCATGCCAAATATTGGCTCACCTGCAAGAGTTGTTTGGTGCATAGAGTCGCGCAACATGTTATCAAGTCTTGAGGAGTCTTTTTAAAGTGTAGATGCATGATGGGCAATCAGTTCAAGATCATTGCCTGGCAATGATCAAGGACCTAGAAGAGCTTGAGAAGCTTGGTATCATAATGGACAAGGACCTACAGATTGATGTGATCCTATAGTCCTTAACTGATTCGTATAGGCAGTTCATCATGAACTTCCATATGAATAAGCTTCAGTGCACCTTGGCTGAGTTAATAAATATGTTGGTTACTGTTGAGCAAACTATGAAGGGTTCAAAGGACTTAGTTCTTACTGTGGAGCAGACTTCTACCAAGAGAAAGTCTTTTGGAAAGAAGAAGTTTGCAAAGAAGCAAAAGATAAAGGAGAAGAAGAAAGAAAAAGGAAGAACCGAAGAAGAAGATCGCGGATAAAGAAAAATATTTTCACTACAACCCCAAAGGGCATTGAAAGTAGAACTATCATTCATACATGGCCAGCCTGAAGAATAAGAAAGAAGCAGGTCCTTCTAGAGGTATGCTTATCATTAAGACTAACCTTATAGTTTCTTTTGCATCCAGTTGGGTGCTTGACTCTGGTTCTAATGCTCACTTGTACACTTCTATGCAGGATCTCAGGGAGAACAGAAGGCTAAGGGATGGTGAGATGATCCAATGCATTAAAAATAGAGCAAGAGTTACTGCGGTGATCGTAAAAATTTATTCTCTTCGACTACCATCTGGATTAGTCTTAGTTCTTAGAGATTGTTATTTTATGCCTGCTGCAAGCAGAAATTTGATTTCTATTTCATGTTTAGCACTAGATAATTATGTAATTAGTTTCTTTAAGGAATAATTCTTTATGAAAGAAATAAAATTATAAATGGTTTCTTAATAAATAATCTCTATCAGTTACATATAGATGTTTCTATTTTTAATGTCGAGCAAAATGTGAATGCTATAGGATCAAAATAATCTAGGCATAATATCAATAAAAGATATTTGGCACTTTAGGTTAGGTCATATAGCTAAAGATAGGATTAACAAATTAGAGAAATCCAAACTAATAGATCCATTAACTTTTGAGTCATATCCAATTTGTGAATCATGCCTTCAAGGCAAAATGACCAAGCTCTCTTTTATAGGACATGAAAAAAGGGCCACAGACCTTCTTGCTCTGGTACATACAAATATGTGTGGCCAATTTGATATGCCGGCCAAAGGCAACTTTATCTACTTCATTACCTTTATTAATGATCTATCTCGGTACGGATATGTGTATCTGATACGACACAAGTTTGAAGCCTTTAAAAGTTTAAAAAATTTAGACATAAAGTAGCAAAAGCAAATCAGAAAGTCCATTAGAATTCTTCGATCAGATCAAGAAGGTGAATATCTTAGTCAAAAATTTCTAAACTATCTTGAGGATAATGGCATAGTCTTACAATGGACTCCACCTGAAATGCCTCAACTCAATCGAATTTTAGAATGAAAAATATTAGATCCTATTAGATATGGTTCGATCTATGATGAGCTTCATGGACCTTCCTGAATTTCTTTGGGGACATGGTCTAATGATAGCTATTTATATATTGAATAGGGTTCCATCTAAGACCATTCCTACCACATCATCTGAGATACGGTATGGTAAGAAATCAAGTCTAAGTCATCTCAAAATTTGGGATTGTCCAGTCCATGTCAAGAGATAGTAGACGGACAAGTTAGAGTCAAGGTCTCTTTGAGCTTGGTTTATAGGATATCCTAAAGAGACATTAGGATATTACTTCTATCTTCCAGAAGACCATAATATGATTGTGAGTTGACATGCTATTTTTGTTGAAAATTATTTTATTCAAGATGGTGGCACCGAAAGATAGATCAAGCTCGAGGAGAAAGTCTCCGAAGAGCAATGAGCCTAGGAACCTATGGAACCCAATCAGTTTGAGCCAATCCACACACTACCTCCACCTCGTAGGATAAATAGGATTTTTCATCCTCCTAAGAGATACTTAGATACTATTTCAGAGGATGTAGAAAAAATATTTCTTATAAAAAATGGAGTTCATGGTGATGATTCCAAAACCTATGATGAGACGATATCGGATATCAACTCCAAAAAATGGTTAAAGGTAATGAAGTCAGAGATTGACTTGATGTGCTCGAACTAAGTTTGAATCTTGGTAAATCCACCTGAAGGCATAGTATCTATTGGATGTAAATGGATCTTCAAGACAAAGATAGGTATAGATGAAAATGTGAAGATGTTCAAAGCTAGGCTAGTGGCAAAAAGGTATAGTCAGCACGATGGCATTGACTATCAGGATACCTTACCAGTAGCCATGCTTAAATCTATCCATATATTGCTTGCTGTTGCAGTCTACTTCGATTATGAATATGATAGATGGATGTGAAAATAATATTCCTAAATAGATATTCTGAGGAAGATATCTATATGGAACAGTCCCTTGGTTTCACATCTAGTGATGGTGATCACAAGGTCTGCAAACTACAAAGGTCCATATGTGGACTCAAATAAGCATCTCAGAGATGGAATGCTCATTTTAATGATGTGATCAATTTATTTGGTTTCATCAAAAATGAGGAGGAGCCCTATCTTCAAGAAGATTAGTGGGAGCCCTATTATTTTCTTCATACTATACATAGATGACATCCTTCTAATTAAAAATGACATTCCCATATTGATCTCAATCAAAGTACGGTTGTCGAAAGAATTTTCTATGAAAGACCTAGGAGATGCATCCTTCATTTTGGGCATTAAGGTCTATAGGGATAGATTGAAAAGGATGCTGGGTCTCTCATAGAAAATATATTTAGAGAAGGTGCCGAAGAGGTTCAGCATGGAAAACTCCAAGAGGAAACTAGTGCCCTTTAGATATGGCATTCATTTCTCCAAAAGGATGTGTCCAAACACACCTAAGGAGATTGAACGTATGAGCAAGATCTCTTATGCTATATACACAATCTGATATCGCTCATGCTATGAGTGTCATAAGCAGGATCGATCAAATCCAAGCGAGGAGCACTAGACTTTTGTAAAATGCATCCTTAAATACTTAAGAAGGACTATGAATATATTTCTGATCTTTGGTAATGGAGAATTCTAGATCTAGGGGTATATAGATTCAGACTTTATGTCTGATATAGATGATCAAAAGTTAACATCTAGTAGTCTATTCTTATGCAATAATGGTGTTGTAAGCTAGAAGAGTTCCAAGTAGATCATGATAGTAGACTCCACCATGGAAGCAGAATATATTGCTGGCTCAAAAAGCTGCGAAGGAGGCATTTTGGTTCAAGAAGTTTGCTGTAAAGCTTGGAGTGATGCTATCATATACCATCCCTCTGTACTATGATAACAATGGCACCATAGCCCTTGCTAAAAAGTCGAGATCTCATCAGAAGTCTAAGCACATCGAGTGGTGATATCATCTCATCTACAATTACCTTGAGAAGGGATACATCAATGTCAAGAGAGTCTACACCGAAGATAATACGGTTGACTCACTAACAAAGCTATTGAGTAAGCAGAAGATCGAAGCCTACCTTGAGAAAATGGGACTTAGATTTATAGTCAATTGGCTTTAGGTCAAGTGGGAGTTTGTTAGATGAGTGCCCTAGAAGCCAGATTGATCGATGGTTTGTAAAATACTTTCTTAGAGCATTTTTATAATTATGACTTAAAAATAATAAAAAAATTATTTTCTATTATATTATGTATTTAAAGTATCTATGATACATCCATTGAGTTAACGGGCATGATAACACATATTCTCAAGAGTTGAGAATTTAAGGCATGTGTTATCATAATTAACTCATAAACTACTTTCAATCATAAGATCATTATGAGGATGGTGATCGATCCAGAAGATTGGTGTATGATTACTTTCTTAGGATAGATGAGTCTTGAGTCTATGGTATGGAGACACCAAAGTAAGAGTATAAGTACTTATTGAGAATATGGCACTGAGTGTGACTACCTTGAGCAATCATAAGTCTACCTTCTCATCGATGTCTAGCTCGATGCTGCAGTTGTGTGTCGATTCTTTGATCTGAGGTGCATCAACAGTTTATTTTAAGGGTGTTATAGTTTGACTACATCATAATTCGGTCTTCTAGCTATTCGAAATCCTAAGATGTATGTTAGCTATAACATGTTCATTATAGAAATTGAATCACACCAATAGGGGATCTATCAACCTTGATAGAGGAGCAGTCCTATGATGATCATGAGATCGAGTCCTTAAGCCCATGGCCATGGTAGTATGAATTAATAGAATGAAGTTTCTATTAGGATTTCATATCGGACTCATATCAAATGATTCATTCATATAATGAGTATTAGGTCTGACGAGTTTACCTTGATCTTGATCCTGTTAGGACTCATGATAGAGAAACCCAATCACATAGATAGTTGCACTGAGAGGTTCGTATTCGATTCTGATGGATTGCCACCATATACTACTAGATGTCACTAGGAGATTTTGGGATCAATTAGAATTATCTTGATGATTAATGATTCTAATTAGGTGAATTAGAAGAGTTCTAGTCTATCAAAAGGTATTTTGATGATGTTGATGATGGAGATCATGATATGTTTCATTATCATATAGAACTGAACCTAACTAGATCGTACAAATAAAGGTTTGGGTCTGGAAGTGATCAATTAGGCTAACCTAGTTTGATAAATTTGGATTAGATTCAATCAGGTTCAAGAAAATTATGCTAGCACATGATTAGACCTAACTTTCTCCTTTTGTCGTCTTTCTAGTTCATCTCAACTAAGTCAAATTGGATTTGGCTCATTCAAGAATCCTGTATGGATTTATCTTGGTCTGACTAGAGCTTGTCCTGATCAGAATAGAGCTTGTCCTAATGAGATCAGGGCTTGTCCTAACCAGATTAGGGTTTGTTCTAAAACCATAATATGAAAATTAGGAGGGAGGAGGCGTGTGCCCCCTAGATTTTATCTAAGGGGCCATGCCCTAGAAGATTTTCACGAAGAGAAAAAGGGTGCACACCACCTTAGGCATGCACCCTTAGTGGATTTGCATGGAGGTGTTTTGTTGAGAACAAAAACTTGGAGATAAGAGCCTTGCACCACTCTTCTTCTTATCACCTTTTGGCACCAAATTTTATCCATGTTGGGGAAACAACATCAGATTAGATCTGATGTGGGAATGAGAAATCTTATTAGAGTCCATATGATTCAAGCAAATAAGTTGCTTGAGAGATTAGGACTCTAAGGTGGCATAAAGGTCTATGAAAGGACCCCTACACCCTAGGGTTATCATCCTAGTTTTTCCTATGCCAGCACTCTATTCTTTTCTCTACCTCCACGCCCCCTCTTCTGGTCCTCTTCCCTTCACCACGCCCAAGGTGTTGGGTGAAATCAAAAGAAAAGGTCCAAAGACTGGTGTTGCATAGACTACTTCGACTAGTTCTAGTTCGTGAGATGAACACTTCGCTATCGAAGATCAGATCCAAGGGACTTCGACTTGATTCTAGATCTAATATTTGGAGATTAGATCCAAAAGGAGAGGATGTTCAGATCTGACTTGAGTGAACTTTGATAGAGGCTAGGCGCATGCATGGCTCAAGTCAAAACCTTGGATCATCATCAGATCATCACTACGACAAATAATTTATCCAATCAGGTATTATCAGATGTTATTATTTTAATTTAATTTTTATTTTAATGATCAAATTAGTCTAATCAAATTTGAGAACTCTCATATCTGATCGGATTTATAAAAACAAATTTTATAATTTTTGCTTCAGATCTAATCAGATCAGATCGATCCTGCAGTAGGAACTAGAAGTTCCTTCACCTCTAACCTATTCTAATTTTTTTTAGCTGAAGTGTAAATAAAAATCTTATTAAATTTATTAGCATCTAGTGCACAATATAAAACATCCGTAGCCTTAGCATTTAATTCAATCATTTTCATGTCATGTTCATCCCAATCCTTTTTGGGTTTGGAAACATTAACACATCTGCTCTAATTATGAGAGTGTATGGGCCATTGATTATCACTCTCCAAAATTGATAATTTAGTGCTTGAATATAAATACTCATGTGTGTTTTTTTAATTAGTATAGTTTGTTCCATTGAATAAAAGTGGATGGTTGGTAGATTGTCCTTCGGCAAGAGAAGACTCATTGTGATTATCATTTGATCTTAACCCTTCATCATTGGATCAAATGCACAGAACCAAGCTCTGATACTACTTGTTGCTCAGCTAGACAATCCAAGAGGGGAAGAAGAGATAAATTAGATTTTTCAAAATTTAAAACAATTATGTGCTGATTTGAAAAATAGTGAAGTGATTTTTTTGAAATGTAATACTACTTAAGAGCAAATAATGAGATGTAAATGGAAAGCAACAAAGAATATAAGCACACAATAAATACAATTAATTTTATAGTAATTCGGCTCACTCCAGCACCTACATCTACTTTTCAAGTGTCATTTTGGAAATTTTCACTATAATCTATCCAAGATTATGGTTAGATAGTTTTTCTAAGCACACTATCAAAAATTTCATTGGTTTTGCATGGGATCACTAACCACAACTGGTTCTTAAGCCAATGCTTAGCTTACAATCCAATTCAAAGGCTTGGACAAGTCTATCCTCTAGCTTTAACCCCTAATTAAAGCTAGTTATAGTAGAATATTAAAAATGAACATAATTAACAAATGAAAGCTCCTCTAATGAGTTGATTCATGTTGATGAAGCTTGAGGAATCTCTTTGTGGAAGCTTTTTTAGTTAGAGAGCTTATCTTCTTTTCGAAAAGTCACTCTTGATTTGATGTTTTAGGTGGTTGCAGAATAAAAGCACACCCTTTATATTAGACTTTTATAGGTGCTCGTGCATGTAAATTTCGAAACCTTTTTGAAAAAGGGATTGCAGTGGAAGAATAGATTAAAATTCTTTTAATCTAAAACATGCAAAGATCAAATTAAAGGACCTAAGGATCTAGTTCATATATAGAAAATAATATAAATCTAATTTTTAATCTAAAAATAAATCATCTGATCAGATCACATACCTATTTTGCTTTTTCTTTCTTCAAAGAGATTTGAAAGATGAACAGGTTCGTTCATAGCTGCACAAGCATTCGACCTCTAATGTATCTACTTAGGATCAACCAAAATTGGTCCTCTTTGACGGAGATCCTCCTTCTCTATGTTGGATCTTGTCGCATACCTGAATCATGTTTGGATATTTGATCAATCTTTGATCTTCTCCTTGATCTTTCTTTTCTCTTCTTCTTCTTGATCTTTCTTTCTTAATCCTTGAAGCAATCAAGAACCAAAACTAGATGAAGAAGAGGGGACACCCAAAGCTTCTTAGGCATGGGATGATGGGACGTGCAACCTACTTGGGCATGGGAACTAGAGGAGGGAAAAAGAGGGGGGCATGGAGGCTAGAGAGAAGGGGCGGCTTGATCTAAATTTTCCATGGGTTAGGATCAAGAGAAAAACCTCTTAACAACTAGCATTGACGCAGTTACTTGGAGATCCACTAACCAAATCCAATCAACAGAAGATTCAAAGAAGACCATCTCCCTAAAAATACAATTAGGCATTCCTCCTTAATAAATAATCTCAATATGAACACCAGCTTCATTGACCCGCCTAACAAGGAAGCTTAGTAGTGGCCAGCCTTTGGTGCTTTTCATCATAGAACACAGAAGAGAAGAGGGCGCATGACACCCCCTACCCTTTATGTTTCACTTGTCCTTTCATCTGTATAATCCTCATGGGGGCATGCCCCATCATGATCCACACGTCACGTCGGCGACCGCTACTTGAATTCATCTAGAGCATTTAAGAAGTGAGTTCAAGGGATTAAGCCCTAAACTTGACTGATCAACAAACACCACTCGGGCAACACCACCCCCCAACAATTCTGAGACGCCCACTTGCAATCAATTTCAATTAGCGTATGTAAATTCCAAGATAAATTAACCTTGAGTTTAATCAAACCCTCTATATCAACATAAAGCACAATTCAAGTCCAAAGAACGGAATATGGATGCTTAAACCTAACAATAATGCTAGGGAAAGTCTACCGAAACACCAATCGTCTTTTTATCCTACAATCCCACAATTCCAAGTTAGCCTTCGTAACCCAATCCAATTGTTCCAATCTAGGCAATTCTTTTTGTGTGATCCTATAGGTTCAAGTTTGAATCTAGTAGTGACTCACAATACCATATCTGCACATATGTAAACAAGTACCTCATTGCAAAAAACTACCACTTTCAAACATGGATCGGAACCAACAATGCATCACTCTCACTTTACTCAACAAAACAAAATCAATCCAGACCTCCAAGACAACGACAATCTAACGTAGACCTCTCACAATCTTCCACGAGTGCACTTCGCTAGCTAATCTCAGTGGCAACTAGCAACACTGAAATAAAGAATCTACTAAGAACTTATAGTTCTTCATATGATTAAGTCTCTCCTATTATGCTCACACCCGACTACATGAAATCAGATCATGAACATAAATCGAATCAACCAACAACCACAAATCGATCTACAACCATTCATCAAATATAAATAGATCAAATTAGACTACCAGTCCAATAGGATTACCTCAATGAAACAACTCAATCTTTCCCATCACTCACACCCTGCAAGATCAGGCGCCAATAGAACATCAAAAGCTTACCTCATCGACTCACCATGGGCAAATTTCCTAACTTTCTATCACACAGAATCACATAGACACAGTTCACTCCATTAATAACCTGCCAACTCGCATCTACGTGGAATCAATTAAATCACCACCAACATACCCACTACAACCTAACAACAATCAAGTAGATAGTAAATCCTTCACATATATAGTCACAAACTTGCCAAAGCAAACCATTACTACAATGAGAAGTCGCTCGGTCACCACTATCAAGGCTCAACCAGACCATTTCAGCATAACAAAATAAATTATGACCAACATGCATCAACTAAGATAGACATTGAGATAGAATCATGTGATCTAACCCTAAAAATATAATCGCATCACACTCGAAAGTTATAGTAAGTAGTCTAACTCAATATTTACGATACCCACATTATCCGCTAAGTGTCATCATACACACCAACCCAAAATGTGAATAAACATAAGACAGCAACGAAGACCTTCCTCCTAAAAGAAAAGTGATAACTCAACACAATGCACAACCCAAGTCTAATCCTAGGACACTACGACATCATCCCTTCTTCATAGATATCTATGTACTCGAAAAAAATTCTAGAATTATCTATATACATTAGCCTTATATATACTTAAACATACATTTAAGAATAATATTATTAGATAGCATCTACCATTTTGGCAAATGAATCCTACATGACTTTACACTTTGCCAAGGAAAATAAAACTTCCCTCATATTAATCGAATCAACAATACCAATATATTTAAGTCATAAAACTGTTGTATCCCCTAAAAGCCAAATAACTCCCTAATTATGTCAAATCATATTTGCCTTCTAGGATATCCATCTAATAATCTTCTACTTGGACTAAAGTCAATTAGCTACTAATCTAAGTCCCATCTTCTCAAAGTAGACTTCATTCTTCAACTGGCTCCACTACTTTGTCAGTAGATTTGCCACGTTGTTCATGGAATCTACTTTTCGCACCTTAATATATTTCTTCTTGAGGTAGTCACATATGAAATGAAATTATCGCTCAATGTGCTTAAATTGCTGATGAAACCTAGGCTCCTTGGCAAGTGCTATGACATCATTGTTGTTGCAATATAGTGGTATGGCATCTAATGTCATTACACCAAGCTCCATGATGAACTTTTTGAACCAAAAGCTTTCCTTTGTAGCATCTGAAGTAGTGACATATTCAGCTTCTGTGGTTGAATATACTATGACGGGTTGTTTGGAGCTCTTTCAACTGATTATGCCACCATTGCATATGAACATATATCCTGATGTAGACTTTCTATCATCCAGATCAAACACGAAGTTTGAATCAGTATATCCCTCAACCTGCAACTCAGACCCTCCTCAAAGATCAAGAACAAATTTTTTTCTCTTCTCAAATACTTAAGGATGTTCTTTATAGCTATTCAGTGCTTCTCACCTGGATTTAACTGATACTCAAGGGCAATATCAGATTGAGTACACAGCATGACATACATGAGGCTCCCTATCACCGAGGCATAAGAAATCATACTCATGCACTAAATTTTTTTAAATGTGGAAGGACACATTATCTTGGAAAGATAAATACCATGCCTAAGGGACAGAAGCCCCCTTTTATAGTTTTCCATACTGAACCTCTTCATCACTTTCTTTATGTATAGCATTTGTGATAGGCCTAGCATCTTCTTAGATCTATCCCTATAGATCTTTATTTCAAGAATATAGGATGCTTCCTCTTGGATCTTTCATAGAGAATTTCTTGGACTGTGGTCATTATGAAAATACCATTTTCAATAAGGAGGATATCATCCATGTACAGTATGAAGAATGTAACCATGCTCCAACTGATCCTTTTGTATATACAATGTTCTTCTTCATTCTTGATGAAATCAAATAATTTGATTGCATCATCGAAATGAAGGTTCCAACTTTGAGAAGCTTGCTTTAATCAGTATATGAAACTTTGCAGCTTATAGACTCTATGATCTCCATCATCAAAAGTGAAACCCAAAGGCTACTCTATATAGATATTTTCTTCAAGATATCCATTCAAAAAAATAGTTTTTACATCCATCTATCATATTTCATAATCATAGAAAGCTGCAATAGCAAGCAATGTGTGGATGGATTTAAATATGGATATCTTAATAGTCAATATCTTTGAGTTGACTATAACCTTTTGCCATAAGTCTAGCTTTATAGGTCTCTACCTTACCATCTGCACTTATTTTTCTTTTGTAGATCCATTTACACCCAATGGGTACTATACCATTTAGTGGATCTAGTAAGGACCATACTTGGTTTAAATATATTGAGTTAATTTTTGACTTCATACTATACCCTTTAGTGGATCTAGTAAGGACCATACTTGGTTTAAATATATTGAGTTAATTTTTGACTTCATTGCATGTAACCATTTCTCAAAATTGATGTCAGACATCACCTCATTAAAGGTATTCAGATTATCTCCTTGACCCTTATCTTCCATAAGGAACATGTCCTTTACATCCTATGTAAGTATACCTAGGTACCTTTCAGGAGGATGGGACACTCTACTTGATCTACAAGATGGTAGAGGAACATTAACTACTAGCTTATTATTAATGGGTTCCTGAGGATCTATAGCTCATTACTCTTTAGAGACTTTCTCTTTGAGCTCAATTAACCTTCCACTACCACCATCTTGGATAAACTATTTTTCTAGAAATATGGCATGATGACTCACAATCACATTATGATCATGTGGAAAGTAAAAGTAGTATCCAATGGATTCTCTCAGATATCCTATAAAGTTAGCTATGACTGATCTATCCTTTAACTTATCAGCCATCTATGTTTTTACATAGGCTAGACATCGCCAAGTCTTAAGATGATCTAGACTCGGCTTCTTACTATGCCATATCTCATATGGTATGGTAGGAATAGATTTAGAAGGAACCTTATTTAATATATATATATATTGCAGTTAATAAAGCATGTCCCTAAAGATATTAGGATAAGTTAGTGAAGCTCATCATGGACCTGACTATATCCAATAGGATCCTATTCCTCCTTTTGGATATCCCATTAAGTTGAGGTGTACCAGAAGAAATTCATTGAAAGACTATGCCATTGTCCTTAAGATAACTTAGAAACTCTCTACTAAGATATTTTCTAAAGGATTTCTTAAAAAATCTAATCTCCTAGTGTATGCTGAAATTTAAAATTAGATCTAGCAGCGAAAAAAATTTTAGGTTTGATTAAAACTTTTTAATCAATTATGCATGCAATAGATATAATCTATTGCCATCCTAGGATTTATCATATGCAAGATTAAGATGCTGAAAAAAAAATTAGATTTAAAATTAAAATTAATACCTTTGCATGGATAGCAGAACACCATAATCCAATTGCCATGGTAATCCAGTGAGGTTCCTATAAAGTCGTACATGCATTCGGTCTCTACAAGAATCCACATGAAGCTCTCGATTTGATAAGAGGTATGTGTCTTTACCAAGGTGCAGCTTTCTTGCAGAAGATGCCTCTTAATGGTGGATTTGAATCCTTCTTGGATCTCACAAACTCTTTGGAAAAGGGAATGAATAGGAGGAAGAAGATAAGGAAGAAAACTAGAGAACTCTTCTCTCTTTTTCTCTCTTCTTTTATTTTTCTCAAAGCCCCATGCCACCCAAGGATAGCCCATGCTTCTATCTCTTTTTTTCTTGTTTTCATGATGAAAACCACTTTTTAATTCATGCCAAAACTCCTTTTAAAAGTGGCATCCATATGGGTTTCATATTAGGTAAAATACCTAATAGGATTAGGACTTGGAAAGAGTCCTAAGGCGATGCATGAGGAAACCTCAATTGCATGAGAAATCTCACATAATACATAAGAGGGGATAGTAGTTTAATAGGTGTGGCATGGGTTTAAGTTAGGCGCAAGAGATCTAGAGAAAGTCCTAGTCCAACTAGGACTTCCTTGAATCTTGGTTCAATCTCTAACCAATTCTTGGACCAATTCTAACCAACTTAGGAACTAGTTATTGTTAGATATATGTGCCCTAGAAGCAAGAATTGGCTGACACTTGTAATACACTTCTAGGGGCAAAATTGTAATTTTGACTAAAAGCAATAAATTGGTTATTTTCTATCACATATGTGTATTTAGTGTCTGTGATACATCCTTTGAGTTAATGGTAATGATAATTCATATTTTCAAGAGTTGAAAATTTAAGACATGAATAATCATTGTTAACTCATAAATTGCTCCCGACCATAGGATCATCACGAGGATGGTGATTGATCTGGAAGGTTGGTGTACAATCGCTTCTCTTTAGTAGATGAGTCTTGAGTCTACGGTGTGGAGACACCGGAGCGAGAGTATAGGTACTCGTTAGAGAATGAGGGCACTGAGCGTGACCACCTCGAGTAGTCATTAGGGAGTCTACCTTCTCTCATCAATGACTGACTCGATGCTGCAGTAGTGTGTCTGATTCTTTGACCTGAGGTGCATCGGCAGTTCACCTTGAGGGTGTTATAGTTTGACTACACCATTACTCGATCTCCTAGCCATATGGAACCCTGAGGTGTATGTTGGCTATAGCATGTTCATTGTAGGAACTGGATGGCATCAAGATGGAATCTATCTACCTCGGTGGTAGAGGAGCAGCCCTATGATAATCATGAGAATCAAGTCCAGAAGTCCATGGCCATGGCAGAGTGAAATAATAGAAAGAGTTTCTATTTAGATTTTCACATTGGACTCGAATCGAATGATTACATCATATGACAGAGACTAGGGTTTGACGAGTTTACCTTAACCCTAATCTGATCGGGGCTCAAGATAGAAGAACTGAATCACATAGGTAGCTGCACCAAGAGGTTCACATTCAGCTCTGATGGGTTGCCACCATATACTGCTAGGTGTCACTGGTGGATTTTGGGAGCAATTAGAATGATTTAGATGATCGATCATTCTAGCTGTTCGAATCAGAAGAGTTCTGATCCATCGAAAGGAGTTTCGATGATGTCGATGATAGAGATCATGACATATCCCATTACCATACAAAACTGAACCTAACTGGGTCACACAAACAAGGGATTTGAATCTGGTGATCATCAATTGAACTGATTCAGTTCAATTGATCTGAATGAGATTCAATTAGGTTCAAGGAAATCGTGCTAGCACTCGATTGAACCTAAACGTTCTTCTTTTACTATCATAAATAAGTTGTCCTGACTGAGCCAAAGGAGTTTGTGCTCAATCAGAGGCCTTCATATGGTCTGACTGGAGGTTGTCCAAGTTCAAAAGGTTGTCTTATTTTGTAAGACATTACCTACCATTTTTGGTCACCTGCCATTTCTTGTTCTTTGACTTTGGTCAAAAGTCTACCTTTGACTGGTCAAACATTGACCATTGACACTTTGACTTTTGACCACATGTCATGCACCTATTGGAGAGCTGGTGGAGGCTTGTTCTCCTACCAGAACCTGGCAAGAAGGAGGGTGCACGCCACCCTAGGCGTGTGCCCAAGTTGGAGGCGCCTAGGAGTCCTTGTTGGACAAGGACTCCACCTCCCTTTTGGATTCCAATTAGAGTTCTTCTAAGAATCCAGTTTGACTGGTCTTAGGCACCCTCTAAGGAGGAATCCAGGGACTCTATTCCCACCAATCAGATTTAGATCTAATTTCACAAAGGGTTGTGATTGGTTGGGAAGAAGAGGAGTTGGATCACAGGTAGTCTATAAATAAGACCCTACGCCCAACTCAAAGATAGATTGAAATCAGAATTCCCCACGCCCAAGGCTTTTTCTCCTCTCCTCCTCCATGCCAAAGCTTCTTCTCCCTCTCCTTTCCACATCCAAAATAGTTTTGGAGCTTGGTTGGTGCGATCCAGATCAAAGAAAGGAGATCAAAAGCAAGAAGGCTGCACTGCTGCAAAGGACGACTGCTGATCTTCAAAAGGAGTTTTGAAGATCCTCCAGATCAGATCCAGATCTAATTTTTGGAGACATGATAGAGAAGAAGAGGATCTCCAGATCCAGCTTAAGTAGATATCGATAGAGGCCAGACGCTTGCGTGGCTAGATCCAGAACCTTCCGCTGCAAATAGGATCATCAATAGGATAATAGGATTATCCAAATCAGGTAAATTAAATTTGATTTAATTTATTCTTATTTTATTTTATT
>QRFJ01000085.1:0-119223 GCA_006176705.1 Cocos nucifera
AAAGAAGAAGGAAGAAATTTCGGACAAAGGGAGCTCGCATCTGAGGCTATCTCTGACCTGGAAGGAGAGAGATTCCAAAAAAAGAAGTTTGCTCCTGAGGGAGATGCCTTAGACTGAAGAAAAAAAAAAAAAAAAAAAAAAAAAAAAAAAAAAAAAAAAAAAATAAAAGTCTGGGAAGGAGTTCGGGGCTCCTGTAGGGCATCCGTCTGAGAAGAAAGAAGAAGAAATTTCGGAAGGGGTTTTGGCTTCTGAAGAAGAGAAGTACCGATTGGGGTTCGATCACTTGAAAATTTCGGACCCGGACATGAAGCTGAGTCCGGCTAAGGTATTCTGCGACCGCTGAAGGAGTTCGGCTGGGTGAGGGTTCGACCGCTGGAGGGAGAAAAAAATAAAAAAAAAAATTTCGATCGAAGCATCTCCTTTCCTGTGTCCGGTGAATTTACTAGTTGCATTGGACTAGCATCAGGCTGGACTTTGACAGAAGCGGAAATTTTTCCCCAATAATAGTCCCCCAATCCCGAGTTCGAAATTCAAAAGAAGGAATAAGCGAAGTACTAATATAGCTATTTCCAAAAAAAGAGCATGACTGTTCGAAGGTTTCTCTTTTCGGGCTCACTTGCAACGTCAGGTTGAAGCTGGAAGGAGATCTTATCTCCAATCCGAGGTTGAGGAAGAGAAATATCTGTCTTATCTCCTGGATGTTGACGTTTGAAATTGAAAGCTCTCGGGAAGAGAGATCTTTATCTCCAATACGAGGTGAAGGGATCTAATGCTCCTTCATTGTGAGGAACTCTCAGTTGGCCGTTTTATTTTAAGTGGAAGCTCAGAGGAGAAATCTTATCTCAACGAGAAGACGTGACGTTGAAAGAAGTTGAAAGCTCCGGGAAGAGAGAGATCTTTTTTATCTCTAGCCGAAGGTTGAAAGTGAAAAAGGCCGGGGGGAGATCTTATCTCCTATATTCGAAGAATTGGAGCCTCGGGAGACGGAGGAGATGCTTACTTCAGCTGAGGCTTGAAGGAAAAATTTTGATCTCTAAGCAGCCGAGTTGAAGAAAGTGTTTCTTTTTGGAAGATCGCGGAAAGGAGGGCGAGTAAAATAAGAGAAGATTTTTTATTTATCCAACCGAGATTTTTTGAAAATTGAAAATGAAATGGGTGTTGTATTGTGTGAAAAATGGTGTGATTTGTGAAGAATAAAAAAAAAATTTTTTGAAAAGCGTCGAGGGCAAAGAGAAAATCTCCTTATTATCTTTTCTTAATTTTGAAGGTGTTGCGGAGAGCTCGGAAGAGGAACAAGAAAATCTTATCTCCAAGTCTAGAGGTGGGTTTTTTGAAAGGAGAATCTTATCTCCTATTTTGAAGTTTGCAGTAGTTTTTTTGAAGCTTCGGAGGAGATCTTGTCTCCAGTCCAGGTTTGACGTTTGAAGTAGAAGCTCGGGAAGAATCTTATCTCCTATTTGAAGGTTGGAGTTCAAGGGAGATCTTATCTCCAAGTCGGAGGTTGAAGGAATCCTAAATCTCCTGTTGACGTTGAGGCTCGGAGAGACTTATTCTTCAGCCAAGATTGAAATGAGATCTTTATCTCCTGTTGAGTTGAATGTTTGAAGAGAAGCTCGGAGGAGATCTTGTCTCTTTGTTGAAGGATTGGAGCTCGGAGGAGATCTTATCTCCAGCCAAGGTTGAAGAAGATCCTATCTCTATTGACATTGAGGCTCAGAAGAGATCTTATCTCCAGCCGAGGTGAAGAAGATCTTATCTCCCTATTAAGGTTGGCATTGAAGTGGAAGCTCGAAGGAGATCTTATTCTCCAGCCAAGGTTGAAGGAGATCTTATCTCCTATTAACGTTGCAAGTTGAAGCTCGGAGGAGATCTTGTCTCCAGTCGAGATTGACGTTGAAGTGAAAGATCGAAAAAGAATTTTTATCTCCAAGCCGAGGTGAAGGAGATCTTATCTCCAATCGAGGTTGAAGTTGAAGCTCGAGAGAGATCTTATCTCCAGCGAGGTTGAAGGAGATCTTATCTCCTGTTGAAGTTGCAATTGAAGCTCGGAAGAGATCTTGTCTTTAATCGAGGTTGACTTTGAAGTGGAAGCTCAGAGGAGATCTTGTCTCCTTTGAAGGATTGGAGCTCAGAAAAAATCTTATCTCCAGCCAAGGTTGAAGGAAGATCCTATCTTCTTTTGATGTTTAGGCTCGAAGAAAGATCTTATCTTCAATCGAGGTTGAAGGAGATCTCCTGTGAGGTTGGCATTGAGTGGAAGCTCGAGGAGAGACTTTGCTCCTATTGAAGGGTTGGAGCTCGAAGGAGATCTTATCTCCAGCCGAGATTAAAGAAGATCCTATCTCCTGTTGACGTTGAGGCTCGGAGGAGATCTTATCTTCAGTCGAGGTTGAAGGAGATCTTATCTTCTGTTGAGGTTGGTGTTGAAGCTCGGGGGAGATCTTATCTCCAGTCGAGGTTGAAGGAGATCTTATCTCCTGTTAAAGTTGAAGCTCGGGGGAGATCTTATCTTTAGTCAAGTCGGAGCCTCTCTTCTCACCTTATCTATAATGAACGAGGCCTTCGACTTCGCTCACATTAGGACAAGATTTTCCTCCTATTCCTAACGGACTGTAAAGATACATAAGGGCCATTATCGGAGCCTTTCTTCTTATCTCGTCTAAAATGAACGAGGCCTTTGACTTTGCTCACGTTAGGATGAGGTTCTTCTCCTATTTCTAATAGGCTGTGGGGCACATTAGGATCATTGTATGGGCCTCTCCCTTCCTCCTGTCTTAAATAACCAGAGGTCTTCGATCTGCTCATGTTAGACGAAATTCTCCTCCTATTCTTAACATGGCAGTAGAGGCATAGATGGACCATTGAATGGGCCTCCCCTATCCTCCTGTCTTAAATAATCGAAGGTCTTCGATTTGCTCATGTTAGGACGAGGTTCTCCTCCTGTTCCTAACATGATAATAGGAGCACAGACGACCATTGAAGGGCCTCTCCCCTCCTGTCTTAAATAACTGAAGGTCTTCGACTTGCCCATATTAGGATGAGATTCTCCTTCTGTTCCTAATACGGCAATAGGAGCATAGATGGACCGTTGAATGGGGCTCTCCCCTCCTCCTATCTTAAACAATCGAAGGTCTTCGACGTGCTCATGTTAGGACGAGGTTCCCTCTTGTCCTAACATGGCAATAGGAGCACAGACGAACCGTTGAATGGGCCTCTTTCCTCCTCCTGTCTTAAATAATCGGGAGGTCTTCGACGTGCTCATGTTAGGACGAGGTTCTCCTTCTGTTCCTAACATGCACTAGGGGCACAGATGGATCGTTGAATGGACCTCTCCCCTCCTGTCTTAAATAATCGGAGGTCTTTGACCTGCTTTATGTTAGAACGAGGTCTCCTATTTCTAACATGGCAATAGGGGCACAGATGGGCCGTTGAATGGGCTCTCCCCCTCCTCCTGTCTTAAATAATCGGAGGTCTTCGACGTGCTCATGTTAGGACGAGGTTCTTCTCCTATTCCTAACATGGCAATAAGGCACAGATGGGCCATTGAATGAACCTCTTCCCTCCTCCTGTCTTAAATAACCAAAGATCTTCCACATCTCAGTTAGGATGAGATTCTCCTTCTGTTCCTAACACGGCACTAGGGCACAGATGGATCATTGAATGGCCTCTCTTCTCCTTCTTGTCTTAATAATCGGAGGTCTTCGACGTGCTCGTATTAAGACGGAGTTCTTCTTCTATTTCTAACATCGCAATAGGGACACAGACGGGCCGTTTGAATGAGCCCTCCCCTCCTCCTGTCTTAAATAATCGGAGGTTTTCGACGTGCTCATGTTAGGACGAGGTTCTCCTTCATTCCTAACATGACAATAGGAGCACAGATGGGCTATTGAATGGGCCTCTCTCCTCCTATCTTAAATAACCGAAGGCCTTTGACCTACTCATGTTAAGACGAGGTTCTTCTCCTGTTCCTAACATGGCAATGGGGCACAGATGGACCATTGAATGGATCTCTCCCCTCCTCCTGTCTTAAATGGCGCGAGGTCTTCGACTTGCTCATGTTAGAATGAGGTTCTCCTCCTATTTCTAACATGACAAATAGGAGGACGATGGGCCATTGAATGAGCCTCTCTCCTCCTCCTGTCTTAAATAATCGAAGGTCTTCGACGTGCTCATGTTAGGACAAGTTCTTCTATTCCTAACATGGCACTAAGAGCACAGATGGGCCATTAAATGGACCTCTCTCCTCCTCTTGTCTTAAGTAACTGGAGATCTTTCGACGTACTCATGTTAGGACGAGGTTCTCCTCCTGTTCCTAACATGGCACTAGGAATACAGATGGGCCGTTGAATGGGCCTCTTCCTCCTCCTATCTTAAATAACTGGAGGTCTTTGACCTGCTCATGTTAGGATAAGTTCTCCTCCTATTTTTAATATGACAATGGGGCACAGATGGGCATTAAATGGATCTCTCCCCTCCTCATGTCTTAAATAGCCAGAAGTCTTCGACCTGCTTATGTTAGGATGAGGTCTCCTCCTATTCCTAACATGACAATAGAGACCACAAACGGACCATTGAATGAATGTCTCCCCTCCTCCTGTCTTAAATAACCGGAGGCCTTCGACTTACTCATGTTAGGACGAGTTCTTTTCTATATCTTAACATGACAATAGGGGCACAAACGGGCCGTTGAATGGGCCTCTCCCCTCCTCCTGTCTTAAATAACCGGAGGTTTCGACGTGCTCATGTTTAGGACGAGGTTCTCCTCCTATTTCAACATGGCACTAAGGGCACAAGGGGCCGTTAAATGGACTCTCCCCTCCTCCTATCTTAAATAACGAAGGTCTCGATCCGCTCATGTTAGGACGAAGTTCTCCTCCTGTTCTATAATGGCAATAGGGGCACAAATGGATCATTGAATGGGCCTCTTCCCTCCTCCTATCTTAAATAATTGAAGGTCTTGACGTACTCATATTAGGACGAGGTTCTCCTCCTGTTCCTAACATGGCACCAGGGGCACAGATGGGCTGTTGAATAGGCCTCTTCCCTCCTTCTATTCTTAAATAATCAGAGGTCTTCGACGTGCTCATGTTAGGACGAGGTTCTCCTCCTATTCCTAACATGACATTAGGGGCACAGATGGGCCGTTGAATAGGCCTCTCCCCTCCTTCTATCTTAAATAACCGGAGGTCTTCGATTTGCTCATGTTAGGACGAGGTTCTCCTCCTGTTCCTAACATGACCACTATTGATTGATTCTTCCTTTTCATCACATAGTTTTTGCACCAAGAAACCATAATATTAAAATGGAGGAGTTTTATTGAAGAAAAATTACCGGTAGTACATCCTCAAAAATTCCAAGGTCATGGGAGCGTTGTTCTATCAAACTCTTTCAGACGATAAGTTTCGGACCGGACGACCTTCTCTATTTCATATGGGCCTTCTCAATTTGGGGCAGGCTTTCCCTGGCTCTGAGGCTAAAAGATGGTGGCTCATCGAAGTACTAAGCCCCCCCAAAGATAGCGTTGATGATACCGGAAGACGGCCGATCTCCTTATTGTTCCTCCCTCATTGGTGGTTCTAGCTGTGGCAGCGTTCTTAGCTTGCTTTAGGCCGGCGTCTGTGAAGCATTGAGGGGGGCGTAGTTGTAAAACCTTCAGGAAGGAACTTCTTCTCGCCCTTCCGTCGGAGCTTCTTTGACGATGAGCTCGAGGAGGAGTTCGGACTCGCTTGCACTCGGAGGGAGTTCGTGAGCGCGGTCGAACTTCATTCGGCCCTCCATCAGCGGCGAGTCTATGCCACTCTCCTGCGGCTTCCTCATCTTCAACTTGAAGGCTTCTTCCGCTCGAACATATCCCTCAGCATGAGCTAGCAGATCGACAAAGTCCCTAGGGTACTTCTCTAGGAAGAACAACAAATCATTCTTCTGAAGGCCGCTCTTGAGTGCGGCCATCGCAACTGACTGGTCTAGGTTCCGGACCTCCAACGCAGCAGCATTAAATTGAGTGACATAAGTTCGGATGGATTCTTCCTCATTTTGCTTGATGTTCATTAGGAAATCCGAACCTCGGTGCAGACGTCGGCTGCTGACGAAGTGAGCCGCAAACTGATGGCTCATCTGATCAAAGAAGAAGATCGTATCCGACTTCAATGCCGAGTACCAATTTTTTGCTGCTCCCTTTAAGGTAGATGGGAAAGCTCAGCATAATATGGTGTCTGGTGCACCATGGAGCAGCATCATGGTCCGAAAAGCTTCCAGATGATCTATCGGATCAGAGGTTCCATCATAGCTTTCAAATTGGGGGAGCTTGAAATTTGGCGGAATGGGCTCTTGCATAATTCGGAGAGAGAAAGAGAAATCGGTGTGGACATCGTCATGGTGAGCTAGGGCGACGTTACCGAGCTTCTCAATTTGTCGATCCATCCTCCGTAGTATCTGATCGAGGATGTCATCTCGGTCGCAGATCTTGGAAGGCTTCCAACTATGGATGGGGAAGATCCCTTCCAGAGAAAAATCATGATCTAAGCAAGGATCTTCTGCTCTCTGTTTCTCCTTTCCAGGGGTGACAAGTATGCTAACCCAAGTGCTCCTCCTTAGGATCGATTTCTGACATCTCGATGGCGGATTTTCTGGCAAAACCGCCACCGGGAGCTACCGCATGGCCTGCACCATTTCGGTGAGGCCTTAAACCCACTGCATCAGTAGGTTAAACTGTTCCAGATCTACCACGACCACCGGTGAAGGAAGAGGTTGAAGCGCCGGCGATGGAGCAGGGACAGACGGATCTGACCCAGATCTGACGGTAGAAACGGTAGATCTTCGGATAGTCGCCCTCTTTGGAGGCATTTCTCGAAATTGAGGAAAAGGATGGAGATGGATCTTAAAGAAAAAGATCCACAGGGTTGACTGAGCACTCTTTTAAGAACAAGGGTATCTCAAGAATAGAAAGCCCTCCTTCTAGCGCCAATCCTGTTGGTGCAGAATCTGATCGACGCCGAATCGAGCTGGAGCTGAGAAAGAAGAGGTCGTCGCCGATGATCTACAAAATAAAGTTCCATTCAGAGTCGATGGTGGTGGCTTCGGCAGAACCCTCCAACGATCAAGTCAGCTCTTCTAGCCAAAAAAAAATGAAGTGCTTAGGAAAGAATTCTGCAGAGTTTCGAGAAGGAAAAGAAAGCTTAGAAAAAATATATCTAGAGAATTCCTTTTTTATAGATGGAGCTTGATTGATAGTGACGGCCATACCGTTCGGTAGTAGGCCGCTCGGGGCTATATGGAATTCGGTACGGAGAGAGAGGTGTCGTCAGACTGATAGTGACAGTCATAACCATCCGGTAGCGGGCCGCATGAGATTTGCTATGGAGAGAGGAATGTCGTCAGACTGATAGTAACCGTTTGTTGAGATTTAATAGTTGAAGTTCGGAGGAAGTAGGCGTTGGTTGGTGAAAAGCTTTGACATATATCAATTTCAGAGAAGTTCGGACTTCTAAAGGGGATACGGCTAGAGGAGATCATCCGGGAGGAATGCTAGCTGAAATCTGAAAGCAATCTACTGGAGGAATCTAACTGAAGGAGAAATCCGGAAGGAGTTCGATCGAAGGAGAAGTTCGAAAGGAGTTTAGCTCCTAGAGGAATCCGATTGAAGGAGAGGTCCGGAAGAAGTTCGGCTCATGTAGGCATCCAACTGAAGGAAAGATCCGGAAGGAGTTCGGCTCTTGGAGGAGTCCAACTGAGGAAGAGGTCCGGAAGGAGTTCGGCTCCTGTAGGCATTCGTCTGAAGGAGAGATCCGGAAAGAGTTCGGCTTTTGTAGCACTCGACTGAGAGAGATCGAAGGAGTCGCTCCTGGGGAGTCCGACCGAGAAAGAATCTGAAAGAGTTCGCTCCTGTAGGATCCATCTGAAGGGAGATCCGAAAAGAGTTCGGCCTTGGGGTTCTACTGAGGAAGAAAGTTCGAAGAAATTCGACTCCTATAGCATCCGTTGAAGAGAGATTAGAAGAGCTCGCTTTATAGGCACACTGAAGAAAAATCCGGAGAGTTCGGCTCCTGGAGGAGTCCGACCGAGAAGAAGTTCGCCCGTAGGCATCCGTTTGAATAAAAAGATCGGAAAAGTTGCCTTAGCATCCATCTGAAGGATAGTCCGGAAGGATTCGCTCCTGGAGGAGTCGATTGAGGAGAATCTGAGGAGTTCGGCTCCTGTAAGCATCCGTCTGAAGAGAGATCCAGAAGGTTCGCTCCTGAAGATCCGACGAGAAAAAATCCGAGAGGAGTTCGGCTCCTATAGGCATCCGTCTGAAGGAGAGATTCGGAAGAAGCTCGGCTTCTGTAGGTACTCGACTAAAGCAGAGATTCGAAAGGAGTTCGGCTCCTGAAGGAGTCCGACTGAGGGAGAAGTCCGAAAAGAGTTCGGCTCCTATAGGCATCCGTCTGAAGGAGAGATCCAGAAGAAGTTCGGCTCCTGGAGAAGTTCGACTGGAGTTCGGTCGCTGAAGAGTTCAATCAGCTAAAGAAGTTCGGCTAAGATTTGGTCGCTGGAGGAGTTTGACTGGGATCCGACCGTTGGAGAAAAATTTTTGATCGAAGTTCTTCCATGATTATCAATTGCATTGGACTAAGTATTACACTGGACTTCAGCAAAAATGAAATTTATTCCCAACATCACCCATATAACATGACGGACTGAGTAGAGAGGTTGAACTTGAAACCTCTCTCATAAGGTTACACAAGCATGAGCAATATTTTTATTAACTAGAAATCCATCGCATGTTGCAATCATGCTAGCCCTTAAGATAATATCGAAAGATAAGAGAGCTGGATCTTTCACTGCCAGAATATATGTAAAAAAAAAAAATGCGGGCGCTGGTTACTTCTTGCATACCTGTTGAAGCGGCAGAGGTACGGGAGGTCGAGGATGGTGCCGCTGTGGCAGGCGTCGACGACGGCGTGGAGCTTGGCGCCGCGTGGGAGGGGGCGGACCAGCGTCTCGTTGATCTCGTCGTCCACGATCACGCCACAGGTCTCGAAGTCAAGGGGGCAGAGCGCCTCGTCGTAGCCGTCCACCTCGTCGCCATTGGTGTCCGGCTTCTGGATGCCGTGCCCGGAGAAATGGAACACCAGCGAGTCCCCGGCCTGGCATCCCATCATCAGCCACCTCATCGCCATCCTCACGTTCTCCTTCGTCGGTATCCGATACGGGTCCGCCTGCGCCTCTGCGGTTTGACAAGGATCAATTATTTCGAGCACTGCCTAAGTTCTTGAAACATGCCAGCTTGCACAACTGTGCGTGCTTGCATCCCACGTATTCGAAAGCATTGTACGTTCTTGGCCAGTATATTGGTAGCCAGATGGTCCTATGAACCTAATATAGTTGTGAGATAACTTGGCAGCTTCTCCAACTTTTATCTCCGCTTTAAGCTGCGTTTCTCATCTGTGTATGGGAAGTCAAAATATGGAAAGGATGTCCGCATATCCAAATAATATTTTTCTGAAAACCCGATCTCTTCGTGATATGATACGTTAAAATGTTTTACCCATTGTTGTGTAATTAATAGAAGACTGTGAAAGAAGTTATATAGAACTATAGTTTGGCAAACAGAATGCATGTAAATTATATATATATATATATATAATAAAAGATTAAAGTTGTAACGTAAGAGAGGAGGAAAAGAAGTGGGGAATGGTTTAAAAAATATGGCAAGATTGAAATTCGTTATATATGGAACACAGAATAAAATGGAACGAGGGTTCGATACGCAAACCTTGAGACCGTAATATAATAGGGGAAGATACATGCAACCAGCATTAGGAACCAGGATTCTCATACAAAAAGGCATCACATCTACCATGTTACCGGCTATAGATTCTTTTTTATTATTATTATTTTTACCTATAACCGGGATGCACAGATGGTGCAGTCTACATGCGACTGAGGCAGCAGAACTGTGATACTACCCAACTTGTCCCAGATTTTTGACAGAAAGCACAGATTTAAGTTGCTCATTCTTATCTTTTAGCCTCAATTTCGTCATCTGTCGGTATCATACGATGGGTTTGAGTTTGACGCATGGTTCATGCAGGGTAGCAACATATACTTCACCTGCATGTAAACTGCTTCCATCTCTAAAACCTACCGCTGTAACCAGCACCTAAGTAGCTCCAACAGAGGCAGCAACAATTTCCATACCTGTGAGAACCAGGACGCATTCACTTGGGAATCCCCACCTCTCGCACAGGAAGTACCTCATGCAGTTCACGTCGTTCACCGTCCCCTTAAGCTCATACCGCCTCGTCCTATAGCTAACTCCGATCAGAAGCGCCCTCTTCTTCCCCTGCACCGGAGGATAGCCTGGTGGCAAATTCCACGCAGAGTTATCGTTGGTGCTGTTGCTGCAACCATAGGACATGGAGGACCCGCCGAATCCATAGCTCATCAAGGGATTTAAGGAATTGACCATTGATTTCACAAAGCCCACTGCTTGCCGGACCGGATCCTGGCGAGACCCAACGTTGGTGATACCATGGCAAATGGCACATCGGATTGTCCTGGCACACGGTGGCACAACCAGTTGGACGCCGCACCTGCTGCACCTCACGGTCCTAGTTCTTCCTCCCATGGGATTTCTCTTCCTTCTTTCGTTTCCACCGCCTTCTCAGGAGCCCTCTTTGGATGAAGTGGCTTCAGTCCTGCGGGGCAAATTCTCTTCAAAGACCATATGAAGTCTGGGGTTTTTCTTCCTGCCTGTTCTAAACTTTATTCCAACAGAGCAGAAAGCCAGAAGGGGCAAGTGGGGAATTAGATTCTCCCAACTTTCTTTTCTAGAGCACTAACCTGAAAATGGGGTAGGTTCAAGAAGCGCCCCGTGTAAAGTGATTTGCATCAACGGGAAGTGAGAAGCTGCTTCCCTTTGCCATCTTCAAACCACCTGATCAACATAAATTGCTGATTTTACTGGATATTCTACCATCAGGTGAGTTCACCCCAATCATGGAAGCACACCTAATTGACAATTTGGAAGTAATGAATCCTTTGGTTGCACCGCAGAAGACATATCTCCGGCATTCTAAACAAGTAGAGTGGAGATTGCAAGTAATTTCTATCCTTCACCCTCTTAATTAGGAGAATTCAAATTATAAGTCATGCTAGAACAAAAGGCATCAGGGGAACAATGAATCATCTACTTCGAACATGGAGGCTGCTACAAAAATTCTTGCATCCCATAACAAATGTAACAAATAGAAAACAAATTTATTTGTTGTTTGTGATCTATTGCACAGATATGGTAATAAGAGATACCAGAAAATTCTTCTCTCCCTTCATTTCCTGTGCTTGGCTTACCAATGGGTGCTGATGCCAGTGAGTTGGTAGCCCATGTCTTTGCATTCATTGCACCTTTGTTTCTTCTGCACAGATACTGATATGCTTGGAACAGGCCCACAAGCTCATTAAGCTCACATTTCTCTTGTGCCACCTCCATGCACAATTTACGCATGCATTAAGCTTCCGAAGACAATAGTACAGCAGCTCGAAAGCAGAAAAAAAAGTAGCCAGAGCAAGAGCAAGGCACATCTTTTGCTGTAGCATCTTCTCTGTGGTCCTTGCCCAAGAATATGGACAGTTTTCTGAGTAGTCTCTTCCTCAAACTGACAAGGCTTGATGAGCCAACAGTCAATTCCATTGAACTTGGATCCAGTAATGCCTAGAGAAGTCAAACGCACAATAAATGTATCATCATTTCAAAGAAGGAAGCAGAAAATGTATGCCATAATTTTGAATTCTAGCACATTATCAACTTTTTTTTCGAACGGGATACCGCATTATCAATTTGCAGTCGTCCAGTCTTCCATTTAAATATAATGGTTTTGGATACTTCCTGTTGTCTGAATATGCATCAATGGAGATAAGGATGGCAACTTTCTAAACAGCCTTGCAAATTTTGACTGGATTAAGCAAGTATGCTTAAAAGAATGGTCTCAAACATGTTAAGCTGCGCTTTTTATTATCTCCCGGCTGGATTCTTGCATATTTTCTTTTTGCTGTAAGTTTTTGTCTTTTTTTCCCAAAGCTCTTTTATGTCAGTTTTTAAAATTTCTAAGATCTGTTAGTAATTAATAAAATGATCAAGAAACATGAGCAGAATATCATGGTCTAAATTTCTA
Organism: Cocos nucifera; assembly: GCA_006176705.1. Taxonomy (NCBI): domain Eukaryota; kingdom Viridiplantae; phylum Streptophyta; class Magnoliopsida; order Arecales; family Arecaceae; genus Cocos; species Cocos nucifera. The sequence goes on from QRFJ01000085.1 coordinate 12,153, forward strand.
GTTTGACCACAGAAGCCAGTTGAATCATGGTCAATATGAATGCAAGGTGGAGTTGCAGTTGTGAACTTCACCTTTAAGGTAGAGGAAAAAGTGTGTTGATTTCCTACAAAGTTGTTATAAAGCTTCATTACAACAGTTGTTCTCTTCCTAACTTGAAATTGCTAGCACTTGTTGGTCTGATTAAAGATCAATGAAAAATGATTCTGATGGTCATATCAAATTCTCTAGTTGTGAAGTGAAAGCTTTGGCATGAAAAACTACCAATGTTCTCAGACAGCAAGTGACAACAGATGCCTGTGGAGGCATGCACTTTAAACGGAAATCCAGGTTTAGCCTCTGTCATGGCAATCAAGTTTGCTAACAATCTGTAGAACACAAAGTCTAGTTGGTAAGTCTTGCAATAGTCAACACTTATCAGGATTTTCTGGAAAAACAAATCTGCAATCACAGGAATCTTTACATTTCTTTTGCTCTCAAAATGTCAATAATAATGGTCAGCTGCACATGATGAGGGAAGATATATAGTTCTCCCAAAAAATGGCCAAAGCAACCTATCGAAACTTAAACATTGGACAAACATACTCATGATTAGATCCTAATGTATATGTTAAATTCCAACAGCAAACCGGTTGATGGAAATATTCCAGCATAAAGTTCCTTTTCTATGCTGATTTTATGATAGATATCAATGATAATGGACAACAAATACAAAATGTTACCAGTAATATCATTGTACTAAGCTATAAGAGAATCAGTGGTTCACACTCCATGATACTGCACCCGAAAGGTCCAATTTAAAATAAAGAAGGTTGGAAAACCGTGGGCACCATACCTTGAAAACATGCCGCAATTACACCCAACAGTCATCCATGAGGATTCCACATCCATATTGACCTAAGCTTACAGACAGGTTTGCAGTGCACACCTTCGCCCGATTGAAGATTCCTCAAATGCAAAGTGAAGAATGGTAGGTACAAGGAAGACAGAACATTGAAGCTTGGTTGGAATGCTTTTGAGAAAGGGCAGCAAGAAGCATAAAAGAGCACAGCCATGAAGGCCCCTGCTTTCTGTAAATTAGTTGTAATGCTGCCAACAATGCATACTCCCCACCACCCTTAAAACGTTCACACCATAAGCAATGCATCATAGTTCCACACAGAGTGAAAGCAGATATCTATCTACCATATATTAGTGCATCTTTCTTACCCACCAGAAAGATCACCAAAATCAAATTGTATGACAAGTAGGACAAAAAATTCCTGCAGACAAAATATGGTCTCCCAGTGCTCCAATAGCCTATATACGGATCATTTTATACTTTTATTATCTGTCTTTCGATCATAAGTATGCAAATGCATTTCAAAGAAAATGAGACATCTAACTGAAAATTTATATTTGGAAACAATATAGTAATGAACCAAAGAATCGAAACCTATATTTTTATCTTTGGCCAGACCAGAGTAGCCCAGAATAAATCTAAAAATCATTTTTCTCCTCAAGTCATTGCTAAAATGAGGATTGTGATAAACGTCTTTATTAACTTACACTTCTGGAAGGAGGTAGGACTTCCAATAAAGAAAAAACACAATCCCCCAACTATACCAGTAACATATATCTGTTACCTCTCATTCATATTTTCCTTTCTCAAGTGTACACAAAGTCATTGCCAAAAGAGGCATGTATTTAAAGGTATGGTTGGCTATTGATATAAGATCCTAGTAGGGATCACAGATACCATTTTATTACATGGAAGTTCATGTAATCTATCAGCCTGTTAGATCATATGGTGACAGGCACTATAACACATTATGTACCAACTTGAAAAGAGATGGTACATTTTTCTAAATATCTAGAATTGCAAATTCTTTAAATACAACATTGCCAGAACCAGCTTTAAACTTGCTAAAATAGAGTTGCAATATGAGCAGTTGCATGTGAGTGGAAATCAGTTGACAAAAATAGCAAAATTGCAAGTATGTAATTGAATGCTTGAACACACACTGACAACCCCTTCTGAGAAGAATGACAACAACGACATCATGAGGATAACAGGGAAGTGAAGGTGGTACAGGTGGTGTATCCTTGGAGGGCAGGGTAGCGCAGGTGGATAACAGAGAGATGACTGCCAAGAGGGGAGTAAGCATATTACATAAAAAGAATATAAAAGATAATAAAAAGCAATAAAATTTTGATGTCTTAATGCCACAGTAAGACAATCTCCAACAAAAAGAAAAGGAATAAAGCAACTACTATCTAGAAGGGATTGGACATCTACTTCGTCATGTTATGAAATGACAGTAAGAAAAGCAAAAGCATTAAATACCTAGTCAAAATTTGTACAATGGAAGGACAACAGTCGGGTACTACAGCATGTCTTCTTAATGCTGAATGTGTTGGACAAACAGATTACCAAACAGTTGATGTTTACCCATCTTAATATGATACTTCTCACGATTCCCACCAGAGCAAGCCATGAAGTAAAGATCAGAGAAATGCTAAGGAGAGGTGTGGAAAAAAAAAAAAAACATCCAAAGAGTTTTTCTTGAAGGAGGAGCACAATCTGAAAAACGCATAGGGACAACATTTGCAGTAAGTGGCATAACAAGAAGACTAGCTTGACATCATAGCAAACATATAATGCTCTATATTGTTTGCGAGCAATGGCTAGGCTTTGAGGAATCATTTGAAGCACAAAACAAAGACCTATTATTCTTGGTTAGAACTGTTTTATATAGTGCATGCATTTCATAGATGCAACAGTGCATCGGTGATTACATCACCAACATTACAAATTGGAGTCCTAAAAGCATCAGCATTTCTTTTGACCTCGAGCACCTTCACTATAAATGATGACTGAGCTAATTCTTAATTGTGAACCCCTCTATTTTTCTCTTTTTCCTACTAGAAGTCTCCTTTTTCTATGCCTTATGTTTAAGTTTAAGAACAATACTCCATTCACAAGAATTGAAAGTGTTGGAGATAAACCCCGTTCCCACCGAATTCCAGTCTGATGCTTAGCTTAATGCAGCCGGTAATCACGGAAGAGCTTCAATCGAAAATTCTCCCCGCAGCGGCCGAACCCCAGCCAATCTCCTCCAGCAGCCGAACTTATTCAGTAGCCGAACTCCTCCAACGGCCGAACCTCGGCCGAATTCCTTCCGGACTTCTCCTTCAGTCGGACTCTTCCAGGAGCCAAACTCCTTCCGAATTTCTTCTTCAGTCCAGTGCCTCCAGGAGCCGAACTCCTTCCGAATTTCTACTTCAATTCAATACCTCCAGAAGCCGAACTCCTTTCGGACTTCTCCTTCAGTCGGATTCCTCCGAAAGTCGAATTTCTTCCGGATTTCTCTTTCAGTCACATTTCTACAGGAGCCGGACTCCTTCCGGATTTCTCCTTCAGTCCAGTGCCTCTAAGAGCCAAACTCCTTCCGAACTTCTCCTTCAGTCGACTCCTCCAGATGCCGAACTCCTTCCGAATTTCTCCTTCAGTTAGATTTCTACAGGAGCCGAATTTCTTCCAAATTTCTACTTCAGTCGGACTCCTCCAGGAGCCGAACTCCTTCCGGATTTTTTCTTCAGTCCAGTACCTCCAGGAGCCGAACTCCTTCTAGACTTCTCCTTCAGTCGGATTTTTTCAGGAGTCGAACTCCTTCCGGACTTCTCCTTCAGTCGAATTCCTCCAGGAGCCGAACTCCTTCCGAATTTTTTCTTCAGTCGGACTCCTCCAGGAGCCGAACTCCTTCCAAATTTCTCTTTCAGTCTAGTGCCTCCAGGAGCCAAACTCCTTCCAGACTTCTCCTTCAGTCAGACTCCTCCAACAGCCGAACTCCTTCCGAATTTCTCCTTCAGTCAAATTTCTACATAAGCCGAACTTCTTTCGGATTTCTTCTTCAGTCGGACTCCTCCAGCGGATTACTTTCAGATTTCAACCATTCCTCCCAGATGATCCCCTCAAGCCGTATTTTCTTTAGGAGTTCGAACTTCTCTGGAATTGATGTATGTCAAAGCTCTTCACCAACCAATGCCTGCTTCCTCCGAACTTCGACTATTAAATCTCAACGAACAGCCACTTCATGGCAACGGACACCACTCTCCGTAACAAACTCCACGTGACCCCGAACGGTCCACTATCGGACGGTTACGACAAGCTCCGTCTATAAAAAGGGATCCTCCAGATATGTTTTCTCTAAGCTCTCTTCTCCTTCCCGAAACTCTGCTGAATTCTTGCCTGAGCACTCCATTTCTGTTGGCCAAAAAAGCTGACTTGATCGTCGGAGGATCCTGCTGGAGCCACCACCACCGACTCCGGGCGGGACTTTGTTTTGCAGATCACCAGCGGCAACCTCATCTTTCTCGACTCCAGCTCGATCCGGCGTCAACCAAATTCTGCACCAACAGAATCGGGCGAAACTTTGTTTTGCAGGTCACCGACGGCGACCTCGTCTTCCTCGACTCCAACTCGATCCGACGTCAACCAGATTCTACACCAACAGAATTGGCGCTAGAGGAAGGGCCCTCTATTCCTAAGGTATCCATGTTCTTAAAAGAGTGCTCAGCCGACCTTTTGGATCTTCTCCTCCAAGGCCTATCTCCATCCTCTCCCTTAATCCCAAGAAATGTCTCCAAAGAAGGTGACTACCCGGAGATCTACCGCTTCTGCCGTCAGATCTGGGCCAGATCCATCTATCCCTGCTCCATCGCTGGCACTTCAACCTCCTCCACCGGCGGCCATGATAGATCTGGAGCAGTTCAACCTGCTAATGCGGTAGATTCAGGACCTCATCGAGTTGGTGCAGGCCATACATCGGCAAATTCCGGCACCGATTCGATCGGAGCAGGCTTCTCCGAAGCCCCGTGGTCCGATCTCGGGATGGCCGACTTGGGCTACCCAACCTCTGATCTTCGAAAAGGGGAAGCAAAGGATGGAGGACCCTTGCTCGGACCATGATTCGACCCAGGGGATGCTTCACACCCTCTCGGCCAAAAAATCCTGAAGATCAACGACCGTGAAGATCTCCTTGATCAAAAGCTCCAGAAAATGAGCCGACGAATCGAAGAACTCCATCACGCTTCCTCCACCTACGGTAACGATATTTGCACTGACCCTCCTTTTTCCTAGAAGATTATGCAGGAACCGATTCCGTCGAACTTCAAGCTCTCTCAGTTTGAGAGTTACGATAGGACCATTGATCCGATCGACCATCTGGAGGCCTTCCGGACAATGACGCTGCTCCATGACGCGCCAGATGCTATTTTGTTCTGGGCTTTCCCGTCCACCCTCAAAGGAGCTGCCAGGAATTGGTACTCAGTCCTTAAGCCGGGTACCATCTTTTCTTTTAATCAGATGAGCCATAAGTTTGCGGCTCATTTCATTAGCAGTCGACGTTCCCGCCGAGATTCGGATTCCTTGATAAACATCAGGCAGAAGGATGGAGAATCTATCCGGGCTTATATCACTCGATTTAATGCAGCTGCATTTGAGGTCCGGAACTTGGACCAGTCGATTGCAATGGCTGCACTTAAGAGCGGTCTTCAGAAGAATGATTTGCTGTTCTCCCTGAAAAAAAAGTACCTCAGAGACTTTGCCAATATGCTGGCTCAGGCTGAAGGTTATGCCCGAACTGAAGAGACCTTCAAGGCCAAGGACAATGAAGCCATTGGAGAGCGGCGAATCGGTGAGCCGGACAGGCCCGCTGAGGAAGAAAAGCCGAGTGAAGCTCGGCCACACTCCCGAACTCTCTCTGAGTGCAAGCAAGCCCAAACTCCTCCTCGGACTCGAAGGCAGGGAAGCCCCGACAGAAGGGCACGACGGGATTCTCCCCTTCGAAGATTTTACAACGACGCTTCTCTCAATGCTCCGAAAATGCAAGTATTGATGGAGATTAAGGAGCAACTGCCGAGGTCTGTAAGGATGCGCATTCACCACGGTAAGCGCAATCCTAGCAAACACTGCCTCTACCATCGTGACCACGGTCACAATACTGAAGAATGCATTTAGCTCCAAGACGAGATCGAGGAGCTCATCAAGAAAGGCCGGCTGAGTCGATTCCTCAGACATCAGCCTAAAGCAAGGAAAGATCGACCGAAGGCACTGCCGTAGCCTGAATTACCAAGGAGGGAGGAACAACAAGAAAATCGGCCGCCTCTCGGCGTCATCAACGTTATCTCTGGGGGACTTCGACGTAAAGAGGCCAACGAATCTGAGGGATCAGTGAAGAGGCGGAGAACTGAAGAGCCCATTGCTTTCACTGACGAGGATGCTCAAGGAGTCCAGTTCTCGCATAATGACGGGGTTGTAATCTCTTTAAACATTACCGACTACGATGTACGCCGCATTTTGGTAGATAATGGAAGCTCAGCCGACGTATTGTTTTATGATGCTTTCTCGAAAATGTCCTTACTCAATAACCACTTGGGACCAATGAACTCTCCATTGGTAGGCTTCATTGGCGATGCCGTACCAATTGAGGGCATAATAACTTTAGCTGTGACTGTAGGGCAACGCCCAAAGCTGGCTAAGGCACAGGTCGATTTTTTAGTCATAAAGGCTCCATCTGCCTATAATGCTATTCTCAGCCGACCTGGTCTAAATGCACTTCGGACAGTGGTATCAACTTATTTTTTGAAAATGAAGTTTCCGACAAGTCACGGGATCGGAGAGGTCCGGGGAGATCAAGCTCTGGCAAGGCACTACTACTTAATCGCCTTGCGAAAGGAAGAACAGCCCGACCCTTATCCTGTTGACGGGCTAGATGTTTGCGATGACCTTACTGAAGAACGGGGTGAACCTATAAAAGATCTTGTGACCGTCCTCCTGAATGAATGATGGGAACACGGAGCATACTGTACAGATCGGCTTCAACTTGGAGGACGAGGTTCGGGAGCAACTCGTCACCATCTTCAGAAAGAACGCAGACGTCTTCGCCTGAGCCCCAGCAGATATGCCAGAAATTGACGCCGAGGTCATGGAACATCGACTGGCCGTTGATCCTAAGTATCATCCGGTAAAAGAGAAGATGCGCAACCACGCTCTGGAAAGGTAGAAAGCAATCGCAGAAGAAGTAGACAAGCTCCTCAAAGCTGGATTTATCCGGAAGTTAACTATCCGACCTGGATCTTAAACGTGGTTCTCGTCAAAAAGATAAATAACAACTGAAGAATGTGTATAGACTTCAAAAGACTGAACAAAGCCTGCCCAAAGGACAGCTACCCTCTTCCCAGGATTGATGCAACCTCAAGATCACGAGCTCCTCACCTTCATGGATGCCTTCTTCAGCTATAACCAGATACGAATGGCGTCGGAGGACGAGAAGAAAATTACTTTTGTTACTGACCGTGGTCTTTACTGTTACAGGGTTATACCCTTTGAGCTCAAGAATGCAGGGGCAACATACCAGCACCTGGTCAACAAGATCTTCAAGGAACAGATCAGCCACAACATGGAGGTGTATGTGGATGACATGCTCGTCAAAAGCTAAGCTTCAATAAACTATCTCACCGACCTCGAAGAGACCTTCAGTGCACTCAGCAAGTAAAAGATGAAGCTGAACCCGACCAAGTGCGCCTTTGATGTGACCTCAGAAAAGTTTCTAGGATATATGGTGTCAAGATGTGGAATTGAAGCAAATCCAGAAAAAATCCGAGCTATTCGAGAGATGACTGCTCCAAGAACAATAAAAAAAGTTCAGCACTTGACTGAAAATATGGCATCCCTAAATCGCTTCGTCTCGAGATCGGCCGAGCGATGCATGCCCTTCTTCCAAGTTCTCAAGTAACCAAAGAACTTCAAATAGATGACGGAGTGCCAATGGACGTTTGAGGAGCTCAAAAACTACCTCGGCTCACCCCCACTGCTGGCGAAGCCTGAACCTGAAGAAGAGTTGTTCTTGTACTTAGCAGTCTCTCCGACGGCCTTGGCAGCAGTCCTGATCAAGGAGGAAGCGAAGATGCAGCAACCGATCTACTACATAAGCCAGATCCTGAGGGATGCAGAGACCAGGTACTCTAAGCTGGAGAAATTGACCTACTCTCCTCTAATTGCTGTCAGAAGACTTCGATCTTACTTTCAGAGGCACACCATAACGGTCCTCACGGATCAACCAATAAAAGCAGTTCTTCATCGAACGGATGCTTCCGAAAGAATCGCAAAATGGACGATTGAGCTCATGGAGTTCGACATCAATTATCGACCCCGGCCATCGATCAAAGCCCAGATATTGATAGATTTTGTAGTAGAATGTACCATTCCAGATAATGCCGAGCTTGAACAGAACGAGATCGGCGCTCTATTGTCGCAATCGAGCCTCTCCGAAGAGAGTGCCGACCTTTCCAAAGGTTTTTGGATCCTGTACGTGGATGGTTCGTCCAACTCCACTAGAGCAGATGCGGGGTTAGTCTTAGTCAGTCCCGAGGGAGTCGTCGTCGAGTATGCACTACGCTTCGAATTTTCTACAACTAATAATGGGCCCAAATATGAAGCATTGATCGTCGGATTAAAAATAGCAAAAGAATTAAAAGTCAAGTCCACAGTGAATCTCAATTAATGGTCGACCAAATTAGTGGCAATTATGAAACATGGAAGGAAAGTATGATGAAATACCTTGAGAAAGTAAAGGATTTGACTCCGACCTTCGACAGTTTTGGCATTCGACATATTTCAATGGCAGAAAATACAAAAGCCGACCTCCTCTCTAAGTTGGCCACTTCAGCCCCAGTCGAACTGTCCAAAGAATTATTTTTCAAAACTGTAAAATGCCCAAGCTCAGAGGAATCACAATTCGTTATGCAGACGGAGCTCGAACCGAGCTGGATTGACCCGTTAGTTGCCTATCTCAAGGAGGGAGTTCTTCCTCATGATCCGAAAGAAGCTCGAAAACTCAGAAATCAAGCCTTTCGGTATGTTTTATATGAGGGCAGGTTGTATAAGAAGTCGTATTCGCTGCTGCTGCTGAGATGTCTCCGACCTTCAGAGACCGACTTCGCATTATGGAAAGTGCACGAGAAAATTTGTGGAAGTCACATAGGAATCAGGTCCCTATCATAAAAACTACTTCGGTAAGGGTACTATTAGCCGACCATATACCACGATTCTATGGAGTATGTCAAAAAATGTGACCGCTGTCAGAAGAATGCAAACCTACAAAGACAGTTGGCCTCCGAGCTTACTCCACTAAGTGCACCTTGGTCATTTGTGAAGTGGGGAATGGATATACTTGGCTTTTTTTCGACGGCATCTGAACAATGAAAGTTCCTCCTGATCGCGATCAACTACTTCACCAAATGAATCGAAGCCGAACTACTAGCAAAAATTATCGAGACCAAGGTATAGGACTTCGTCTAGAAGTCAATCGTCTGCTAGTTCGGTTTGCCCCGAATTCTCATAACAGATAACGAGCGACAGTTCGCTGGGACGAGGTTCGCCGAGTTCTGCGAAAATCTAAACATCTTCCATCACTTCACATCGGTACCTCATCCACAGACAAATGGAAAAGCTGAAGTGACCAACTGGATCCTGCTGCAGGACATCAAGATAAGACTCGATAGAGTAAAGAGGGCCTGGGTGGACGAACTCTACCACGTCCTTTGGACATACCGAACTACTCAAAGACTACCAACTGAAAAAACACCATTCGCCTTGGCTTTCGAAACGGAGGCGGTCATCCCAATCGAGTTTAAGCTCCCATCAGCGTGGATCGTGGCCTTTAATGAGCAGCGTAACTCACAAAACCTTAGAGTCAACCTCGACCTGCTTGAAGAAAAAAGAAAGAACGCTTAGGCTCGGATGGCGGCCTACAGGCGAAAGATGGCTCGATACTATAACTCCAAAATTAAAGATAAAATATTCAGAGTGAGGGACTTAGTACTTCGGCAAGCTACCATCTCTCAGCCTCAGAGCCAGAAGAAGCTTGCCCTAAATTAGAAAGGCCCGTATGAAATAGAGAAGATCGTTCGGCCTGGAACTTATCACCTAAAAGAGCTCGAAGGGATGACGCTCCCACGACCTTGAAATTCAAAAAATTTGAGGATGTACTACCAGTAATTTTTCGTCAATAAAACTCCTCCATTTCAATATTATTGTCTCTTGATGCAAAAACTATATGATGACAGGGAAAAAACAACCAATAATGGTCATGTTAGGAACAGGAGGAGAATCTTATCCTAACGTGAGCAAAATCGAAAACCTCATTCATTTTAGATGAGATGGGGGGAGAGGCCCTGACAACGGCCCTAATGTACCCCCACAGCCTATTAGGAACAGGAGAACCTCGTCCTAACGTGAGCAAAGTTGAAGACCTCGTTCATTTTAGACGAGATGGGGGGAGAGGCCCTGACAACGGTCATGATGTGCCCCCACAGCCCGTTAGAAACATGAGGAGAACCTCATCCTAACGTGAGCAAAGTCGAAGACCTCATTCATTTTAGACGAGATGGAGGGAGAGGCCCTGACAACGGCCCTTATATGCCCCTACAGCCCGTTAGGAACAGAAAGGAAAACCTCGTCCTAACGTGAGCAAAGTCGAAGGCCTTGTTCATTTTATACGAGATGGGGGGAAAGGCTCTGACAATGGCCCTTATATGCCCCACAGTCCATTAGAAACAGGAGGAGAATCTCGTCCTAACATGAGCAAAGTCGAAGGCCTCATTTATTTTAGACGGGATGAGAGAAGAGGCCCGACAATGGCCCCATTGTGCCCAACAACGATGGAAGATAAGATCTCCCCCAAGCTCCAACGTCTATGCCAACCGGAGAAAAGATCTTCAACCTCGGCTGGAGATAAGATCTCCCCCGAGCTTCAGCTTCAACTTTAACCTCGGCTGGAGATAAGATCTCCTCCGAGCCTCTACGTCAATAAGAGATAAGATCTCTTCAACCTTGGCTGGAGATAAGATCTTTTCCGAGCCTCTATGTCAATAAGAGATAAGATCTCTTCAACCTCGGCTAGAGACAAGATCACCCCTGAGCTTCAGCTTCAACTTCAACCTCGGCTGAAGAAAAAATCTCTACCGAGCCTCTACGTCAACAGGAGATAAGATCTCTTCAACCTCGGTTGGAGATAAGATCTTCCTTCGAGCTTCAACCTCAACGGATGTAGAACCCGAAAAAGGACTTCGACAGTTACCTTTCTTTGTACTCCTTTCGAATTTCGAACTCGAAAGTGAGGGGACTATTGTTGGGATAAACCCCGCTTCCGTCGAAGTTCAGTCTGATGCTTAGCTTAATGCAGCCGGTAATCACGGAAGAGCTTCAATAAAAAATTCTTTCCGCCAACGGTCGAACCCCAATCGATCTTCTCCAACAGACGAACTTATTCAGTAGCCGAACTCCTTCAATGATCGAACCCGAGCCGAATTCCTTCCGAACTTCTCCTTCAGTCGGATTTCTATAGGAACCGAACTTCTTTCGGATTTCTCCTTCAGTCCAATGCCTCCAGGAGCCGAACTCCTTTCGGACTTCTCCTTCAGTCGGACTCCTTCAGGAGCCGAACTCCTTCCGAATTTCTTCTTCAGTCGGATTTCTATAGAAGCCGGACTCCTTCCGAATTTCTCCTTCAGTCCAGTGCCTCCAGGAGCCGAACTCCTTCCGAACTTCTCCTTCCATCGAACTCCTTCAGGAGCCAAACTTCTTCCGAATTTTTCCTTCAATCGAATTTCTATAAGAGCCGAACTCCTTCCGAACTTCTCCTTCAGTCCAATGCCTCCAGAAGCTAAACTCCTTTCAGACTTCTCCTTCAGTCTAGTGCCTCCAAGAGCCAAACTCCTTTCGGACTTTTCCTTCAGTCGGACTCCTCCAAGAGCCGAACTCCTTCCAAATTTCTCCTTCATTCGGATTTTTACAGGAACTGAACTCCTTCCGAACTTTTCCTTCAGTTGGATTCCTCCAGCAGATTACTTTTAGATTTCAGCTAGTATTCCTTTCGAATGATCTCCTCTAGCCGTATTTTCTTTAGAAGTTCGAACTCCTCTAGAATTGATGTATGTTAAAGCTCTTCACCGACCAACGCCTGCTTCCTCCAAACTTCGACTATTAAATCTCAACGAACGGCCACTTCATGGCAACGGACACCACTTTCTATAACAAACTTCACGTGGCCCCGAGCGGCTCACTACCGAACGATTACGACAAGCTCCGTCTATAAAAAGAAATCCTCTAGATACATTTTCTCTAAACTCTCTTCTCCTTCCCGAAACTTGCTTAAGCACTCCATTTCTGTTTAGCCAGAAGAGCTGACTTGATCGTCGGAGGATCCTGTCGGAGCCACCACCACCACCACCGATTTCGAGCAAAACTTTGTTTTACAGGTCACCGACGGCGACCTTGTCTTCCTCGACTCCAGCTCGATCCGGCGTCAACCAGATTCTGCACCAACAGAAAGATTACTCCAATGATAGACACTTCAGTATTCGAGCTTAGATTGGGATTGGATCATAAATACTAGAGGGAATTTGAAACATATCATAGTCTGAATTACATATTGCATAATATTTTCTAATTTCTTTAAAATATAAAATATAAAAAAATGAAAATTTAAAATTGAGTTAATTATAAAGTAGATGTCTGAAAAATAAGAAGCTGTAAAAGACATAAAATTTCCACCAACATAAAGAAATATTGATCACATCTAATGAAACAAAAGCCATGTGTAGTTATCCAAAGTATTTACGTACAGCCTACTAATTCAATTATCCTTAGAACTTTTTTAGGAAAAAAAGAAGATTCTGACAAATGTTTGTAGAAATATGAAGATTCTGCATCGATCTTATTTCCATAAACTATAAATTTTCTGTTTCTTTACATTTTAGAAACCAGAAACCCTAACGAGCTAGCTAATTTTACATGCTAGAGCTAATTAGAAAAAAATAACTCCTCAGGTCATATAGTCTAAGAATTTATATGAAATGAATTTCCACAAGAGTTATATGTAAATACCATGCTCAAGTTGGATCCCATGACCTTATGATCCTAACTGATCCCAACCCAAGGATGAGATTCCCATCATTAAGGACCATTTTGATCTGAAAAGTAAGATACAAATCATGGATCATTAACAACATTGGATGCTAGTTATTCAAATATCTCCTCTTCTTGGAGACTAACCATGACTATCAACCATTATTGATCAGCTTTATCTGTTACTAAAATTAATTCCACTTTCTTTTGTTGCACATGCCCATACTATCTCAGCAATTTCTTCATCAATCGTCCTTGACCCACATGACGGTCAGACTTCCTCTAATGCACAAATTCCTTATCCCAGCATTCTTACCAGGTGCCTACCTACTTACGATTAGCAGTTTTTTCTTCTTGGAGTAATTTGATGCTCTTTATCATTCACCATTTCCAACCATACAGATTTGTCCGTTGATTGGCTTATCCCCCCATCCCAACCAACCAACCAACAAACAAACAAAATAAAACCATTCTTACATGAGAAAGACCGCATCATATTACCCTAAAATTTATGCAACATTGTCAAACATCAAGGAAACATTTCAACAGTAAAATGTCTGCGGCTCCACACAATCACCACAGAATTAATCATCATTCTCTCCATCCATAAGCCGTATCTTCGTCATTAAACTCTCTTACTATTTGGTTTTTCTCAAACACCTTTCTTCCTCGGAGAAAAGCTCGACTAATGTAACTATATGCATAAAAATCTCGATATAGTTTCCAAAACTATGCAACAAATCACACCTAATTTCTCTCTAGAAGACACAGAGGGGGGATAAAATTGGATCAGAAGACAAAATTAGGGAATTACGTCGATGACGTAGCTCGATTGCTCCTTATGGGGCGGGAAATTCACGGAAGCGCACGAATGCTGATCTCCGAGGATCGAGTCGCCGGCAAAAACGCTGAGGCAGAGACCCACAGGTGGAGACGGACCCGAGGGCGTAGACCCCGGCAGCCACGCCGCTCCGACGGCCAACAGGAAAAGAAACCCCGGCATCCAAGCCCTTGTCCCCATAGTTTCTAGCGGAGACGAGAAGCAAAGGCGAGGAAGAGAGAAGGAATCCTTCGATCGAGGGTTAGGACGGGAGAAGAGAAGGGAGAGGGCGAGGCTTATAGCTCTCGTCGCCATTCAAGGCGGGGGTGCGTTTCGTGCACTTCTTTTATCCCACCTGGTCCAAGTAAGAACGGGGAGCGAAGAGAGGCCCGGCCCGGGTGTAGGGACGACCCGGGAGATGAGTTTGGGTTGGGCTGAATGTAGAACTGAAGTTAATTGTTTGGAAAATACTTTGTGCACCATCAGCGATTCTTACTGCCTGTGATGGCTCATACATAGAACTAAAATATGGTATATAAAAAAAAAAAAAATCTTTTAGTTTCATTTGTGATCCAATCACTACGGTGCACATGCAGGCTCCATAGTGCACAAAGTATTTCCCTCATTGTTAAACAATTGCGAGAAGGACATAGTCAGGTTGGGTTATATCCGAATTTAGAACTAAGGTGCCATCGAGCCTTCAAGAATGTGGGATGGTTAGGTCCGAACTGAGTGGACCAAGAATGATTCTTTGGTGGAGAAATTATTTTCAATACTATATGCATCATGTGGTGCATGTCACCAATCATAGTCACTTATTTTTATGTCTTGATGAATCATTATAAGAATGAACAGTTGTGATTGATAGCAGGCATGACATAAGTATAGAAAATAATTTCTCCTTTAGGAGATGAAAAGAGGCCAAAGATAATTAATAAAAAAATATGCTTTGAACATCATTTATTATGCTCGATCGTGTGAGCGCTAGAGTAAACTAATTCGCTTATTAATTAATATAATTTTTATTAAATCGAGGGTTTGTGAAGACATGCTTGCATGTGTATTTGATGCATATATGTATATGTATGATAGTAAAAAATTATATTACTATAAATATCATAAATTTCATTTTACTTAATTTATGATAAATAATTTAATGCATATAAGAGATTTTTATGTAGCAATTGCCATATTAGCTTTCTAATTAACCAACTTATTGGCGTGAGAATTAATAATAATGTCAATTTGATAGACGGTAATAAATTTTTGTTTCTTTTTAGTACAACATGGAAGCCTTTCCATATTGTACAACTACCAATCATGTCTAGGTTTGATGACAAAATATTTTAATTATAATTTTTATGTGCATGAATTATTTTGATAATCTATTGATCAAGCAATCTATACATCAAGACTAGTATAAAGTTGAGTAATTAATAACTACGTTTGTTGCTGATATAGAGCCTATTTTGTCAGACTTTTAGAAAGAAAAAAAACTATTTATTTTTTAAAAAAATATTTATTTTAAAAAATAAAAATTTTATATAGCTTACTTTAAAAAATAATCTATTTCTGAATGATAGCAGAAGAAGTTTTTCTGCTACATAGAGAAATCAAAAAATTAGAACTTCTTCTTAAAAATAAAAGTAAAAGCTAAAAATTAATTTTTTTAAGATATAAATATTTTTATTTAAAATTATTATTTATTATAATTATTTTTATTTATTTTTATCTAATTCTCTCACATCAGAATTTTTTTGTGCACCATCAGTGATGCATACCGTCCGCGGTGATTGGCTCATATATGGAACTAAAATATGGTACATGAAAAAAATATTCTTTTGGTTTCGTTCACGAACCAATCACCGCAGGCAGTGTGCATGTGGACTACATCACCCATGGTGCATAAAGTATTTTTCTCATTGTTAAACAATTGCATGGAAGACATAATCAGATTGAGTTGTATTCGAGTTTAGAGCCAAGGTACCATTGAGCCTTCAAGATTGTGGGATGGTTAGATCCTAACTAGATAGACCAAGAATGATTCTTTGGTGGAAAAATTATTTCCAATACTACATACATCATGTGGTGCATGTCACCAATCATAGCCACTCATTCCAATGATCTATCTTCATTCATCAAATATGCATCTTGATGCATTATTATAAGAATAAGCAATTGTGATTGATAGCATGCATGACCATATGGTGCACATAGGCATAGGAAATAATTTCTTCCCCAGAAGATGAAAGAAGGCTAAAAGTAATTAATAAAGAAATATACTTTGAGCACCATTTATTCGTCGACTCTATGATCCCCTGGAGTAAACTAGGAGTTTGCTTATCAATTAATATAATTTTTATTAAATCAAGGGTTTGTGAAGACATGTTTGCATGCATGTTTGATGCACATGCATGCATGTATGCATATAATAATAAAAAATTATATTATTATAAATATTATAAATTTTATTTTATTTAATTTATGATACATAATTTAATGCAGATAAGAGATTTTTATGCAGCAATTGCCGTATTGGCTTTCTAATTAAGCAACTTATTGTTGTGAGAATTAATAATAATGTTAATTTAATAAATAGTAATAAATTTTTGTTTCTTTTTAGTACAAGGACATGGCAGCCTTTTTCATATCGTACAATTATCAATCATATCTAGGTTTGATGACAAAATGTTTTAATTATAATTTTTATGTGCATGAATTACTTTGATTACCTATTGATCAAGCAATTCCATACATCAAGACCACTATAAAATTGAGTAATTAATAACTACGTTTGTTGCTGCCGACATAATAATCAAGTAGCAATAAAGTTCATACCTAACAACAACCTTATAGTAGTTGTTGCGGTGGGGGGGGGGGTTGTTGCGGTGGGGGGGTTTGTTAAAAAATGATATTTTGTATGTGTGCCTATATAATATAGTTTATTATATATTAATTCTTTAAATTTTCTTTTTTTTTTATATATACCTTGCAAATGATCCTCCTCAAAGTTATGAAGCAGTTGCCAAGATTAAGCGCCAGGATGGGGCAGTCCGGATGCTAAAATTGATCTTGGCTTGTTAGGCTCTTATAGAGGCCTAATAACCAACCTTATTAATTTGCAGTGCAGGTGGGCCACAAGGAGACGAGTATTAGATTGCGAGGTTGCTAGGTGCTTGAGGATTGATATTTCAAATATTTGAATTAATTTGTGGCTTTGATTCATTTGGGCCCATCCGTGATGAACGTGACATGTTTCATCACATGATAGATACATGTCGAGCTCTAGAAATTGCCTGTTGCAAATTGTTTTCTCAACTTCGCCGCCTGATAATCTTATATTATATCTTAGGCCCAAGGAAGCCAAAATCCTATCGTAAATTGGCTATTATTTCTATTATAAAAAAAAATGATACCCAAATGCTTAAGCATTCAAGAATGATTTTAAAAAGGAATAGTTCAAAGCTAAGAGGAAAAAAATGTCCTATTTTTGCATGAAGATAACGAATTTGGAGCACAATAAGTATTGACAATAAAATAAATAAATAAATTAGACATCAATATACAGTGTAAAAAGTAAGCAGAGAAGTGGTAACGAAGGTAGCGAACCACCTGCTCCTGAAGTGATCTATAATCGCTCAAAAAACTTCAAACTTGGTTTATAAATTTGAGTAAATTATAAAAACTTTTCCAAGATTTATATTTATTACATTTATATCTAGTAGTTTCTAAAATTCATACTTACATTCAGTTAAATTAAATGAATGGCACTAGTAAAACTATTTATCTTATATGGAAAGTCAAAATTACTTTTGGATAGAAAGGAGAATATACATATATATTTTTTTTTTAATTATTTTTAAATTTTTTTGATATGATATTTGGATCTCATTTAAGATTAATGGTTTGACTAATATTATGTTAAGTTATGGATTAAAATATTAAATAAAAAATAAATCTTAGGAGGGTAAGCCTAGGTTTTTCAAATTATTGGATATAAAATATGATTTATCCCTAAACTTAGAGGATTTTTTAATTTATTCTAAAAAAATTATGAATTACTGTATGCATATACAAATCAGTTATCACATTTCATAAAAGAGGGAGAGGTTATAAATTGAATGATCCCTGCAGCATGTGTGTGTGTGTATATATATATATATATATATATAGAGTTTTCTAATAGGTTTTATGGCTAACCAAATCAACGGCTGAACTGTCGAAGATGAAGTGAGACAGTGGTGGTCTCTGAACTTCCACAAATAAACGAAAAATTAAATCTGAATGCGGCATTCCAAACCGTCTTTCTTCTCTCCCAGGGTCAACTCTGGCCCACCGTTTAGCAGCCGGCCGGAACTCGGGGCATCTATTATGCTTGGTAGCTGGCCTCTCACGTTTCTCATGCTTTGGTCAATGTGATCAATTGTCGATGGAAGCTATAGAGAAATATATATATATATTTGTTGAGGAAATATGCTACCGATCCATGGTTCATTTGGAGCAAAGATTGGATCTCACTTAATCCTTTTTTATTAGAAGCCAAGTCTACCACGACGTGGTACCTGTTTTACTTCAGAACCTGCTTTATATTTAACTTAATCAATATGACCATGCAATCCCTAAAGAAGGAAACATAAGCTACAATGTAAGCTATAAGCTGTTGACTATAAAAGTAAACACATCTGAGGAACATATCTATCAAAAACAGTTCTCTAGCTTAATTTATCAAATCTATATTTGACTTCAGAATCTTACAGCTACTTTATATTTTAACTTAATCAACATTACTACATGATCCATGAAGAAGAAAACATTAGCTACAATGTAAGCTATAAGCTGCTAACTACAAAAGTAAATGCATACGAGGGATATACCTATCAAAAGGAGTTCTTTATTCTAATTTTATCAAAGTCTATGTTCTACTTCAGAACCTTAGAACTGCTTTATATTTTAACTTTATCAATATGACTTTAGAATCTCTAAAGAAGAAAAGATAAGCTACAATGTAAGCTATAAGCTACTAACTACAAAAGTAAATGCATTTGAGGAACATACCTATCAAAAATAGTTTTTTAGCCTAATTTATCAAGTCTATGTTTTATTTTAGAACCTTATAGCTGCTTTATATTTTAACTTAATCGATATGACTATGCCTAAAGACGAAAACATAAGCTACAATGTAAGCTATAAGCTGCTAACTACTAAAGTAAACGTATCTGAGCAACATATCTATCAAAAAGAGTTCTCTAGCTTAATTTATCAAGCCTGTGTTTGACTTAAGAACCTTATAGGTGCTTTATATTTTGACTTAATCAATATGACTACGTAATCCATGAAGAAGAAAATATTAGCTACAATGTAAGCTATAAGCTGCTAACTACAAAAGTAAATGCATACGAGGGATATACCTTTCAAAAAGAGTTCTTTAGTCTAATTTTATCAAAGTCTATGTTCTACTTCAGAACCTTAGAACTGCTTTATATTTTAACTTAATCAATATGACTATGTAATTTCTAAAGAAGAAAAAATAAGCTACAATGTAAGCTATGAGTTGCTAACTACAAAAGTAAACACATCTGAGGAACATACCTATCAAAAATAGTTCTCTAGCCTAATTTATCAAGTCTATGTTTTATTTTAGAACCTTATAGCTGCTTTATATTTTAACTTAATCAATATGACTACGTAATTCCTAAAGACAAAGCATAAGCTACAATGTAAGCTATAAGCTACTAACTACAAAAGTAAATGTATTTGAGCAATATATCTATAAAAAAGAGTTCTCTAGCTTAATTTATCAAGCCTGTGTTTGACTTAAGAACCTTATAGGTGCTTTGTATTTTGACTTCATCAATATGACTTCGTAATCCTTAAAGAAGAAAATATAAGCTACAATGTAACCTATAAGTTGCTAACTACAAAAGTAAATGCATTTGAGGGACATACCTATCAAAGGGAGTTCTCTAGCCTAATTTATCAAGTCTATGTTTTACTTCAAAACCTTATAGCTATTTTATATTTTAACTTAAGCAATATGACTACATAATCCCTAAAGAAGAAAATATAAGCTTCAATGTAAGCTATAAGTTGCTAACTATAAAAGTAAACACATCTGAGGAACATACTTATCAAAAAGAGTTTTTTAGCCTAATTTATCAAGTCTACCATTGTATCACTATCTCACCGTATACAAATGTAAACATTAATAAATAGTTAATGTTGGAAATATGTTCCAAAGCCAATCATCAGCCCATTGATGGTTGGGCTATACATTTATAATTATATATGAATTATAAATTAATAAAAATTATTTTGATATTTTTTCATAATAAATTCTGTTGTCTTCTAATGTACTTATGTATTGTGATGAAGTCCTTAGAATTATTTAGATTTGATAAATGAGGATTTATCGTTTAGTCCTTACATTGTTCATGAGCAAAAGATATATTATTTTTTAGGACGACAACGTTTATTGAGTATAGATCGTTGTGTGCCATATAGGTTGATTATCTTCGTAACCAAGGAGTATTGAGATTTGAGAATAATAATATTATTATAATATTATTCATAATAATATCACAATAATCTTTCTTTATAGATAAAAATATTATAATATTATGAATAATAATATTATAATTTATCTATATATTATAATAATATTATAATAATGATTTTCTCTCCTCCTGATGCTCTCAAGCCTTGGGAGGCCACAGGAGAAGTTAGGGGGTTGGCTCCAAAGATTCCAGGGGCTTGGTTGGTGCTTTAGAGATCTGAGATTCAAGATGAAGAAAGAAACCAAAGTCGAAAAATTAAGACTATAGAAAAAAAAATTTTGCAGGTTAATCGGCTCCGTCTAAAATTGGATCGACTAAGTCTTAATGCACAGGCAAAATAGAAAGGTCGAATTTTGGAACTGCAGATATGGTACAGGATTGGGCCGGCTTAACGCAGACTGACCTATGTATTATAATATTATTCCACCATAAAAGAGCACACAAAAACTCCTCTTTTTATCATAAAAATCAGAGAAGAAATCAAGATGAAGACGGCACACAAGGGAAGAATCAATGTTTGTTGGAATTCTATCATATAGAGTCCAATACCATAACAACTTTCCATCTATTGATTTGGTCCTTAACTAATTTTCAAGTAAATAGGAGAGGAAGAGAAGGGCATGCATGAGAGGGCTTCGGGAGAGGATTTTCCATGAAAAAAATCCTAAAAAATAGAAGTTGGGGGGGGGGGGGGGGGGCGGGAGTTGGGGCTAAGGATGGCGCAAGGAAGGGAAAGTCCTAGTCATACTAAGACTTCCAATTTGACTTGGTCAAACAAAATCTTTTAATCAAATTAAATCAAATTTATTTTAATTCAATTAGAATAAATCTTAGTTCAACCAAGATCTTAATTAAATCAAATTTAATTTAATTTAATTTTTAATTAAATTAGAGATTGGATTGATACAAGTCCTAGTCTCACTAGGACTTTCAATTTGACTTGGTCCAACTTGATCTTTGAATCAAATAAAATCAAATTTTATTTAATTTAATTAAAATAGATCTTAATCTAATTAAAAATCTAATTAAATTAGATTTAATTTTAATTTAATTTTTAATTAGATTAGAAATTGGGTTGACCCATGTCCTAATTGAACTAGGACTAGTTCTTCCTTGCACTTGGCTTATCCAATAAGCCAATTAAACTTGATCCAATCAAGTCCAAACTAATTCTAATTAAATTATATTTAATTAAACTTAATTTCAGTTCTTTAGCTTAATCAAATTAAGCTAATTAGCAATTAAATTGCTAATCGATCCTCCTACAATGCTTGCACTCGGTTAAACATCAATCGTATTGATTGTTTAACTCTAGAACGATTCTTAATCGTTGATCAACCATCCGATCAGATTGTAAACTCTAATATGTGTGACCTCATAGGTCCAAATCTAAGTCGATAGTAGAGGAATATATTTTTATACCAATCAAAATAATCATCTAGCAATGGTACCTATTAGGGATAAATCCCGCTCTTGCCAAAGTCCAATCCGACACTCAGCTTAATGCAATCGATAGCCACGGAAGAGCTTCAGCACCTCGACTTTAATCAAACTCCTTCAGCGTACCGAGCTCCTCAGCAATCGAGCTTCTGCCAAACTTTTCAGTGGTCGAGTCTTAGCCAAACTCCTTCAGTCGATTAGATTCCTCAGCGGTCGAGCTCCTTCCGAACTTCTCAGTGGTCGAGTCTCAGTCAAACTCCTTCAATTGATCAAACTTCTCAGCGGCCAAGCTCCTTCTGAACTCTCCAGCGATCGATCCTTAGCCGCACTCCTTCAGTCAGACGCCTATGAGAGCCGAACTCCCTTCGCACTCCTCCAACCGAACTCCTACAGGAGTCGAACTCCTTCGGAGCTTCTCCTACGATCGAACTCCTCCGGAGCTTCTCCTTCAACTGAACTCCTCTGAAATTGATACATGCCGAAGTCCACCAATCAATGCTTGCTTTTTTAGAGCCACGGCTATTAAATCTGGACGAACTATTGCCATCAGTCTGCCACAGACGATGCGATCAAACGACATGGCCACCACTACTGACGACACCACTCTCTCCATAACCAACCCCATGCAGCCCACGATCCACCAGTATGACTATCACTATCCGTCTGACGATGCCTTCCTCTCCGTACCAAACTTCATATAGCCCCGAGCGGCCTACGATCGAACGATATGGCCATCACCATCAACCCACTCTAAGCTCCGTCTATAAAAAGAAATCCTCTAGATATGCTTACTCTAAGCTCTAAGCTCTCCTCTCCTCCTCTAAATTCTGCCAAACTCATTTCTGAGCACTATATTTTTGTTGGCCAGAAGAGCTGACTTGACCATCGGAGGGTCCTATCGGAGCCATTCCATCGGCTCTGGATGTGATTTTATTTTGCAGATCACCGACGGCAACCTCATCCTCCTCCACTCCAGCTCGATCCGATGTTAAATAAATTCTGCACCAATAGATTTGGTGCTAGGAGGGTGCCTCTGTTCTTGAGCTGTTCTTGAGGCCCCCTTATTCTTAAAGGAGTGCTCAGCGATGATCTCTCTTCAAAGATCTCCCTCCTTCCTCTTCATAGTTCTTTTTTAAGAGAAAATGCCTCCCAGAAAAGCTTTGATCCGACGATCGACGGCCTCCGCAATCCGATCCCATCCAGATCCATCTGCTCCTGCTTCAGCTTCGATAACTTGGATTCCATCTGTACCCATGGTAGATGCAGAGCAGTTCAACCTGCTTGTCCAGTAGGTTCGTGGCCTTATGGAGGTAATGCAGGCCATGCAGCAGCCTCCGATGGTGACACCACTAAAAAATCTACCATCGGGATGTCGAGAATCGGCTCCAAGGAAGAGTACCTGGGCTAATGTACCCATCGCCCCTGAGAAGAAGAAATAGAGAGTCGAGAATCCATGTTCAGATCATGGTTCTCCTCTAGGGGAGACCTTTCCCATTTATAGTCGGAAGCCCCCCAAGATCTGCAACCAAGACGACGCCCTCGATCATAGATTACGGAAGATGGACTGATGGATTAAAGAGCTCGACCACATCACCCCGGCTCATCATGCCAACATCCACATCGATCCTTCTTTTTTCCTCCGAATTATGCAAGAGCCCATCCCACTGAACTTCGAGCTTCCTCAATTCGAAAGCTACGA
Organism: Cocos nucifera; assembly: GCA_006176705.1. Classification (NCBI taxonomy): domain Eukaryota; kingdom Viridiplantae; phylum Streptophyta; class Magnoliopsida; order Arecales; family Arecaceae; genus Cocos; species Cocos nucifera. The sequence goes on from QRFJ01000085.1 coordinate 35,615, forward strand.
CGAAACTTCTGATCCAGTTAATCATCTAGAGGTCTTCCAGATCATGATGCTACTTCATGGTGCTTCAGATGCCATACTGTGTCGAGCCTTTCCATCTACCTTAAAGAGAGCAGCAAAAAATTAGTATTTAACGTTGAAGTCGGGTACGATCTTCTCTTTTGATCAGATGAGCCATCAGTTCGTTGCTCACTTCATCAGCAGTCGATGTCCATGCCGAGGTTCGAATTTTCTGATGAATGTTAAGCAGAGGCAGAAAAAATCCATCTGAGCTTATGTCATCTGATTTAATGCCGCGGCATTGAAAGTCCAGGATCTGAACCAGTCGGTCGCCATGGCCACTTTCAAGGATGGCTTTCAGAAGAATGACTTGCTGTTCTCCTTGAAGAAGAAGTATCCCAGGAACTTCGCCGATCTACTGGCTCGGGCCGAAAGTTATGCCCGGACCGAAGAGACCTTCAGGGCCAAGAATGATGAAGAAAAGTCGAGTGAAGCTCGACCATATTCTCGGACTCCTTTTGGGTGCAGACGAGCCCAAACTTCCTCTGAGCCCGAGAGCATGAAAGCCCTGATGGAAGGGCGCAAAGAAGTCCTCCCCCAAGGAGCTAGAACTACCAATGAGGGAGGAACGACAAGAAAATCGACCATCTCCCAGTGTCAAAGCCAAGAGAAGCTTGCTTCGAATTGAGAAGACCAACATGAGATAGAGAACTTACCATCCAAGGAAACTTGGAGGAACAATGCCCCCACGACCCTAAAGCATAGAAAAACCAGGGGTGTGCTCCCAGTAACTTTCCTTTAGTAAATTTTTTTTATTTTAATAATATTATTTCTGAATGCAAAAACTATATGATGACAGGAAAGAAGTAGTCAATAGTTGCCGTGTTAGGAGTAGGAGGAGAATCTCGTCCTAACATGAGCTGACCAAAGTTCTTCAACCTCGACTGTAGGAGATAAGATCTCCTCTGAGGCAACCTCACATGTAGGAGATAAGATCTCCTCCGAGCGATCGGACTAACCTCGACTGTAGAAGATAAGATCTCCTCTGAGTATCCGCAACAACCTCAGTCGCAGGAGATAAGATCTCCCCCGAGGGTCCGGACTGACCTCGACTATAGGAGATAAGATCTACTCTGAGGCAACCTAGACTGTAGGAGATAAGATCTCCTCTGAGTGATTGAGCCAATCTCGGCTGTAGGAGATAAGATCTCCTCCGAGCGCCCATAACAACCTTGGCTGTAGAAGATAAGATCTCCCGAGGCAACCTCGACTGTAGGAGATAAGTCTTCTTCGAGCGCCCGCAACAACCTCAGCTGCAGGAGATAAGATCTCCCCCGAGGCAATCTCAGCTGCAGAAGATAAGATCTCCCACGAGGGTTCGGATCGACCTCGACTGTAGGAGATAAGATCTCCTCCGAGTGCCCACAACAACCTCTACTATAGGAGATAAGATCTTTCCCAAGGATCTGGGCCAATCTCGACTGCAGGAGATGAGATCTCTTTTCGAGCGCCCGTAACAACCTCGATCGTAGGAGATAAGAATCTTCCACGAGGGTCTGAGCCGACTTCGGTTATAGGAGATAAGATCTCCTCCGAGTGCCCGCAACAACCTCGACCATAGGAGATAAGATCTCTCCCAAGGGTTTGAATCAACCTCGACTGTAGGAGATAAGATCTCCTCTGAGCATCCGCATCAATCTCGATCGCAGGAGATAAGATCTCCTCTAAGGGTTCGAGTCAACCTCGACTGTAGGAGATAAGATCTTCTCCGAGCATTCGTAACAACCTCGACTGCAGGAGATAAGATCTCCCCCGAGGCAACTTCGGCTGTAGAAGAGATAAGATCTCCCCCGAGCGTCCGTATCAACCTCGACTGCAGGAGATAAGATCTTTTCTGAGCGCCTGTATCAACCTCGGCTGCAGGAGATAAGATCTCCTCCGAGGCAACCTCGACCATAGGAGATAAGATCTCCCCCAAGAATCCAGGCCGACCTCGGCTATAGGAGACAAGATCTCTTTCGAGCGTCTATAATAACCTCAACCGTAGGAGATAAGATCTCCCCCAAAAATCCATGCCGACCTCGACTGCAGAAGATAAGATCTCTCCCGAGCAACCGCAACAACCTTGACTAGAGATAAGATCTCTTTCGAGCGACCACGTCAACCTCGGCTAGAGATAAGATCTCCTCCGAGTGCTTGAGTCAACCTCGACCAGAGGTAAGATTTCTCCCGAGCCATCAAGACAACCTCGACCAGAGATAAGATCTCTCTCGAGCGTCCGAGTCAATCTCGACTAGAGATCAGATCTCTTCCGAGCGTCCATATCAACCTCGGCTGTAGGAGATAAGATCTCCTCCGAGCTGCTGCAGAAGATAAGATCTCCTCCTAGTCAACCTCGACTGCAAGAGATAGGATCTCCTCCGAGTCAGCCTCGGCTGCTGGGGATAATATCGTCCCTGAGGAGCTCAACCTCCGACCTCAGTCGCAGGAGATGAGATCTACTTCAATCTCGACTGAAGATGAGATCTCCTCCGAGCTTCAACTTCAGCATCAACCTCTGTTGGAGATGAGATCTTCCTCGAGCTTCAACTTCAACTTTTGCAGAAGATAAGATCTCCCTCGAGCTTCAATCTCAACTGCAGGAGATGAGATCTCTCTCGAGTCAACCTCGACTGCAGGAGGAGATGAGATCTACTTCAATCTCGATTGGAGATGAGATCTCTCCCGAGCTTCAACTTCAACATCAATTTTGGTTGGAGATGAGATCTCCTCCGAGCTTCAACCTAAATCGACATAGAGCCCAGAAAAGGACTTCGACAGTCGCTTTTTCTGCACCCTCTTTCTTCAAATTTCGAACTCGAGAGTGGAGAGACTATTATTGGGGATAAATCCTGCTCCTGCTAAAGTCCAGTCCGACACTCAGCTTAATACAATCGATAGTCACGAAAGAGGTTCAACGCCCCAGCCTTAACCAAACTCCTTCAGCCTGCCGAGCTCCTCAACGGTCAAGCTCCTACCAAACTTTCCAGCAGTCGAGTCTTAGTCGAACTCTTTCAATCGGTCGAACTCTTCAGCAGCCGAGCTCCTTCCAAACTCCTCAGCGATCGAGTCTCAATCGAACTCCTTCAATCGATCGAACTTCTCAGTGGTTGAGCTCCTTCTGAACTCCCCAGCGATCGAGCCTTAGCCACACACCTTCAGCTAGATGCCTACGAGAGTCGAACTCCCTCCACACTTCTTCGATCGAACTCCTACAGAAGCCGAACTCCTTCGGAGCTTCCCCTTCGATCGAACTCCTTCAAGAGTCCAAACTTCTTTAAAATTGATATATACCAAAGTCCACCAATCAATGCTTGCTTTCTCAAAGCCACAGCTATTAAATCTGGATGAATTGTCACCATCAGTCTGCCACTGACGATGCGATCGAATGATATGGCTACCACTACTAACGACACCACTCTCTCCGTAACCAATCCCATGCGACCCATGACCCATCAGTATGGCTATCACTATCCACCTGATGATGCCTTCCTCTCCGTATCAAACTTCATGTGGCTCCGAATAGCCCGTGATTGGACGGTATGGCCATCACCATCAATCCGCTCTAAGCTCCGCTATAAAAAGAGATCCTTAAGATATGCTTATTCTAAGCTCTAAGCTCTCCTCTCCTCCTCTAAACTCTATCGAACTCTTTCCTGAGCACTCCATTTCTATTGGTCAGAAGAGCTGATTTGACTGTCGGAGGATCCTATCGGAGCCATCCCACCAGCTTCGGACGAAATTTTATTTTGCAGATCACCGACGGCGACCTCATCCTCCTCCACTCCAGCTCGATCCGATATCAATCAGATTTTTCACCAACAGTACCTAACGATCGGATAGATCGAATGTGTAGAACAACATCCTTAGAATTCATGCGGATATAGTTTTCATATAATTCATCCCATTGATTATAATGCTTCTAGGATACCTCAAAGTTTAATTATCAATTCTAATTAAGTAGTCTATATTGTATTTCAAAATATCAAATCTATCCGATGGATTATCCTGGCCAAGATTTTGCTATATTGAAATACAATGATACATTCTTCTCCAACTCTTGGAGTGGTCAATTCCATCTTAATCATACACCGACTTCATAAGTACTTGACTGTGCCCAAAAGTCTTACGTTACTAAATTAGAAATTTAGTTAGTTCGGTATCAAAGCACAATGAGTTGCTTGCAAGTCACTGAGGTGATCATTGGTCTAAGGGATACTTATACCTATATCCCATGAGAGATATTTTTGATAGCAGAATGCATTGGAGTTGATCACGTTCAATGATGATGTACCCATGCATCTCACCTGTATGTCATACCAGTGTCTCCATACTCCTTGGTTAAGAGGATAACCAATCTATATGGCATACAATGATCTATGCTCGATAGATGCTATCGTCCTAATTAATAGCCTATCATTTAATCGTGAATTGATTTAAGGACTAATCGATAAATTCTCTTATTATTTAAACTAAATAATCTTAAGGACTTCATCACAATAATGAAGTTCGTTAGAAGATGAATATTTTTATGATGAAAAATATCAAAAATATATTTTATTTATTAATGAATCAATTACAAATATAATATAGTATAATCATCAACAGACTGATGATTGGCTTTGAGATATATTTTCCAACATCAACTATCTGAATTTTTAATTCAGTGATGGAAGATTTCTGGGCATAGTTAAGTACTTGAGGAGTCGGTGTGTGTATCAAGATGGAATTTGACTATTCTTATTTTCAGAAGTTGTATTCAATTATATTTTAATTTAGTAAAACCTTGATCAGAATAGTCTTAGTGAGAAGTCACGGAACTAATTACTTTGAGATACGATATGGATGTATTTACTAGGACTGACAGTCTAATCCTGAGTTATCTATTACACAGAGATCATATGGATAAATTATACGATAACCATATTCTATAGATTCATCGATGTTGTGTTGCGATAAATTTAACTTATTTGAATATTGGGTATCATTGCTAGATGGTCACATTAATTGATACAAAAAATTAATTTCTGTGCTACCGACTTAGGATTCGAACCTATAGGGTCACACAAAATAGAAGTTACTACCTGATCTGATAGCTGATCTAGAGTCCCGATGGACTGAAACTCTGAGTCCCACTCATCTGAGACTCTTTAATTAAGAGTATCATTGGTTTGAGACTCTATGATCATGAGTTTCATTTGTTTGGAATATTGGATTCAAGAGTCCCACTGGATTGAAACTCTTCGAGAGTTTCACAGTGATGAGACTCTATTGTCCAAACTCTCATCCGATTGAAACTCTATATTTATTAAAAAATTAATTAGTAATTTAATTATTGATTAGCTTAATTTGATTGAGCGATAAGGATTTGAGCAAGTTTGATCGAATTGGATGCGATTGGATTTGACCCAATTAGGTCATAAGTTGACTTAATTACTATAAGAGATTTGATCAAAAGTTGGACCAAATTAATTTTTAATTTAATTAAAAATTAAATAAATTAGGTTAAGTTTAATTTGGTTGAATTTAATTTGATCTAATTAATTTTGAATTAATTTAATTTGGTTGAAACCAATTTGGACTAATTCAAACCCTGTTTGAATTCAAACCTCCCCATGCGCCACCTCATGTTTGACTTTTCTACCTTGCCCACGCCCATCTTTATTTTTTATATAAGTTTCTCTCATGAAGAGAAGGAATTTGCATCCCTTTTCTTTCTCTCTTTGACCTGATCAAGTGTTGGACTAGTTCAAACTTTTTTTGAATTTTGAATTCATAGAGGTTGGTTTGATTGAAACCTCTCTCTCTCCCTCTTATCCTTATCTCCATGCCCTTCTCTCTTTTTGATTGTCAATTTTTTCTAAAAAATGGGCATGCACATAGAAGGAAAGTCTTTCTACGTGTGAAATAGGTGGTATGGACGTTGGAATTGGATAGGCTTACATTTGAATTCAAATACTAGAAGTTGGTTGAAACTAGTTCAATCAATCTTAAATCTATCCACTCCACATGGTATTTTCACTTATTTTTCATGCAATAAATTATGAAGATTTTTTTATGTGAAGAGAGAGGTGTTGTTATTCCATGGTAAAAATTTCAAAGTGATTGGGCATTAGTTTTGGGCAAAAAAAAATCCTAGAGTGAAGGTGAGCAGGATGCTATAGCACTTTATTTTTTCTTCATGCCTCTATTCTCTTTAGATTTTGTCTCTAAGGATACCTAATTTTTAGATATGATCTAAATAGAATTTATAGATTTAAAAGTTCTCTTTCCATAAAAACTTGTTTCATAGAAAAACTCCTCACAAAGAGAGCATGAGAGGATTTTTAGTGCATTAGAGTTTTTGGGCCAAGTGAAACCCAAGATTTGGGAATCTGGGTTTGGGTGGAGAGATCGAGTGCTGTGAGCATCGGATCGCCACCAAATTTTGTACATCATCTCATCATCCTCCAAAGAATGAGTTATAATTTTTTAAAATATTTAAAAAATTAAAAAATGAATGATCAATCGGATCGATGATGATCAGCCATCGAAGGTCCCGTCGAGAAGCTAACACTCCAATGGGGCTGATCGGGATCAGAAGCTCCATGTGAACCAACCGTAGAGGCCAGACACATGTACGATTATGGTGCAATACCAGAGCATTATTTGATAGATTCAGATTATGATGATTAACTATCCACAAAAAAGTATTATGTTCTGAATACATAGATGTAGTAAATAGTTTGCTACATAGTTTTATTTTTAGATCTATATGAATGCATACATATTATGTTTAAATCCTTAATATACTATTTAATATTCTAATATGATTAGTAGATAATTAATTAGATTAATTATTTCTTCTACTGCATCTTTGCTATTTTTAAAATTTTTTTTCAAAGTAGCACTGCAAATCCTGCACTGCATCCTTCAAATGGTATTAGAGCAAGGTTTGCTAAACATTATATGCTTGCATGTTTAGATTGATAATTTAGATTTAATTTAAATATTAATATAATAATTTAATTAATTAGATCTAAAAATTAAAATTAAGATCGTACGGACTGAAGATTGTCCTGCTATAGGATTTACCTCCTATAGTGAAAAGATTATCTGGTATATTGCTGATCTAAATCGTTAATTATAAAATTTTAGATCTGATCTAATATTTTTATAATCTGATTAAATTAGATTTTAATCTAATTTTTAATCATAAATTCATATTTAGATAGGATCTAAAGTTTGATTCATGATTTAGTATTATTTAGTATACATAGTTTCAGATTAAATTTTACAACCAGTATTATTTGTGAAATCGAGCCGATTTAATTTTAAAGTGAGTCAACTCAGTTGGTGAATAATACTAAGTTATAAAGAATCTTTTAAAATTTTAAAAAATATTTTTAAAATATCGAATCCTAACCCTTAACCCATAAACTTAATTAAAATTAAGTATAATAATTTAGTATCTAGAATTATGAATTAAGACTTTAAGTCTTCAATCATAAAACATGGGTTATTGAGTTAGTTGAATTAGATTCATTAATTAGATTAGGCCTAAGGTTAATTAAAGAATAAACTAATTTAGAGTAATTAATCAAATTTAATTAAATATTAATTTAGATTAGGTCAAGAACTCTATAGAATCAATTACAATAGTTATAGTTGGTTAAGTCCATACCTTTAACGAGGACCAAATGGACTTGATTCGTGGCTACGCAGTCGAACCCATAATTACTAGGTTGATCAAATTGAAACTAACGAATCAGATGGTGTCTAAGGTAAGTCTGGCAATTTGATCAGTGATTTTTAATTGAGAGCTACTCATATTGATTAGATCTTTGATGAGTTAATGACATATCACTTCCACTGATCTTACTTACCTGACCATCTTGGTGAATTAGATTTTAATTAGATCACTTGATGATTTAGACTCACCCATGTCAATTAGATAAATCAGTCTGACTGACTTAAGTGCTCGTAATACCAGCTTAGATTAGATCCTTTTTAATCTAACTTTGTGAAATCAGTAGGAGGATCGAAATTGGCTCGCTGAATTTTTTCTTCTTCTTAAAATATGTTAATTAAATTCTTTAAAATTATTAGATCTTTAAAAATAAAATAATTATATAGATAACTAAATCATAGCCTCCCATTAAGTTGAGTGATAATGGATTTATTAGTATAATGATCATTGGAGGTCCAAAGGCCTGGTGATTATTGACTAATGAAATTATCATTTATCAAATGATAATTTGGTTAAGTCTTTCTGATGGTGGTTAGGTTGGCCAACCAAAGTCGGGCTTGATTATTTATTAGTTAAATAAGATCAAATGTGGTCATGTTAATGGTTGGATCTAATCGAACTTTTTCAGTGGAGACAAAACCCTACTTATTAGGTTTTTGGGGCAAAATCAAAATTACTAGAAGTTGTTTAGAGAAACAATTGATTTTGAATCTACCTATACATGCACATGAGTTGACCAACTAAAGTTGGGCTCGTGTGTAATCTATGTGGATTCTAGTATCTACTAAGAAATTAAAGTAATTTCTCAAATTGGAGGTAGAGGCTACCAATTCGTATAAAATAGTGAAAGAACCTTTAGACTAAAGTCTAAGTCTTTAGGATAATTGATTCATATACTAATTAGGTTTGATTTTCCTTTTTGTGCAGAAATGACCACTAACTTGTTGCTCCGATCATTATTAGATAATAATAAATTAATGAAATTTAATTTCGATAGCTAGTATCGTAAGTTGAAAATCGTCCTGAAGTATGAGTCGATCCTTTATATAGTAATAGATCTAGCACCTAAGAAGCTAGCTCCAGGAGCGGTATGAGATACTTACCAGAAGTGGCTCAACGACCGCACCATCATTCAGTGCATAATGTTGGCAGCAATGAACGATAAGTTCAGCTACAGATTCAAAAATGCCCAGTCATAGGAGATGCTTCAAATGTTGAACGACTCCTTTGGCATACCTGATGATGTTGAAAGGCACAAAATAAGTTGTACCATTTTCAATGCTCGGATAAGGAACGGAGCCTCAGTCACCGATCATGTATTATACATGATCGAGATGATTGAGCGCCTTAGTAAGCTGGGCTTTTCCTGCACGAGCAGCTCATATTTAATTCCTTGCCCAAGTTCTTTCTCCATTTTCTAACTCATTTTAGAATGACAAAGCCTGCAGTCAACTACCATGACTTGTTGGAATTGCTGCAGAACTTTGAGAAGGATCACCAACTTCACAAAAAAATGATGAATGTAGTGGGAGGGTCTTCTTCTAGTCGTCGATCTTTTAAGAAAGAAAAGAAGAACAAGAAGAAGAAAAATAAAAAGGTACAGCTGCATGCTGGGATGACTGTATAGAGTCAGATCAAGAAGCGCAAGTCCGACCAGGGCCAGGCGAAATACTTCTTCTACAAGAAGCAGGGATACTAAAAGAGGAACTGTCCTTTATACATTGCCTTTCTGGATCCAAACAAACTAAGAAAGAAGCAAGTGGTTGCTGGACAAGGTAATTATATGATAACACCTTATAATTTTTTCTTATTTGATTTTACTGCCTAAGTTTTAGATACTGAAAGTCCTTATCATATTTGTAATTCTATACAGGACTTGCAGGTCAGTAGAAAATTTGATCAAGATGAGAGGTTCCTGAACATTGAAGATGGAAGATAAGTTTTAATTCTAGCTTTAGAAATCATGAACCTTATAATCAATTTAAATAAAGTTATTCTTAATGAATATTATTTTTGTCCAATTTTTTTATTGAATATTATTTCTGTAGGCCTTTTGGCCATGAATGATTTTGAAATATTAATAAAAAAAATTATAATATCATTTTGAATGGTGTTATAATTTTTATTGGATAATTAAATAACAATATTTATTTATTAACTATGCATGTTAACGTGATTCAATCCTCCGATGAATGCCCTAGAATTAATAATGTGTCCGAAGTCTACCTTTGGCACTGTAGGCTAGGTCATATTAACAAGAATAGAATAAATATGTTAGCTTAAGAAGAAATTCTTGAGATTAGTGATTATGAATCACTTTCGATCTGTGAGTCCTGTCTTCTTGGTAAGATGACCAGGTCATCTTTTACTGAAAAAGGTGAACGAGCTACTAAACTCTTGAGTCTAGTACATTCAGATGTATGTAGACCCATGAGCTCAAATGTCAGAGGTGGATACTTCTACGTCATAATCTTCATGGATGACTTATCTAGGTATGGGTACATCTATTTAATGAAGCATAAGTCGGAGTTGTTTGAAATGTTCAAACTATTCCAAAATGAGGTAGAGAAGCAAATTGAAAAGAGGATAAAAACTCTTCAGTCTGATCAAGGAGGTGAGTACCTTTTTAATGAGTTTTTCATATATCTTGAAAAGAATGGAATTCTTTTCCAATGGATCCCTCCTAGAACACCACAACATAATGGTATGTCTGAAAGAAGAAATTGAACCCTATTGGACATGGCTCGATTAATGATGGAGTTTGCTGATTTGTCGATCATACTATGGGGATATGCGCTCGAGTCAGCTTGTTACATTCTAAATAGAATTTTGAATAAATCTATTAATAAAACACTATATGAGATATGGACAGGGCATAAGCTAGTGCTCTCACACCTTAGTTTGGGCTTGTCCAGCTTATGTCAAACATTTAATGATAGATAAGCTTCGACCTAGGTCTGATAAGTATAGTTTTATATAGGTTACCAAAAAAAATCAAAGGATATTATTTTTATCTTGCTGATGAGCAAAAAATGTTTGTCAGTCTTAAGATAGTCTTTTTAGAAAAGAAGTTTCTTTATGAAGGAATTAATGCCTCTAAGATCGAACTTGATGAAGTTTGGTAGGTGGAAGAACAAACAGAAGTTGTTGAACCTGAGCTGGATCTAATTAGATCAAAACCAGAACCCATTATAGATGCATCCTTAAGGTTATCTGGTAGAGTACAATGTCAACCGAATAGATACTATGATTTTTTGATCCGGGATGTAGATCCCATCAAACTCGATGAGAACGATGAGGATCCGATCACCTACATGAATGAAATGTAGAGACTCGACTCTGAGAAATGGTTTGAGGCCATGAAATTTAAAATGAAGTCCATGAAAGTCAATGATGTATGAAATTGGTTGACCTACCTGAAGGGATAAAATCTATAGGGTGTAAGTGGGTCTTCAAAAGAAAAAAGGGCGCAGATGGAAAGATGGAGACCTATAAAGTCCATCTGATTGCCAAGGGATATCATTAATGTTATGGTATTGACTATGACGAGACGTTCTCTCCTATGGCAATGCTCAAATTTATTCGGATTATGCTTATCATCGCTGTCCATCTAGATCATGAAATCTAGCAGATGGATGTGAAAATGACTTTTCTAAACGAAGAGCTGGATGAAGAGGTGTATATGATATAGCCTGAAGAATTCACATCCGTAGGTGAGTCTAAGGTGTGCAGGCTTCAGAGGTTCATTTATGGACTAAAGCAGGCATCTCAGAGCTGGAACATATGATTTGATAGAACAATCAAAACGTATGGTTTTGTTAAGAATGAAGAGGAGCTATGCATATACAAGTAGGCTAATGGTCCCATAATAGTATTCCGAATATTGTATGTGGATGATATTCTCTTAATCGAAAATGATGTCCTTGCATCATAAGGAATAAAGATCTGACTGTCATAATAGTTCTCCATGAAAGATCTAGAAGGAGCTTCCTATATTCTAGGGATGAAGATATATAGAGATAGATCTAAAAGATTGCTTGGATTATTCCAATCTACGTATATTGATACTATACTAAAATAGTTCAGCATGAAGAATTTCAAGAAAGACTATCTACCGATAGACCATGAAATTTTTCTTTCAAAAAAAAAATATCCGACGATACCTCTAGAAAGAGAGTATATGAGTAGAATACCATATACTTCGATAGTGGATTCTATAATATGTGTCATGATATGTATGCGATCAGATATAGCATACTCACTAGAAGTAGTGAGTAGATACCAATCTGATTCAGAAAAGAACCATTGAAAGGTTGTTAAAATCATCCTGAAGTATTTAAGAAATATTAAGGATCAGTGGCTTGTATATGGTGAATTAGATTTGAAACTTATGAAATTCACAGACTCTAATTTTCAGTCCGATCATGATGATAGTAAGAGTATGTCAGAATATATATTCATCCTTAATAGTAGGGCTGTCTGCTGGAAGAGTTTCAAGCAGCATACTATAGTCGATTCAGTTTACGAGATGGAGTATGTCGCTGCATCAGATGTTGTCAAAAAAGCAGTGTAACTAAGAAAATTTATCATCGAGCTTGGAGTAGCATCCTCCTTTGATGATCCAGTTCTACTCTATGCGATAGCTCTGAAGCCATTGGTCAGACGAAGGAACCAAAGGCACACCAATGGACGAAGCATATTCTATGCCACTATCATTTTGTCCGAGAAATTATGGATCAAGATGATGTCGATCTTCAAAAGATCGATGAAAAGAAGAACCTGACTGACCCATTCACTAAAGCTATTGCGGTGAAGGAGTTCAACGACTTCAAATCGAAGATAGGTATTAGATACTGCACCGATTGGCTTTGGTCTAAGTAGGAGATTATTGAAAATATGTTCCAAAGTCAACCATCAGTCTGTTAACGGTTGGACTATACATTTATAATTATATATGAATTATAAATTAATAAAAATTATTTTGATATTTTTTATCATAAATTTTATTGTCTTCTAATGAACTCCTGTGCTATGATGAAGTTCTTAGGACTATCTAGATTCGATAAAGAAGGATTTATCGTTTAGTCCTTAAATTGTTCACGATCAAAAGATACGGTGTTTCTTAGGATGACAATGTTTATCAAGTATAGATCATTGTGTATCATATAAGTTGGTTGTCCTCGTAACCAAGAAATGTTGAGACATTGGTATGGCATGCAAGTGAGATGTATAGATACATCTATACTGAACGTGACCAACTCAAGAGCTTTTCTCCTATCAAGATTAGCTCCGATGGAATATGGGTATAAGTATCCCTCTAACTTGAGATGACCATGGTGACTTTCAAGCAACTCACTGTGCTTTAGTGTCGAACTATCTAAATTTTTAATTCAGTGATGGAAGATTTCTGGGTGCAGTCAAGTACTCAAGGAGTCGGTGCGTGTATCAAGATGGGATTGACCACTCCTATTTTTAGGAGCTGTGTTCAATTATATTTTAATTTAGCAAAGCTTTCACCAAGATAGTCTTAGTGAGGAGTCACGGGACTAATTACTTTGAGATACGATATGGATGTATTTAATAAGACTAACAGTCTAATCCTGAGTCATCTATTACACAGAGGTCATAGGAATAAATTATACGATAACCATATTCTACAGATTCGTTGATGTTGTGTTGCGACAAATTTGACTTATCTAGACGTTAGGTACCATTGCTAGATATCACATCAATTGATATAAAAAATCAGTTTCTATGCTACCGGCTTAAGATTTGAACCTATGGAGTCACACATAATAGGAGTTACTACCTAATCTGATGGCTGATCTAGAGTCTTGATGGACTGGGACTCTGAGTTTCACTCATCTGGGACTCTGAGTTTCACTCATTTGGGACTCTCTGATCAAGAGTCCCATTGATTTAGGACTCTATCATCATGAGTTTCATTCATTTGGAACACTGGATTAAAGAGTCCTACTGGATTGGGACTCTTCGAGAGTTTCATAGTGATAGAACTATGTTGCTCAGACTCCCATCCGATTGAGACTCTATGTTTATTAGAGGATTAATTAGCAATTTGATTATTGATTAGCTCAATTTGATTGAGCGATGAGGATTTGATCAAGTTTGATCGAATTAAATTCGATTGGGTTTGACCCGATTAGGTCATAAGTTGGCCTAATCACTATGGGAGATTTGATCCTAATTTGATCAAGAGCTGAATCAAATTAATTTTTAATTTAATTAAAAATTAAATAGGTTGGGTTAAGTCTAATTTAGTTGAATTTAATCTGATCTAGTTGGTTTTGAATTAATTTGGTTTGGTTGAAACCAACTTGGACTAATTCAAACCCTATTTGAATTCAAACATCCCCATGCGCACCTCATGTTTGACTTTTCTACCTTACCCACACCCACCTTTGTTTTTTATGTAAGTTTCTTTCATGAAGAGAAGGAATTTGTGCCCCCTTTCTTTCTCTCTTTGACTTGGTCAAGTGTTGGACCAGTTCAAATTTTTTTGAATTTTAAATTCATAGAGGTTGGTTTGGTTGAAACCTCTCTCTCCCTCTTATCCTTATCTCCACACCCTTCTCTCTTTTTGGTCATCAATTTTTTCTAAAAAATGCATATGTACACAGAAGGAAAGTCCTTCTATGTGTGAAATAGATGGTATGGATGTTGGAATTGGATAGGCTTGTATTTGAATTCAAATACTAGAAGTTGGTTGAAACTAGTTCAATCAATCTTAATCTATCCACTCTACATGATATTTTTATTTATTTTTCATGCAATAAATTATGAGGATTTTTGTGCATAAAGTGAGAGGGGTTACCATTCTGTGGTAAAAATTTCAAAGTAATTGGGCATTGTTTTTGGCCAAAAAAAAATCTTGGAGTGAAAGTGAGTAGGATCCTATAGCACTTTATTTTTCCTTCATACCTCTATTCTCTTCTAATTTTTGTCTCTAAGGACACCTAATTTTTAGATATAATCTAAATGGGGTTTATAGATTTGAAAGTCATCTTTCCATGAAAACTTGTTTCATAAAAAAACTCCATACAAAGAGGGCGTAAGAGGATTTTCAGTACATCAAAATTTTTGGGCCGAGTGAAACCCAAGATTCGGAAATCTAGGTTCAGGTGGAGAGATCGAGTGTTGTGAGCATTGGATCGCCACCAAACTTTATATATCATCTCATCATCTTCTAAAAAAATGAGTCCTAATTCTTTGGAGCATCCAAAAAATCAAAAAGTGAACGATCGATAGGATCGATCATGATCAGCCGTCGAAGGCCCCATCGAGGAGCTAGCACTCCAGTGGGGCTAATCGGGACTAGAAGCTCCGTGTGGACCAACCGTAGAGGTCGGACACATATGTAGCTGTGGTGCAATACTAGAGTATTATCCGATGAATTTAGATTACGGTGATCAGCTATCCACAAAAAGATATTATATTCTGAATACATAGATATAGTAAATGGTTTGCTGCATAGTTTTATTTTCATAATCTATATGAATGCATGCATATTATGTTTAGATCCTTAGTGTAGGATTTAATATTCTGATATGATCAATAGATAATTAATTAGATTAATTATTTTTTCTGTTGCATCTTTGCTATTTTTGAAAAAAAATTTGAAAGTAGCACTGCAAACCGTGCACTTCCTCCTTCAGCTAATTCCTAATTATTAAAGAAAATATCATATGCAAATGCAAGCCCATTTTGCTGGCCTTTTGAATGTCTAATATTTGAAAGTGCCAACTTACCAAATTGATGATGTTTCTTCGTAGATATATATAGATATGGTAATTTCGTTCGACCTGATAGATGTCCAATCCAATATGATCCAAATAGTGCCGATTTTATCTAATCTAATTAAAATACGAAGGCAGATATAAAATTTTAAAAAAGTTATAAAATGAATTTAGATCAAATACAGATAATAGTATATCCCATTTTGAACTTAATATACCTCATATTGAACCTAACCCAATACACACATATACACAATATAAAATCCTAGCCATCATCTAAACTTTCCTATTCACCCACTCCAAGCCTCCCACCCGATTGAGATTCCTATTGATGGGTAAAAAAAATAGGGGAAAACTAGGGGAAGCCGTAGGAAAAATCAGCGAAAACAAAGAAACGACAACAAATGAAAAGATAAGACCTTTTTCCATCAATTTTCTTTTTTTTTTTTTCTTCTTTTCTTTTCATTTCATTTCCTTTTTAGGAGATATGGAGAAGGAAAGCACCTAAGGGAGATCAGAGGGTTGTACTCATCTATTTTTTCTCTTTTCGCTTTTTTTCTTTTTTTTTCATTCTCATTTTGGGACATCTATGGGGAAGGAGAGCATCTAAGGAAAATTGAGGGTGGTAGTGTGAGTTGGTCCCTTGAGGTTTTTGAGAGCTTAATCTTGGAGAAAGCATGATAGTTTTTAAGGTTTGGAGGATTTTTATAAGACCCAATCCAACCCGAGACAAGGCAGATATATCCAATCTAACCTAATCTATCCCACATCCTCTTTATTTTATCCAATCTAATCCAACCAGAGGTAGATATGGGATGGATATGAGTGTGTATTTTTTCATGATGGGATGGATACAGATATTAATTGATTCGATCCAAAATTGATCCATTGCCATCCTATGATATATGATAGATATAGATCCAAATTTACCTTTAAGGTTTGGAAGAGTGCTACCCATGTTGTAGCATATTAACATAGATCTATGTTAAAATTACATTAAAATTACATATATAAAAAGGTTTGAAATTTAGAGTCAATGCAGTCAAATGCCGATGGAAGGTATGGCAAAAAATATGTTTTTATTGGGGAAACATGCTACTGGATTGGATCTCACTTAATTCTTTTTTATTTAGAAGCCAAGTCCACTACGGTGTGGTACATGCTTTACTTTAGAACCTTCCACAGATAGCTGCTTTCTTTTTTAATTGAATCAATATGACTACATTAATCCCAAAAGAAGAAAACATTGTAAGCTATAACAATGGCTACTAATTGTGAGAGTAATTGCATCCAAGGAACATACTTACAAAAGAAAGTTCTCTAGCCTAATTCATCAACTCCACCATTACGTCGCTACCTAACCATATACAACAGTAAATATTAATAGGTAGCTAACTCCTAATTATTAAAGAAAATATCACATATAAATGAAAGTCCAATTGATTGGCCTTTTGAATGTCTAACATTTGAAGGTACCACCTTACCAAATTAATGAAGTTTCTTGGTAAACATATGAAAGATCTAGAACCAAATCTACCTTCACCAAGGTTTGGAAGAGTGCTAACCCCATCTCGCAGCACATTACCATAGATCTATCTTAAAATGCATCTATTAAAAAGGTTTGGTATTTAGAATCAATGCAATCAAATACTGATAAAAGCTATAGAGAAAATTATATTTTTATTGAGTGAATATGGTACTGATCCATAATTCATTTGGAGCATAATCCGGATCTCACTTGATCCTTTTTTAGTTAGAAGCCAAGCCCACTGCGATGTGGTACATGTTTGACTTTAGAACCTTCCACAGGTAGCTGCTTCATTTTCCTAATAGAATCAATGTAACTACATTAATCCTTTACAGAAGAAAATATCGTAGGCTATAACAATGGCTGCTAGCTGCAAGAGTCAACGCATGCAAGGAACATACCTATCAAAAAGAGTTATCCAGCCTAATTCATCAACTCTACCATTACATCGCTATCTCACCATATACAATGGTAGCTAATTCTTAATTGTTAAAGAAAATGTCACAAACAAATGAAAGTCCAATTTGTTGGCCATTTGATATCTAACATTTGAAGGTGTCAACTTATCAAATTAATGAAGTTTCTTAGTGGATACATGAAAGATCTAGATCCAAATTTGCCTTCACCATTGTTTGGAAAGAGCGCTACCCCCATCTTGCAGCACATTACCATTGATCTATTTTAAAATGACATATATAAAAAAAGGTTTGGTATTTAGAGTCAATGCAATCAAATGTCGATAGAAGTTATAGAGAAAAATATATTTTTATTGAGGGAATATATTACCAATCCACAGTTCAGTTAGAGCACAGACGGGATCTCACTTAATCCTTTTTTTCATTTAGAAGCCGAGTCCGCTACGTTGTGGCATGTGTTTTACCTTAGAACCTCTCACAGGTAGAGCCGGTTTTTTTTTTTAATTGAATCCATATGACTAAATTAATCCCTAAAGAAGAAAATATCTTAGGCTACGATCGTGACTGCAAAAGCAAACGCATCTCATGAACATACCTATCAAAAAGAGTTCTCCAGCCTAATTCATCAACTCTACCATTACCTCGCTATCTCACCATATACAATGGTACCTGTTGGTGCAGAAATCCGTCGCCGCCGGAGGCCGCCGCAATCGAGGCCGCTGGGCGCTGCCGGGGACCTGCAAAACGAAGTCCCGCCCGGAACCGGTGGGGTGGTGGCTCCGGCAGGACCCTCCGACGGTCAAGTTAGTTTCCGACCAACAGTAATGGAGTGCCCGGAATGAGTTCCCGAGCTTAGAGATGTGGGGGGGAGCTTAGAGAGTTGAGAGTTCAGAGAGCTTAGCCTTAGTATGTCGGGAGGGGTCCTTTTATAGCGGAGCTTAGTTGATGGTGACGGCTGTGCCGTCTGGCAGAGAGTCGTCGAGCAGCATGGAGTTTGGTACGGAGAAGAAGGCGTCGTCCGGTAGACCGTGGGAGCCATACCGGCGAGCAGTCGGCCACATGGAGTCCGGTACGGAAAGGAAGGCGTCGTCCGGTAGGTCGTGGGAGCCATACCGGCGAGCAGTCGGCCACATGGAGTCCGGTACGGAAAGGAAGGCGTCGTCCGGTAGGTCGTGGGAGCCATACCGGCGAGCAGTCGGCCACATGGAGTCCGGTACGGAAAGGAAGGCGCCGTCCGGTCTTGCTGCAGGCGACGGTTCATCCAACGGAGTTCGGACTTGCAACGGAGTTCGGCCGAAGGGGAAGCTGGGGGAGTTCGTCTGGCTGAAGGGTCGGCCACCTGTAGAGTTCGGCCGCTGAGAGGCCTGGAGAAGCTCGACTGGACAATTGAAGGACTTCGGTTGCTAGTTGGTTCGGCCAGGGCTCGCTGAGGAGTTCGGTCGCCTAGGGTCGGTCCGAAGGAGTTCGGCTGCGCGGGCTCGCCTGGGATCGGCCCGAAGGAGTTCGGCTGCACGGACCCGCCTGGAGTCGGTCCGAAGGAGTTCGGCCGTGGAAAGTCCGAAGGAGTTCGGCCGTGGGGTCCGAAGGAGTTCGGCTGCATGGGCTCGTAGGAGAGTTCAGCTGAAGGGAAAACCCGGGAGGAGCTCGGATGGCCGAACAGGCGTCTGGGAGGAGTCCGTCTCCTGAAGAAGTCCAGCGCTTGGAGTCCAAGGAGCTCGGCCGTCAGGAAGTTCGGCCGACGGTGGGAGTTCGCCCTCTAAGCAGTTCGGCCGAGACCTTGGTGCAGGGGAGTTCGGCCTCTAAGCAGTTCGGCCGTCTTAGGGGCTCGGCCTGGCGCCTGGCGCTGAAGCTCTTCAGCAGCTACTGGTTACATTGGGCTGAGCGTCGGGCCGGGCTTCGGCAGGAGCGGGATTTATCCCCAACAATAGCCCCCCCACTCCCGAGTTCAAGAATTGAAGGAAGGGAGTACCAAAACAGGCGACTGCCGAAGTCTTCTTCCAGGCTCCGCATTGGTTGCAGCTGAAGCTCGGGGGGGGGTTTCATCCCCAGCCAAGATTGACGCTGAAGTTGAGGCTGAGGCTTGGGGGAGACCTCATCTTCAGTCGATGTTTGGAGTTGGGATGGGACTCGTTTCCAGCCAAAATTGGTGAAGTCGACGTTGAGGCCGGAGTCAATGTCGCCCCCCGTGGTCAGAGTCGGAGTTGACATCGCCTTCATCAACCGAAGACGGTTCGGGGGAGACCTCCTCTTTTGCAGTCAAGGTTATGATCGCTTGGGGGAGATCCCGTCTCCCGCTGATGCTGACACCGAAGTTGAAGCTGAGGTCCGAAGGAGACCTCGTCTTCTGTAGTGAAGCTTGCCGTAGACTCTGTGGCTAGGCCTTGGACCTTGCTCACGTCAGGACGAGGTTCTCCTCTTGTTCCCAACGGGCTGTGGGGGCACATGGGGACCGTCGTCCTCGCCTCTCCCCCCATCCCGTCCTTGGTGGACGGGGCCTTCGACTTTGCTCACGCTAGGACGAGGTTCTCCTCCTGTTCCTAGCCGGCTGTGGGGGCACATGAGGACCGTCGTCCTCGCCTCTCCCCCCATCCCGTCCTTGGTGGACGGGGCCTTCGACTTTGCTCACGCTAGGACGAGGTTCTCCTCCTGTTCCTAGCCGGCTGTGGGGGCACATGAGGACCGTCGTCCTCGCTTCTCCCCCCATCCCGTCCTTGGTGGACGGGGCCTTCGACTTTGCTCACGCTAGGACGAGGTTCTCCTCCTGTTCCTAGCCGGCTGTGGGGGCACATGAGGACCGTCGTCCTCGCTTCTCCCCCCATCCCGTCCTTGGTGGACGGGGCCTTCGACTTTGCTCACGCTAGGACGAGGTTCTCCTCCTGTTCCTAGCCGGCTGTGGGGGCACATGAGGACCGTCGTCCTCGCTTCTCCCCCCATCCCGTCCTTTGTGGACGGGGCCTTCGACTTTGCTCGTGCTAGGACGAGGTTCTCCTCCTGTTCCTAGCCGGCTGTGGGGGCACATGAGGACCGTCGTCCTCGCTTCTCCCCCCATCCCGTCCTTTGTGGACGGGGCCTTTGACTTTGCTCGTGCTAGGACGAGGTTCTCCTCCTGTTCCTAGCCGGCTGTGGGGGCACATGAGGACCGTCGTCCTCGCTTCTCCCCCCATCCCGTCCTTTGTGGACGGGGCCTTCTACTTTGCTCGTGCTAGGACGAGGTTCTCCTCCTGTTCCTAGCCGGCTGTGGGGGCACATGAGGACCGTCGTCCTCGCTTCTCCCCCCATCCCGTCCTTTGTGGACGGGGCCTTCGACTTTGCCCACGCTAGGACGAGGTTCTCCTCCTGTTCCTAACGCGGCCGAACTGCTTCTTTCCTGTCATCGCATAGATTTCGCATCCAGAAATAATATTTGCAGAGGGGAGGATTTTACCGAAGGGAAGTCGTGGACAGCGCGCTCTCGTTTGAGGGGTCGACGGGGTGTTGTTCCTCGGAGCTCCCTCGAGCAGCAAGTCCCGTCCAGACGACCTCCTCTATCTCCTGCCGGCCTTCATAATTTGGACCATGCGTCTCTTGACTTTGTCGCTGGGGATGACAATCACCGATGTAGCTAGCTCCTAGCTCCTCCCCGGGGTGGCGTTGACGACGCCGCGGGACGGCCAACCTTCTTGACCTTTCCCGTTACGGCATCTTCTCCTGTGCCTATAGCCTTTTTGATGAGATCTTCTGAATGTATTCCTTGATCGCGATGGTACTTTATGTTTGCTCACGTTTAGAGGCCGTAGTCCTTCAGGTCTTAGCGGTTGGCTCTCGGCTTTGCCGAGAATTCGAGTTAGAGGAGCGGGTCGTAGTTGCGGAACCTTCCGGGAGGGGGGCTTCGTTCCGTCCTTGCCGGCGCCGAACTTTATTTTGGAGGTTGAGTTGAGGAGTTCGGCTTTCCACCGAGCTTCATTTTACCTCGATGCCGAGCTTTGGGGTGAGCCTGGCTTTTCTTCGAGCCGAACTTCATTCCTCTTTCCCACGAGACCCGCCGTGGGAGAACTTTCTGCTGCTCTTGTTCGGACGAGCTCGAGGGGAGCTCGGCTTTTCTCGCCCGAACTTCGTTCCGCCTTCAGTGAACACTTTGTAGGCGGTTCCTTTGGGGGACATTCTGGAGCGTGAGTTCGGCCTTACTTGTGCCGAACCTCGTTCCACTTTCCCGCGGAAGCTTCCGCGGGAGGACTTCATACATTTTTGTCGGAGCTTCCTCGCTGACGGGCTCATAGGTGGGTTCGGCCTTCCTCACGCCGAACTTCATTCCGCTTCAGCGGGGGAACTCCTGCTCTCCGTTTCTCTCTTAGGGGCGATTGGGCTCCTCCCTAAGGCTGATTCCTCCGTATTTCTTCGGCAATAAGCTCCGGGGTGGACGACCTCCTCATGCTGAACTCCTCAATTCGGTGCAAGCTCTTGTTGCTGGGAGACGGCGAATCGCTGATGCACCGAGATCTTTCCAGGGGCCATGTGAATGACGCCGTAAGGTGGCCGACCTTCTTGTAGTCTGGCTACGGCAGCGCCCTTAGCCGATCTTTTTCTGCTTCAGGCCGGTACCGGAGGAATTTACCCAGCCGACCCGTCCCGACGAGCTCCTCATCTTTCGATTTGAAGGCTTCCTCCGCACGGGCATATCTCTCGGCTCGAGCCAGCAGGTCGGCGAAGTCCCTGGGATACCTTTTTTCCAGAGAGAACAGCAAGCTATTTTTCTGAAGGCCGCCCTTAAGTGCGGCCATCGCGACAGACTGGTCCAGGTCCCGGACTTCCAATGCCGCGGCGTTGAATCGAGTGACGTAAGTCCGGATGGATTCCCCTTGCTTCTGCTTGACGCTCATCAGGGAATCTGAACCTCGGCTCGGTCGTCGGCTGCTGATGAAGTGGGCCGCGAACCGACTGCTCATCTGGCCGAAAGAGAAGATCGTGTTGGGCTTCAACGCCGAATACCAGTTCCTCGCTGCTCCCTTTAAGGTAGACGGGAAGGCTCGGCACAGCACGGCATCTGAAGCGCCGTGAAGCAGCATCATGGCCCGGAAGGCCCCCAGGTGATCAACCGGATCAGAAGTTCCATCGTAGCTTTCCAGTTGAGGGAGCTCGAAGGTCGGTGGAACAGGTTCTTGCATGATTTTCTGCGAGAAAGGAGGGTCTGCACAAACGTCGTCACCACGCAAGGGGGGACGAAGTTCTTCAATTCGCCGGTTCATTTCCGAGAGCCTTTGGCCCAGCAGGTCCTCCCGGTCTCTGATCTCCAAGGCTTTCTGGTGAGATGGGCGCAAGGCTTCACCCTTGGTCGATCTATGATCCGAACAAGGGCTCTCCCTCCTCCGCCTCTCCAACCCGGGTATCGGAGGTCGGGCTACCCAGGCCGGTCGCTCTCGGACTGGATCATTCGACCTCGGGAAGTCCCGCGCCGGTCGGGCTGGCACTGGGACTTGTCGGTGCAGCACCGCCTGCACCGCCTCCGTGAGACCGCGAACGTGCTGGATGAGCTGGTTGAACTGCTCCGTATCCACTGCGGTTATTGACGGGGGCTGAGTCACCGGGGCCGGAGCAGGGACAGACGGACTCGGAGGGGATCGAAGCCGCGGAAGCCGTCGAGCGCCGCGTCGAAGCCCTTCTGGGGGGCATTTCCTCTTTCCAGAGAAGGAATTACTGAAGAGGGAGGAAGAGAGATCCGGAGCAGGGGAGGGAAATCGTCGCCGAGCACTCCTTTAAGAACAAGGGAACCTCGAAGGTTCAATCCCTTGTTCCCACAGACGGCGCCAATCTGTTGGTGCAGAAATCCGTCGCCGCCGGAGGCCGCCGCAATCGAGGCCGCTGGGCGCCGCCGGGGACCTGCAAAACGAAGTCCCGCCCGGAACCGGTGGGGTGGTGGCTCCGGCAGGACCCTCCGACGGTCAAGTTAGTTTCCGACCAACAGTAATGGAGTGCCCGGAATGAGTTCCCGAGCTTAGAGATGTGGAGGGGAGCTTAGAGAGTCGAGAGTTCAGAGAGCTTAGCCTTAGTATGTCGGGAGGGGTCCTTTTATAGCGGAGCTTAGTTGATGGTGACGGCTGTGCCGTCTGGCAGAGAGTCGTCGAGCAGCATGGAGTTTGGTACGGAGAAGAAGGCGTCGTCCGGTAGACCGTGGGAGCCATACCGGCGAGCAGTCGGCCACATGGAGTCCGGTACGGAAAGGAAGGCGTCGTCCGGTAGGTCGTGGGAGCCATACCGGCGAGCAGTCGGCCACATGGAGTCCGGTACGGAAAGGAAGGCGTCGTCCGGTAGGTCGTGGGAGCCATACCGGCGAGCAGTCGGCCACATGGAGTCCGGTACGGAAAGGAAGGCGCCGTCCGGTCTTGCTGCAGGCGACGGTTCATCCAACGGAGTTCGGACTTGCAACGGAGTTCGGCCGAAGGGGAAGCTGGGGGAGTTCGTCTGGCTGAAGGGTCGGCCACCTGTAGAGTTCGGCCGCTGAGAGGCCTGGAGAAGCTCGACTGGACAATTGAAGGACTTCGGTTGCTAGTTGGTTCGGCCAGGGCTCGCTGAGGAGTTCGGTCGCCTAGGGTCGGTCCGAAGGAGTTCGGCTGCGCGGGCTCGCCTGGGATCGGCCCGAAGGAGTTCGGCTGCACGGACCCGCCTGGAGTCGGTCCGAAGGAGTTCGGCCGTGGAAAGTCCGAAGGAGTTCGGCCGTGGGGTCCGAAGGAGTTCGGCTGCATGGGCTCGTAGGAGAGTTCAGCTGAAGGGAAAACCCGGGAGGAGCTCGGATGGCCGAACAGGCGTCTGGGAGGAGTCCGTCTCCTGAAGAAGTCCAGCGCTTGGAGTCCAAGGAGCTCGGCCGTCAGGAAGTTCGGCCGGCGGTGGGAGTTCGCCCTCTAAGCAGTTCGGCCGAGACCTTGGTGCAGGGGAGTTCGGCCTCTAAGCAGTTCGGCCGTCTTAGGGGCTCGGCCTGGCGCCTGGCGCTGAAGCTCTTCAGCAGCTACTGGTTACATTGGGCTGAGCGTCGGGCCGGGCTTCGGCAGGAGCGGGATTTATCCCCAACAGTACCTAATTCTTAATTGTTAAAGAGAATGTCACATACAAATGAAAGTCCAATTCGTTGGCTTTTGAATGCCTAACATATATATATATATATATATAGACTGAATTTTGATCGATCAGAGCTCAATCTATATCCGATCGAATTTCTGACCATTCGATCAGCATGTATCTTCGAGCGCGCATCTAAAATGACGCGCCGATTGAAAAAAAATGCGAACACATGCCTGAAAAAAATAGATCGAAAAAAAATTTAGAAAAAAATATGAATTGAAAAAAACTGAAAAAATTTTAAAAAAAATCTAAACCTGAAAAAAAACTAAAAAAATTTAGAAAAAAGTCTTAAAAAATTTAGAAAAAATCTAAAAAAAAATTCTTTCTTTCTTTTTTTTCTTTCTTAAAGAGAGAAGGCTTGCCTTCTTTTTATTTTTTTTAAAGGTTTTTTTGAATTCTTTTTAATTTTTTGGGCCTACATGAAAAATTTTTTAAATTTTTTTAGCCCTTCAATTTTTTTTTTCCAACACGAAAGACACCTTCAGAGCGCATGAAGGCGCCTTCATGCACCCTGAAGGTGCCTTTCAGGCTAAATAAATATACTAAAAAAATTAATAATAAAATAAATAATAATAATAAATAAATAAATAATTTTTGATTTTTTTTAAATTTTTTTAGATTTTTTTGGAATTTTTTTAGTTTTTTTTAGGTTCAAATTTTTTTTTCTAAATTTTTTTTCAATTTTTTCAGATTTAAATTTTTTTCTGAATTTTTTTCAGACATGCACCCATTTTTTTCAGTCGGCACATCTTTTTAAACGTGCACTCGAAGATGTGCGCTGATCGAATGGTCGGAGATTCGATCGGATCTAATTTAGGCTCCGATCGATTGGAGCCCAATCTATCTCTCTTTATATCGATCGGAGTCCAGTCTATCTCTCTCTATATATAAAATTTGATATTTAGAGATAGGATGGTAATTTTAGCCAATTCATCAAGCATCCAATCAAATTTAATCCGAATGGATGGGGTTTTACCCGACCCAAAGAGAACCGGGATAGATATAGGTTCCAAAAAGAATACCTGTTTAACCCAACCCAATATACACTTAATCTAAATCCTTCTTTCAAAATTATAATTATTTTATAATATTTATATGATGAGTTTCTTAATCTGATCCGATCTATCTTATCTATCCGATCCAATGTAAGGCGAGTATGGACGAATATGGATATGAGTTTTTAATTATGAGATAGATATAAATATTAGCCAACTCAACTTATATCCAACCCAATGCCATCTCTACAATTTAGAGTCAACATGGATTGAGAATATGGTTCCATGGGGGTATATGCCCTAAATCCAAGTCTCCAAGCATGTCAATCACTCATGGCAAGCTGAGATACAAACCAACAAGTCCAGTTCAAAAATGTATCCAAAACTTTGAATTTGGCCGTTAGAACTTTGCTTCACATGGAACAGACTTGCGTGTCGGATGTCCAAGCCAGTATATGCGTTGGATCTAGGTCCAAATCATTAGCCTAAAATTATGTTTGTCGTCCATGTGACCCGTGCAGCCTTGACTATTTCAGGACGCTGATGTCCGGAGATCATTTAAAAAAGGAGACTGGTCTCCGGACCATCCACTTTCGTTTAGACATAACATGTTCGAGCTTCTGTTTGGAGGCTCAATGTCTCACATTCCAAGGAGCTACATAAATGAGATTTGCTCTTGCAACTTTAGAGAATTCCATAGCAAAAATTCTCAATCTTGGTGTGTCATAGAAACAAGTGGCTGGATGAGACATTAAACTGAAAGGGGTTGGAATCTTTGCAATAATTCTTTGCCTAATTTATGGGCAGATGTCTACCAGACAAGCCTAGCACACATCTCTCATCAAGTTAACCTATGAAAGTTATAGGGAACGCCTCCAAGCTATGCCATAGGGTATCCAATGCCAGATAGAAGAAAAAAGACAAAAATTTGTACGATGAAACACAGGAGGACCTAATATATCTCTCTCCAATAACTGCTTATATGTTTCCTTTTTTTTTTTCTGAAAAAAAGACTAGGACCATTGGTAATTTGGTTTCTTATTTGTAATGCTATCTGATATTTACATTTAGGTTTTGTTGCCTTAGTTTTTTACTCCTAGTCCCTGGTTTTGCTAGCCACTTTCATTTTTGCTCTGATTTTGTGTATAAGAATTTATATAACAGACATAAGCATCTACCCTTAAAAAAAAAAAAAAAAAAAAAAAAAAAGGAGGCGTAAGCATATATAGCAACCGCCAAACTACAGCATATCCCAAGACTTGCGCTCCTCCACACATGGGAGAAGGCAGTGGATTCAAATCTTGTTGGTATTACTTTTCAAGTGCTGGCAGTGTATTCAAATCTTGTTGGTATTACTTTTCAAGTGCTCGATCCATTTTATTCTAACAGTGGCTGTTATTTAAACAAAGCTTGTCCAAGGCCTAACTGTAAATACTAGTGGTCAAACAAAAATTGGGATTTAATATGTCCTAAAAGTATATGAATTCACTTCCCATTTTCCCTGGAATATTCAGTGATGTGTCCAAGGATAAAAAAAATTCAGCATTTATTCTGAAGAACCATTTCATGTGCAAATTAAACTTGAGAACCACTTTACTTAGGTGCCCTAAGTAGCACCTTTGTTACAGTGTATTGCAGTTTCCATTATAAATAGAAGTGTGGACTCATTCTCTGGCAATTTTGTTTGCTCTGAAGATTAACTAGGAACTGATGTTGAAGTCTACCCACTTTTACATAATTGCTGATGGAGGATGCATGCTTTGCTCATTTTTTACATTTATAGAGAATGGCATGATGAGCTATGTGGCTAACCATACTAAATCTATATTATATTATTTTTCTACATAACTTCTATAATATATTTTAATATATTTTTTTTGAATTTTTATTGATGTACTTATACTTATTTTAAATAATTAATTCAACTATTCTATCAAAAAAAAAAAGGGAACAAAATAATTGCATCATCATCCAATGAAGTTTTTTTTTCCTGCAGCACAATTTATTATTAGGAGAGGCGGAGGAGCTCACGATAATGACTTCCAACTGAAGACAGGTGGAGGTGTCCCCCCTTGCCAGGGTCATCAATTTTGTGCTCATGGGTAGCCTACTTCAAAACGGAAACTTTGTCGGGCATCAAATCAGAAGATTAATTGTTATACATGAACTTTCCATGTAGATAGCGTAAAATCTATTAGATCGAGAGACCGGCATCCGTTGCATGAACCATGCCAACCGGAGAATACGATGCCATGAGCTAAGGCGATCTGCCAAAATAAAATATTGTCCATTCTTAAAGCCTTTGCGAATGGAACAAGCCATATGCGACAAAGGGATCTCCACTTCAGGCGAAAACGGGTCATGTTTGAGTCTTTGATAAAATCCGAGCACAAATTTTTTATGGTGCATGCAGTGCAGTCATGGATGGCTGCTATCGAAAGATGGATGATCATCAAACAAGATAATCCATGGACATTCATCTTTTGATAGCGACTATCTTGGATGGATCGCACTCTACGGTGCGTAGACCATATCGCAGAGGATCTTGTTGATTGCAACTTGATCGAGCTCAACCAGTTTGATCCATGCCATCATAAGCAATACTAATGTGATGCAAACTAGCTCGCTAGCCCAAACCTGATATTAGAACATCGCCTTCCCGTGGAAAGCAAGCGTGAGTCCTGATATTAGAACAAGTCCCCACCAACTCCCCAGCATGGGCCTGACACCTTTTCTGTGCCTCTTCTCTTGGTGGCATGGCTTCCAACACCGGAAAAGACTTAGCAGGCTGATAATTTTCAAAAGAATACGAAGGCAAGCTCAACCCTTTTGTATGGATGATACTATTATTTATAATACAGATAAGTGATGTCGCCACAAATAAAAGATTAGAAATGGCCAAGATACTAACTCATGCTTTCTTGCATTTTAGTGTATTCTTTATTTTGTAGTACAAATTATAAGGCCTTGGCACACAATCTTAAAAACGAAAAAAATCATGAGTATCCTAGGAAGAAACTAGATGCTACCATAAATTTGGACATAGCACAGAAATATTCAAACAAGACTAAAAAAGAAACATAAGGAATGATGGTCCTATTTTAAGGAGTTTAGCTTGGTTCTTTTTAGAATGCCTCTCTCTAAGGTTTAATTACTAGATGGATCAGATCCAGTAGACCAATCCAATAGGCGATCCACATTACCTCCTTGCATATAAACAGTTGAAGATCATTTGATGGGGGTGACTATTATCTACCATACATTCATATGTTCTGGGATTTGGACTCATCCATGTAATTAATAATCTCCTCTGTAAGAATGTGTGCATGTGCGCACGTGCGTGCATGCACACATCCACATGCATGCATGAATCATATGATGGTAATGTATCACTATCTGGATATGAATCTTGGTCTATCTCAGTGGCAAGCTCTTTAGAGAGAGGTGGCCACTGGTTGTTTTGACGGTTGTTGACCCCCTTGCAATGCATATCCTAGTATACTTTAATATAATATTAACTTAAAATAAGAATATAGTATCAAATTTTTTGGGGCCATTTGGTTAAAGATAATCAAGCATAAAAAAATGATTCTTATGTCAGATTATCATATTTGGTATGAAAAGTAGAAGAAAGAGATGGTAAAAAAATTGATGGGCCTCATGCTTATTTCTCAGAAAGAGATGATAAAATAAATATCATGGAAGGTTGGTTTTTGGCAAATTGAAGGTTGGTATTTGGTAAATTCTCAAATGGTGATAATTCATATTTAATAAAAATATCTTAAATAAAACTGCATATATAATTATTGACTTTATTTTAATATCCTATAAATTTTATTTAATAAATTTTTTTTGTAAAAAAATTAAGATGAAGATGGCATTATGAAAAAGATTATGTGATTATAGTCATCATATAAAAATTAATTAAAAATAATAATATTATTTTAATATTAAAAAATTATTTTATATTGAAGAATATATTTATAAATTTTGTCATATTTTCATGTAGAATTATCTCCAACTAAACGTAATAATTTTTTTTAATGTTACTTTTTAAAATAATTTTTTCACCAATCAAATATAATAAAATTTTTTTTCTTCATAATTATTTTTTTAAATAAATATTTTTTTATAAATTATTATATTATCCCGTAATGAGATATACCTAACCAAATGGATCCTATAAGAAAAGTAAGAATACAGGTGTTAAAACTACCAACACTTTTTTTCTGAAGTACTTTTTACCTCGCTGCATATGAAAATAGATGTAAAACATTTAAAAATATGTACCTAAATTTATATATTATTTAATAAGAGAAGTGGTTAAAGATGGTGTTCGATCACATATCCCATAGCTTTCTACCCGCCTTGATTTCTAAATGCTCAATTCATTGGAAAATGACTGTTTGCTTCACCTTTAATTTTCAAATAAAATATCGATATTATTAAAATAAATAAACCTGCTCCCAGCTTTCTTTACAAGGTTATTGGAGCTAGTTGCAGATAAAAGTTGTTCACCATATCACTTCTTTTGGTTTTTTTGCGTGTGTGAGAGAGAGAGAGAGAGAGAGAGAGAGAGAGAGAGAGAGAGATGCTAAAAGTATCACTAATTACGATTACCTTCAACTCACGAAAGATCATCTAGTATTCTCCTGAATGGAATGACTGTGAATTTCTACAAGTGTATGTGAATGTGTGTTTAGTTTATTTATATTAATATATATTTATTATTGATGTAAAAAATGGTATTGATATCAGAGTTTACTAGAGTTAGAGAAGATAAGGCACCGACGAGATCTATAAGATGAAGTCCAAATCAAAGATAGGTAGTTCTGATAGGATCTTTCGACGGTCAAATTAATTTTTTGGCTAACAAGAATGAGATATTCAGAAGAATATAAATAAAAAGAAAACGTATCTGAAGGATATCTTATATAGATGGAGCTCGTAATATAATGAAAGTAACAACCATAACAGGATGTCAATAGATAATTTGGGCCACGTGAAGTTTGTTACAGAGAGTAGACTGTCATTTATTCTGGCTTATAGATGGTTGGAGTTAATTTATTAAAGTTTGGATGAGAGATTGGAGACTTCTATGCTTGGGGGTAGATTGCTCATATGGAACTTAGGATTGAACTTCATCTGACCGAACTTGAACAGTGAAGGAAATTGTTGACTAACTCTAGTTCTAGTATTAGCAGAATCCCATTAAGTGTTAAATCTCAGTGCAGTCCGACTTTGTCTGTCAGACCGATCTTGAAAGCGGTCGAATTCTCTCCTCTCCACAATGGCAAACCTAGTCAACTCATGTCATGCATATCGATTGGATGAACTTGAGTGGTTAAAGTACCTCATCATCATTGCAAACCTGATCTTCAATTCAGAATAAGCACCAGCTATCCTATTAATGGTGAACCCCAATGCTCTTTCGGGCCGATCTTGATATCAGCCAAACATCGAAAGGCAGTAAGGATGGTACCAGTAAGGAGTTCTGAGTCTCGATATTTACCTATCTTGGTCACCTATGAATCTTGAACTTCTACCACCCCGATCGAACTCCTCCAAAAAATCCTGACCACAATCCTCAGTGAAGAGCCTGCTACCCCCTCTCTGATCTCTAACTTGAATATTCATACCTACTGTCGGTCGATCCTAAATATAGCCAAAACTTTACAAAGCTGTCGAAGGCAACAATGGCAAGATCCAATTGACTGTAGGTCCATCCTCCGCTACTTAAAAGCCAACTTTCAAGTTCGGCTAGTCCAATCTCGAGTTTCGTATGAGCAATCTACCCCCAAGTATAGAAGTCTCCAGCCTCTCGTCTGAACTCCAATAAATTAACTCCAACCATCTATAAGTCAGAATAAATTAAGTCTATTAACTGGATTAATGGGTTAGTGAAAATTAGGTCCATTAATTGGATTAGACCTAAGATTAGATTAAAGAATGAACTTAATTAGAGAATTGACTAAATCTAATCAATAGTTATCTTAGATTAAGTTAAGGATTCTCTAGATCAATTACAATAGTTGTAGTTAGTCAAGTCCATGTTTTTAACGAAAACCAAGTTGGACTTGATTTCTGGTTACGCGATTGAATCCAAAATTATTAGGTTGGTCAAGTTAAAACTAATGAACCGAATGGTGTCTAAGATAAGTTTGGCAGTCTGACCAATGGTTTTTAATTGAAAGCTACTCGCATTGATTTGGTCTTTGATAAGTTAATGACATATCCCTTCCACTGATCTCACTTACCTGGCCATCATGGTGAATTAGATTTTGATTAGATCACTTGATAATTTGGGTTCATCCATGTCAATTAGATAAATCAATGTGACTAATTTAAGTGCTCCTAATACTGGTTTGGATTAGATCCTTTTTTATCTGATTGGTGAAGTCAGTGGAAGGATCAAAATTGGCTGGCTTATTCTCTTTATCTTTCTTAAATGAAATCAATTAAATCTTCTAAAATTATTAGGTTCCTAAAAATAAAATATTTATGATAATAATTAGATCATAACCTCCTATTAAGTGGATGATAATGAGTCAATTAGTTTGATAATCATTAGAGGCCCAAAAGCCTGGTGCTTATCGGCTAATAAAATTATCATTTATAATATGATTTTTTGGCTACATCTATCTAAATGATAGTTAGATTGACCAACCAAAGTTGGGCTTAATCATTCATCGATTAGATGAACCAAGTATGGTCATATTAATGGTTGGACCTAACCAGACTTTTTTAGTGGAGGCCAAAGCCTACTAATTAGAGATTATGATAAAATTAAATTACTAAAAGTTATTTTAAAAAATAATTGATTATGAATCTATCCTTAGATGTACATGAGTTGACCAACCAAAGTTGAACTTATCTGCAGTCTATGTAGATTCTAATACCTACTAAGAAATTAGGATAATTTTTTGAATTAGAGGTAGAGGTTACCAATTTGAATAAAATAATGAAAAAACCTTTTGATTAAAGTCCAAATCTTTAAGTTTAATGAATCAATTACTAATTAGATTTTGATTTTTTTTTGTGCAGACATGGCTACTTTTCTTTCGTTCCGATCATTGTTAGACAATGATAAGCTGGTAGGATCCAACTTCGATAATTGATACCGAAAGTTGAAGATAGTCCTGGAGTATGAATGGACTCTGTATGTACTAACAAATCCAGCACCTGAGGAGCCAGCACCCAATGCATGTGGAACAGTCAGAGATACTTACCAGAATTGGCTCAATGATCGAATCACGGTATGTTGCATTATGTTGGCTGCCATGAGCGATGAGTTCAATCGCAGGTTTGAGTCAACTTAGTCAGAAAACATGCTTTAAGTATTAAACGAGTCTTTTGGTACACTCGATGATATTGAGATGTGCAAGATTAGTTATGCCATCTTCAATGCCAAGATGAGGGATGGAGCTTCTGTCACTGATCATGTACTATACATGATCGAGTTGATGGAACGTTTGAGAAAGCTCAAATTTTTCTTACATGAGCAACTAGAAAAAGATGCAACTTTAAACTCATTGCCCAAATCATATCTTCCATTATTTACTCATTATAGAATGATAAAGTCTGAAGTTAACTACCATGGGTTACTAGGATTGCTTCAGAACTTTGAGAATGATCATCAGCACCATAAGGAGTCGGTGAACTTAGTGAAAGGTTCATCTTCTGATTCTCAACTCTTTCAAAAAGAAAAGAAGAATAAAAAGAAGAAATCAAAGAAGATGCAAGTTCAGGATGGAACATCTGTGCAGGGATAGACCAAGAAGATCAAGCCCGATAAGAGTTAAATTGAATGCTTTTTTGTAAGAAGTGGAAGCACTTGAAGAGAAACTATCCTTAGTACATTGCTTCACTGGACCCCAACAGGTCGAGAAAGA
Source organism: Cocos nucifera (assembly GCA_006176705.1). Lineage (NCBI taxonomy): Eukaryota > Viridiplantae > Streptophyta > Magnoliopsida > Arecales > Arecaceae > Cocos > Cocos nucifera. Next base: position 69,054 of record QRFJ01000085.1, read on the forward strand.
AGCAAGTTATTACTGGGCAAGATATTTATATGATAACTTTTTATAATTTCTTTATTTATAATAAAACTGATTGGGTATTGGATACTAATAGTCTTTACTATATTTGCAATTTATTGCAGGGATTACAGGTCAGTAAGAGATTCGAGTAAGATGAGAGGTTCCTGAACGTTGAAGATGGAAGACCAGTTTCAATTCTAGCATTAGAAATCTTAAAACTTATATTTGAGTCTCATACAGTTATTCTTAGTGATTGTCACTTTTGTCCTAGTTTATTTTTGAATATCATTTTTGTAGATCTTTTGGCCAAAGATAATTATGAATTTTTAATTAAAAAAAATTTATAATGTCATTATAAATGGTGTTACTATATTCTCTAAATATTTGAACAATGGTGTATACATGTTATCATAATTTATTGATATAGTTTATTCCACTGATAAGCATCCTAGATTAGATAGTATATCTGATATCTACTTATAGCACTGTAGGTTAGGTCACATCAACAAGAATAGGATAAACATATTGACTTAAGAGAAAATTCTCAAAGTTAGTGATTATAAATTATTTTCAACCTATGAATCTTATCTTCTTGGAAAAATGACCAAGTCATCTTTTACTAAAAAAGGTGAGAGAGCCATTGAGCCCTTCGATCTAATACATATTGATGTATGTGGACCAATGAGTATAAGTGCCAGAGGTGGATATCTTTACTTCATTACTTTCATAGATGATCTATCCATGTATGGATATATCTATCTGATAAAATATAAGTCAAAGTTATTTGAAATGTTCAAACGATTTCGAAGTGAAGTAAAAAAATAAACTAGAAAGAATATTAAGACTCTTCGATCTGATCGAGTGGAATACTTTTTTGGTGAGTTTCTCACATATCTAGGTGAGAATGGGATTCTCTCTCAATGAACTTCTCTAAGAATACCATAACATAATGGTGTGTCTGAGAAGAGGAATCGAACTATGTTAGATATGGTCTGATTCTTAATGGATTTTGCCAGCTTATCGATATTCTTCTTAGGATATGTACTCGAATCGGCTTGCTATCTGTTAAATAGAATTCTAAGTAAGTTTGTAATTAAGACTCTATATGAGATATGGATAGGGTGTAAGTCAATACTTTCACATCTTAGAGTCTGAGGGTATTTGGCTTATATAAAATGGTTAATTATAGATAAATTTGGACCTAGATCTGATAAATGCATATTTATAGGATATCCTAAAGAATCAAAATGATATATTTTCTACCATGCTGATGAACAAAAAATGTTCATCAACCTCAAGATAGTCTTTTTGAAAAAAAAGTTCCTTGATGAAGGAATTGTTGCCTCTAAGATTGAACTTAATGAAGTTCAATAGGTAAAAAAGCCGACACCTATAGCTGAACCTGAATTGGATTTGATTAGATCAAATCTAGAGCCCAATATACCTATACCATTAAGACAACCTGGTAGAGTACCACATCAACCAGATAGATAATATGGTTTCTTAGTTCGGAATGGTGATCCTATCGAACTCGATGAGAACGATGAGGATCCGATCACCTATATAGATGTAATGTAGAGATCTGATTTCGAAAAATGGCTTGAGATCATGAAATTCAAGATGGAGTCTATGAAGGTCAATGATGTATAGATATTGATTGACCCACCGAAGGAATTAAATTCATTGGATGTAAATGAGTCTTCAAAAGGAAGAGGGGCGTAGGTGAAAAGATAGAGACCTATAAAATCCGTCTGGTTGCCAAGGAGTATCGTCAATATTATGGTATTGACTGTTATGAGATATTCTCTTTTGTGGTGATGCTCAAATCCATTCGGATAATACTTGCATAGCTGTCCATCTAAATTATGAGATCTGACAGATGGATGTGAAGATAACTTTTTTGAATAGAGAGCTGACTGAAGAGGTATATATGATACAATCTGAGGGATTCACATCCATAGATGAATCCAAGGTGTGCAAGCTTTTGAGATTTATTTATGGATTGGAGCAAGCATCTGGAGTTGGAACATATATTTTAATAAGGTGATCAAAATGTATGACTTCGTTAAGAATGGAGAAGAGTCCTGCATCTACAAATGGACAAATGGTCCAGCAGTAGTATTTTTTATTTTATACATTGATGATATTTTCTTAATCGAGAATGATATCCTCGCATTGTAAGAAATAAAAGTTTGGTTGCCATCTTAGTTCTCCATGAAAGACTTGGGTGAAGCATCCTACATCCTAGAGATAAAAATCTATAGGAATAGATCTAAAAGGATGCTTGGATTATCTCAGTCCATATACATAGAAACTGTGCCGAAAATATTTAGCATAAAAAATTTCAAAAAGGACTATCTTCTAATAGACCATAAAATTTTTCTTTAAGAAGGATTGTCCGACAACTCCTGAAGAGAAAGAGCGTATGAGTAGATTTTTATATACTTCAGCAGTAGGATCTATCATATACGCCATGACATGTACGAGATCAGATATGGCATACTCACTAGGAGTAGTGAGTAGATACCAATCTGATTCAAGAAAAAAGTACTGAAAAGTGATAAAAATTATTCTTAAATATTTGAAAAATACTAAGAACTAATGATTGGGTTTTGGTGAGTTGGATTTGAAACTTATAGGATTTTCTGACTTCAGTTTTTAATTTGACTATGATGACAGTAGAAGTGTGTCAGGTTATATTTTTATCCTAAATGATGAAGCCATCTATTGGAAGAGTTTCAAGCAACATACCGTGGCAGACTCTGTTTGTAAAGTAGAGTACATCACAGCATCAGATGCTGCAAAAAAATTTGTATGGCTGAGGAAGTTTATCACTGAGCTTGAAGTAGCATCCTCTCTTGATGGTCTAGTCCTGCTCTACTGTAACAACACTAGTGCCATTACTCAGGTAAAGAAACCAAAGGTACACTAGCAGATGAAGCACATACTGCATCACTACACCTGGTTCGAAAGATCATGGATAGAGGTGACGTTGACCTTCAGAAGACTGATGGAAAGGAGAACTTGGCCGACGCCTTCATTAAAGTCTTGGTGATAAAGAAGTTCGACGAACATAAATCGAAGATGGATATTAGATACTATGTCAAGTGGCTTTAGGATAAGTGAGAGTTATTGAAAAATATGTTTCAAAGTCAATCATCAGTCTGTTGGTGGTTGAGTTATCTTATAATTAGAATTGATTTATTAACAAATAAAATATTTATTTTGGCATTTTTATCATAAGATATACATCTTCTAATGAACTCTATTATTGTAATGAAGTTCTTAGGACTATTTAGTTTCGATAAAAAAAAAAATTTATCGATTAGTCCTTAAAACTATTCACGACTAAATGATACGCTGTTAATTAGGATGATAGTATTTATCGAGCATAGATCGTTGTATGCCATATAGGTTGGTTGTCCTCTTAACCAAGGAGTGTAGAGACACTGATATGACATACAAGTAAGATATATGGAAATATCATCATTGAACGTGATCAACTCTAGAGCATTCTACTGTCGAAAATTACTCTGATAGGATATAGGTATAAGTATTCCTTAGATCTGAGATCACCACAGTGGCTTGCCAGCAACTCACTGTGCTTTGGTACCGGACTAACTAAATTTTTAATTTAGTGATGAAAGATTTTTAGGCATAGTCAAGTACTTGTGAAGTCGGTGAGTGATCAAGATGGGATTGATCACTCCAAGAGTTAGAGAAGAATGCATCACTATATTTCAATATAGCAAAAATCTTGATCAGGATAATTCATGAGATGGATTTGATATTTTAAAATACAATATGGATGATCTAATCGGGATTGATAGTTAAACTTTAAGGTTCTTACGAGCATTTTGATCAAAGAGATGAATTATATGAAAACTATATCCACATGGGTTCTACGGATATTGTTCTATACATTCGACCTATCCGGCTATCGGATACCATTGCTAAATGGTCACTTTGATTGGTACAAAAATTTATTTTTATACTACTGATATAGGTTTGGATCTATGGGATCACACACATAAGAGTTTTCGATCTGATCGGATAGTTGATCGATGATTAAGAATTATTCTAGGATTAAATAATCAATACGATTGATGTTTGACCTAGTGCAAGTATTGTAGGAGGATCGATTAGCAATATGATTACTAATTAGCTTAATTTAGTTAAGCCAGAAGACTAAAATTAAGTCTAATTAAATATGATTTAATTAGATTTGGTTTGGGCTTGATTGGATCAAGTTCAATTAGTTTATTGGATGAGCAAATTGCAAGGAAGAACTAGTCCTAGTTCAATTAGGACTTATATCAATCAAATTTCTAATTTTATTAAAAAATTAAATTAAAATTAAATTTGATTTGATCTAATTTAATTAGATTATTAGTTGGACTAAGACCTAATCTAATTAGGTTAATTAAATTTGGTCTAAGGATCAAGTTGGATTAAGTCAAACTAGGAGTCCTAGTGAGACTAGGATTCCTATCTCTATCCACCACCTTAGCCCCAACGCTCCCCACACCATTTTTTTTTGAATTTTTTTATGAAAAATATTCTCTCCAGGCCTTCCATGTGCACCGTAAGTCTCTCCCTTCTTTCTTACATAAAAATTTAAGGTAGACCAAGTCAAAGAACGAGTTTGAGTTGATTTAAATTCTATGAGATAGGATTTTAAGCAACTAAAACTCCTCCCTCTTTATATCGTCCACACCCCTAATTTTTTGGTGATTTTTTTGTGGCTTTTAAGAGAGGTTCTATGAGACAAAATCTGATGGTCCATGATAGAAAAGGAGGGGGCGCCCAAGAGTTGGGTTCCCCAAGTCTAGCCCTATTTGGATACCTCTTGACTAGGTATTTGACCTAATCAAAGATTCCTCTATATCTCCATATATAAAATAAATCTTGATCTAATTTTTTCATGGATTATACATCTAAGAGAGGCCATTTGGGGCATGAAAAATCTGAGAGAGAAGCTTAGGGCATGGGATTTTGTGAAGACACCAATCAAGGTATCTTAGTGAGAGAAAAAAGAAGAAGAAGAGGATCTTCTTCTAGGATTTTTCTTCAAGTTCTATTCCTCCATTTTTGTGAGTGTTTAAGTGGTGTCTCAGCATTACGAATCATCTTCCTCGACTTCTAAAAGTTGAAAAATCCAAAAGTTGAAGAAGAAAGATTCATATCGACCGTTGAAGAAGAATCAGTATAGTACTAGCATACTATACTAATTTTCGAGCATCAAACTTTAGATCTACGATTGAAGGCTCATGTGGATAATTCGTAAAGGTTGGACACGCGTGCGACTCGAAGCAACCATCTCAAGCCTGGTTCAGCAAGTTAAGTGTTGGTTTCCAGTGTAGGATTTCTAGCCCTATTTTAAAAACTTTTTCAAAAATTCATCAATTGCAATGCAATATATAATTAATCTAATTAATTATTAGCTATTGATCATATCAAAAAATCCTATACATAGGACCTAATTATGATATATATGCTTTGAATTTGAAAACTAAACTAATAGCAGTAAACTATTTATCACTACACTACGTGTTCAAAACATGATATCTTATGTGGATAATCGATCACCATAATCTAACCATTGTTAGAGAGATTCACTCATCACGATATAGCCACACAGTATGTCTAGCCTCCGTAGATCATCCACACGAGGCTCCTGGTCCTGATTGGCTCATCCCGAGTGCTAGCTCGACGTCCAAAAGCTTCGATGGTTGTTGTCGATCGAACTACTTCGATCTTCATCTACGGATTCTTTAGATGCTCTGGATCATTAGTAGACGTAGTAGAGAGATAGAGGAGGCACTCTTGAAATTTTGGTGTGCTCATGACTCTCGAAGCTCACCAATTCTCCTCCCGAATCTTAGGATGAAATCGTAAGGTATGCACTCAAAAAACCCTGCGCCCACTTTTCTCTCTCTAAATTTTATGATATTTTTTTTTGAATTTTCATGCAAGGGGGAATGGCTCATGCACACTTTCTTTCTCTCAAAAAGTTATGTGCACGCCCTAAGGAAATCTGCTTTTATTTTAGTGCAATACCGAGTCTTCTATGCATAGAGGAGATAAGAATGGTTAGTTGTCCATTTGAATTCAAACTCATTTTGAATTCAAATGGTAACCAGCCCATCTATATCGGCGTGGGAAGACCAAGCGCACTCCTCTCTCTATGCATAGAGAAAACACATAAGAAAACTTTTCTTGTGTAGAAAATGTGGGTGCACAAAAGAGACATGGCGCATGAATAAGAATGGGGTTGGTTTCTTATTTCAAATTTGAATCGCATTTAAACTTGAAACACTAACCATCAATCCTTATCCATTTAGGTGTTGAGAAAGAGGGTGTGAGATCCCTTTGTGCATTGGAAAAAACTCATGAGAATCTTTCTCAAGAATTTTAAATGGGTGCAGGAAAGGTGAGGTGGCGCAGGAAGAGGACTAGTCAAACTAGTCCAAACTAATTTTATCCAATTGAACCAACCCAAAGAAATTTGGCTAGGCTCAATTAGACCAAATTAAACCCAATATAATTAGGCTTAATTAGGCTCAATTAAATCTTAATAAAATTAGAAATTGATCAAGTCCAACTCCTGATCAAATCAGGGATCAAACCTTCTCGGTGATTAAGTCATCTCATAACCTAATTGGATCAAACTCAATTGAATCCAATTCAATTGGACTTGATCCAAAAATTAATACTTAATCAAATTAAATTAATTAATGGTCAAATTACTAATTAAACCTCTCATAAATATAGAGTCCAAATCTGGTGGATAATCGAATAACAAAGTCCATTGATATGAAATTCTGATTGAAGAGTTCCAAATCAGTGGGACTCTTGACCCTGGTGTCCAAAATGAGTGGAACTCATGATCATAGAGTTTAGACTCTTAATCATAGAGTCCTAAATAGATAGAACTTAGGATCCTAGTCCAGTAGGACTCTTGGTCGAATAGTTTCAGTCCAGTGGGACTCTTGATCATAGAGTCCCAGTCCGATGGGACTCTTTACCAACCATCAGATCAGATAGAAATTTTTAATGTATATGACTCTACAGGTTCGAACCTAAGTCGGTAGCAAAGAAATTACTTTCTATACCAATCGATGTGACCATCTAGAAATGGTATCCGACGTTCGGATAGGTCGAATAGTCGCAATCGCAATATTTAGAACCTACGTAAATATGGTTACTGTATAATTTATCTCTTTGATCTTTATGTATTGAATGACTCAGTATTAAACTATCAATCCTGAAAAGTATATCTAAATTATGTCTCAAAGTAATTAGTCTCATGATTTCTCACTAGGACTATCCTGACCAAGGTCTTTGCTAAATTGAAACATAATTGAACACAACTCCTGAACTGGAGTGATCAATCCCATCTTAACTCATACATTGACTCCTCAAGTACTTGACTATGCCCAAAAATCTTTCATCACTGAATTAAAAATTCAGATAGTTTGGCATCAAAGCATAGTGAATTGCTTGAAAATCATCATGATGATTTTAAGTCGGAGGGACACTTATACCCATATTCCATTGGAGTAAATTTCGACAGCAGAAAAGCTCCAGAGTTGGTCATGTTTACTATAGATGTATCCCTACATCTCACTTGCATGCCATATCAGTGTCTACACATTCTTTGGTTAAGAGGACAACTAACCTATATGGCACACAATGATCTATACTCGATAAACGTTGTTGTCCTAGGTAACAATATATCATTTGATCGTGAATAGGTTTAAGGACTAAACGATAAATTCTTCTTTGTCGATTCTAAATAGTCCTAAGGACTTCACCACAATACAGAAGTTCATTAAAAGATAAAAAAATTTATGATGAAAAATGCCAAAATAGCTTTTATTTATTTATAATTCATATACAAATACAAAAATCAGCACAACCATCAACAAGTTGGCGATTGGCTTTGGAACACCATTCCTAACATTAAAAAACTTGAGATTCAAAGATAAGGATGATCTGATCTTCCTACCTACATGTCTAGATCTGATATAGAGTAATCTGCTGTTGATATGTTCAACATGTAGTTCTTTCAACCTTGTTATATTCTATTTTTTAATTTAATAGCATGCCTTAATTATATAGTAGAATCCTAGATTTAGGATTTTATGTTATATTGTTTGTTGGGGATAAACCTTGCTCCCACCGAAGTCCAGTCTGATGCTTAGCCTAATGCGATTGGTAATCATGAAAGAGCCTCAATTAGAAATTTTTTCTCTAGCAGTCGAACCTTGGTCGAACTCCTTTAGCAGCCAAACTCCTCCAACAGTCGAACCCTGATCGAAGTTCTTTAGTAGTCGAACTCATCCAGCGATCGAACTCCTCTCAGATTTCCTCCAACGATCGAACTTCTTCAAGCATCCAAACTCATCCAGTAGCCAAACCCCTCCCGGACTTCCTCTAGCGGTCGAACCCCAGTCGAACTCTTTCAAGCATTCGGACTCCCTATAGCGGTTAAACCCCTCCTAGAACTCTCCTTCAGTCGGATTTTTATAGGAGCTGAACTTCTGCCGAACGTCTCTTTTAGTCAGATTTCTATAGGAGCCGAACTTCTTTCGGACGTCTCCTTCAGTCGAATTTCTACAGGAGTCAAACTCCTTTTAGGCATCTTCTTCAGTCGAATTTCTCCAGGAGTCGAACTCCTTCCGAACCTCTCCTTCAGTCGGATTTCTACAGGAGCCAAACTCCTTCCGAACGTCTCCATCAATTAGATTCCTTTAGGAGTCGAACTTCTTTTGGACCTCTCCTTCAGTCAGATTTCTACAGGAGCCAAACTCCTTCTGGACGTCTCCTTTAATCGGATTCCTCCAAGAGCCAAACTTCTTTCGAACCTCTCATTCAATCAGATTCCTTCAGGAGCCGAACTCCTTTCAGACTTCTTCTTCAGTCAAACTTTATCTGGTTCCTCTAGCGGATTACTTTCAGATTTTAAGTGGTATTCCTCCCAGTTGATCCCCTCTAGTCATATTTTTTTTAGAAATCTGAACTCCTCTGAAATTGATATATGTCAAAGTTCTTCACCAATCAATGCCTGCTTCCTCCGGACTTCAACTATTAAATCTCAATGAACAGACGATCCCACTATCGGATGGTTATAACTGTTATTTATTAGGATGGTTACGATTGTCATTTATTAGTCTGCTACAGGTGACTCCACTATCAGATGGTTACGACAGACTCCGTCTATAAAAAGCGACCCTCCAGATATATTTTTTCTAAGCTATCTTTTTCTTTCCAAAATTCTATTGAATTCTTACCTGAGTACTCTAATTTTATTGATCAGAAGAGCTGACTTGATCATCGGAGAATTCTACCGGAGCCACCACCACCAACTCTGGATAGGACTTTATTTTATAGGTTACCGACTGCGATCCCTTTTTCTCCAACTCTAGCTTGATCCGACGTCAACCAGATTCTACACCAACAAGATTGGCACTGGAGAAAGGGTCCTCTATTCTTAAGATACCCTTGTTCTTAAAGAAATGCTCAATCTATCCTATGGATCTTCTTCTTCAAGGTCCATCTCCATCCTCTCCCTCGATCCCAACAAATGCTTTCAAAGAAGATGACTATCCGAAGATCTATCGCTTCTACCGTCAGATCTGAGTCAGATCCATCCATTCCTGCTTCAGTGCCGGCACTTTAACCTCCTCCTCCATCAGCGGCCATGGTAGATCCAGAGTAGTTTAATCTACTGATGTAGCAGATTCAGAGCCTCATCGAGATGGTGCAGACCATGCGACCGCCTTCGATGGTGATTTTGCTAGAAAACCCACCATCGGTATGTCAAAAATTGGTCCCGAGGAAGAGCACTTGGGCTAGCATACCCATCGCCCCTAGAAAAAAAAAATAGAGAGTAGAGGATTCTTATTCGGATCATGATTCTTCTTCAGAAAAGATCTTCCCCATCTACGATCGGAAGCCTTCCAAGATCTGCGATCGAGATGACATACTCGATCATAAACTACGAAAGATGGATCGATAGATTGAGAAACTCCACCACGTTGCTCTGGCTCACCACGACGATGTCTGCACCGATCCCACTTTCTCTTCTTGAATTATGCAAGAGCCCATTTCGTCGAACTTCAAGCTTTCCTAATTTGAAAGCTACGACAGAATCTCTGATTCGGTCGATCATCTGAAGGTGCACCAAACACCATCTTATGCTGAACTTTTTCATCTATCTTAAAGGAAGCAGTAAGAAACTAGTACTCGGCATTAAAATTGGGTACGATCTTTTTTTTGATCAGATGAGCCATCAGTTTGTGGCTCACTTCGTTAGCAGCCAACATCAGCACCGAGGTTTGAATTTCTTGATGCATATCAAGCAGAAGAAGGAAGAATCTATCCGGACTTATGTCATCCGATTTAATGCCGCTGCATTGAAAGTTTGAAACTTGGACCAGTCTATTGCAATGATCGCACTCAAGGATGGCCTTTAGAAGAATAATTTATTGTTCTTCCTGAAGAAGAAGTACTCTAGGAATTTTATCGATCTGCTAGCTCGGGTTGAAGGATATGTCCAAATGGAAGAAATCTTCAAATTGAAGGATAAGAAAGCTGCAGGTGGGCGAATCTAATAAATCCATGGCTGATGGAGGGTTGAATGAAGTTCGATCGTACTCATGAACTCCCTTCGAGCGTAAGCGAGTTCGAACTCCTCCTCAAGCTCGTCGTCAAAGAAGCTCCGATAGAAGAGCACGAAGGAGTTCTTCTCCTAAAAGATTTCATAACTACGTCCTCCTTAATGCTTTACAAACGTCAGTCTGAAGCAAGAGAAGATTAGTTGAGGGCACTGCCACAGCTAGAACCATCAAAGAGTGAGGAACAATAAGAAGATCGGCCACCTTTCGGCATCATCAACACTATCTCTAGAGGACTTAATGCTTCAACGAGTCACCATCTCTTAGCTTTAGAGCCAGGGGAAGCTTGCCCCAAATTGTAAAGATCTGTATGAAATAGAGAAGGTCGTCTGGCCCATAGCTTATCGTCTGAAGGAGCTCGGAGGAACAATGTTCCCACGACTTTGGAATTCAAAAAATCTGAGAATGAAAGAAGCAATAAAAAATGGCTATGTTAACCTTGGCAAATCGAAGACCTCATTCATTTTAGATGAGATGAGGGGAGAGGCTTTGATAAAGACCCTTAAGTATCCCTACTGTCCGTTAGAAACAGGAGGAGAACCTCATCCTAACGTGAGCAAAATCAAAAATCTCGTTCATTTTAGACAAGATAAGGAGAGAGAATCTGATAACGGTCCTTATGTATTCCTACAGTCCGTTAGAAATAGGAGAAGAACCTCATCCTGACATGAGCAAAATCGAAGGCCTCGTTCATTTTAGACGAGATGAGGGAAGAGGTCCTAACAGCAGCCCTTATGTGCCCCTACAGCCCATTGGAAAAAGGTCCTAATGTGAGTAAAATCGAAAGCCTCATTCATTTTAGACGAAATGAGGGGAGAGGCCCTGACAACGATCCTTATGTGCCCCAACAGTCTATTGGGAACAGGAGGAGAACCTCATCCTAACATGAGCAAAATCGAAGGTCTCGTTTATTTTAGACGGGATGAGGAAAAAGGCCCTGACAATGACCCTTAAGTGCCCCTACAGTCCGTTGGAAACAGGAGGAGAATCTCATCCTAACGTAAGCAAAATTGAAGGCCTCATTCATTTTAGACGAGATGAGAGGAGAGGTCTTGACAACGGCCCTTAAGTGCCCCTATAGTCCATTAGGATCAGGAGGAGAACCTCATTCTAACGTGAGCAAAATTGAAGGTCTCATTCATTTTAAACGAGATGAGAGGAGAGGCTCCGACAATGATCCTTATGTATTCCTATAGTCCGTTAGGAACAGAAGGAGAATCTTATCCTAACGTGAGCAAAGTCGAAAGTCTCATTCATTTTAGACGAGGTGAGAGGAGAGATCTCGACAAGATCTCCTTCAACTTTAATAGGAGATAAGATCTTCTTCAATCTCGGCTGAAGATAAAATCTTTTCTGAGCTTCAACTTCAACCTCAACAGAAGATAAGATCTCCTTCAATCTCGACTGAAGATAAAATCTCTCCTAAGCTTCAATTCTTCAACAGAAGATAAGATCTTCTTCAACCTCGGCTGGAGATAAGATCTCTCTGAGCTTCAACTTCAACATCAACATCAATAGAAGATAAGATCTTTTTCAACCTCAGTTGAAGATAAGATCTCCTCTGAGCTTCAACTACAATGTCAACAGGAGATAAGATCTTCTTCAACTTCGGCTGAAGATAAGATCTCTTCCGAGCTTCAACTTCAACGTCAATAGGAGATAAGATCTCCTTTAACCTCGACTGAAGATAAGATCTTCCTCGAGTTTCAACTTGAATGGATGCAGGATCCAAAAAAGGATTTCGACAGTCGTCTTTTTTGTACTTTTTTCTTTTGAATTTTGAATTTGAAAGTGGAAGGATTATTATTGGGGATAAACCCTGCTCCCACCGAAGTCCAGTCTGATGCTTAGCCTAATGCGACTGATAATCATGGAAGAATCTCGATTAGAAATTCTTCCTCCAGTAGCCAAACCCCGATCGAACTCATTTAGCAGTCGAACTCCTTCAGCAGTCAAATTTCGATCGAACTTCTTTAGCAGCCGAACTCATCCAATGGCCGAAATTCTCTGGGACTCCCTCCAGCTGTCGAACTCCAGTCGAACTCCTTCAAGCATCCGAACTCATCCAGCGATCGAACCCCTCCCAGACTTCTTTCAGCGGCTGAACCCCAACCGAACTTCTTCAAGCATCCGGACTCCCTCCAGCGGCCGAATCCCTGCCAGACCTCTCCTTCAGTCGGATTTCTATAGAAGTCGAACTTCTTTTGGATGTCTTCTTCAGTCAGATTCCTCCAGTCCTTTTGGGCATCTCCTTCAGTCGGATTTCTCCAGGAGTCGAACTCCTTTCGAACCTCTCCTTCAGGCGAATTTTTATAGAAGCCGAACTTCTTCCAGACGTCTCCTTCAGTCGAATTTCTTCAGTAGCCGAACTTCTTCCGAACCTCTTCTTCAGTCGAATTTCTACAGGAGCCAAACTTCTTTCGAACATCTCCTTCAGTCGGATTCCTTCAGGAGCCGAACTTCTTCCAAACCTCTCCTTCAGTCAGATTTCTCCAGGAGCCGAACTTCTTCCAGACCTCTCCTTTAGTCGGATTCCTCCAGGAGCTGAACTCCTTTCGAACTTCTTCTTCAGTCAAACTTCATCTGGATTCCTCTAGTGGATTACTTTCAGATTTCAAAGAGTATTCCTCCCAGATGATCCCCTCTAACTGTATTCTCTTTAGAAGTCCGAACTCCTCTGGAATTGATATATGTCAAAGTTCTTCACCAACCAATGTCTGCTTCCTCCGAACTTTGACTATTAAATTTCAACGAACATGCGATTCCACTATCGAACGGTTACGACTGTCATTTATTAGTCTGCTACAGACAACTTCACTACCGGACGATTATGACAGACTCCGTCTATAAAAAGGGACCTTGCAGATATATTTTTTCTAAGCTCTCTTCTTCTTTCCAAAACTCTGCTGAATTCTTGTCTGAGTATTCTATTTCTATTGGCTAGAAAAGCTGACTTGATTGTCGGAGGATCCTACCGAAGCCACCATCACCGATTTTGGATAGAACTTTGTTTTGCAGATCACCAACGACGACTTCTTCTTTTCTAACCGCAGTTCGATCCGACGTCCATCAGATTCCACACCAATATTATTCATGATTTAATATGATTAATTTATTTTTTTATTATAATTTTAAAAAATTTTAAAAACTAATTTTAGAATTCTATATCAAATTCTTTCAATCTTGTTGGCAATTTCTCATCATCTTTGATGAGAAGGGCATATTATTATTTTTTTTTCATACAAAGTGGGTTAATGCTGCGTTCACAACCATCTTTTTAAAATAGATAAAGGGTTTAGAATTTTTTTCAACAAGCAGTATATCTTCAGCAGCACTTCTTACCTGAGTAATGTCAAATCATGATAAAATATTGGTTATTGTGTAGCATATTTCCCATTACTTTTCAATAGCTACGCATTGTTTTGTCACTACTTTCATTTATTTTTCATAAGAAACCCAAAATTCAAACTTGATAAAGCGAGGTTCAATTACCTGTTCATTTTCCAATTTTTGTAAAGCAAGTAGGTAAGACATCTATTATTAAATCTAAAGAAAAATCTATGTTTTTGAAATTGATTGAGGTACGTGACCGTATTGATAAGACAACCAAAAAGGCTGTACCCTATGTTGGATAGGATTGTAATTTTCAATTATTTAATTTATTTAAATTGTTTCAATTCTTGATAGAGTGGATTAAATTATCTGTTTAATAAAATGATTTGACGTAGATTTAAATGTTTGGTTGATGCAACTTTGATATATTTTATATTTGATCCGAGCCGACCGATACACCGTCCAATCCGGCCCAATTGACACGCTTAATTTTGGACCACCAAATTCGTGTACCGTACGTTACGCCATGGATCATAGCTGGCCGGCGAGTCGTTTTCCACGAGCGGGCACGACGATGGTGACGTCGTACCATTTACCGTCCGGCGCACGTTGCAGCAGTAGAACATCGACACGTCATTGATGACCTCAGCGCACCAGCTCGCGATCGCAGCAACTTGCCGCTTACAACGACCACGTGATAAAAGGACAAATCGAATCGCAAACTATCGAGAATACCCTCACGATATTTCATGAGTTTCTGCCAAAGAAAGGCCGTAGATGGAGGGGTAAAATAGGAATCATTGGACGTACAACAGTGGTACGATGCTGGTCACCTTCCCGTGACTTGTGATTTGTGAACGAACTCACACGCAGCCACAAATCTTGTATATTTTTTGCTTTTTTTTATTTCTATTTTGTTAGGTATGAAGCATCAGTATAATCGGTGCACTGGAACGAATAAGGGAGGGACGTGTCTGGAGCGCACGGGAGTTCGTTATGCTTTGGCTCGGAATGGACAAAATATTTTGATACAATTTTTTTTATTTAGAATTTTACTTTTTTTTTCTTTTGATTTATAGTTAATTCATCCCCATAGGACTAAGAAGCGAGTTACCTTCAATTATTGAGTCGGGAACAAATTTCAGAATAGAATCTTATGAGGACTCTTTATGGTGAGCCATATCCATCCCTTTTTTTCCGCCACAATATCTATTCTGTTGTGTTAGGTTTAAACTCTCAGCTTTATTGCTAAAAGAAATGTATCACGGCATTGAATACGGACGTCTATTTAGGATAATGAAAAGGAAAGAGGTCATGTGGGCTTGTCTTTAGCTTAGCTTGGACAGAAAATAGGCTAAGGCTAGATCTATTCTACTGATATCAAAGGCATAATCTCAGTCAATTATGCATTCATCATAAATTATCCATCAGTCAACTTTGCATCTCTAGTTATTTCCGATCTAAAAAAATTGGCAGGCTAACAATTAAAGCAACTTAATTATATAATTGAGATAATTTTTGATGCTCTGATCAGATGATGCATGCATCAACCCAAGTTGGCACATCCAAACATTGTTATTTCTCTAATATCCATATAAATAATCTCTTGAGTAAATCAAGTTTACAACAAGCTAATTAATATTTTGATACCAAGTACATTATCACTGTATCTTAATATAATTCCAACTTGTATTCAGGTGCCAACCAATTTTATAGCTGATGGGGTGCATGCCATCTTGGAGCGGCAAGTTAGGATCAGTTTTATTATATAAATAAATAAAAATAATTTTTTTTAAAAAAGTAGATATATGGAACTTATAGTTTTTTTTTTTTTGGGGTGGGGGGGGGGAGGGTGGGGGGGGGGGGTTAAATCAATATGATCGAAAACTGGATCTAATCTAATCCAACCCAAATCAATTATGAGAACAAAAACCTGGCCCGAAACAAACCTGTGCCATTTGGGTCTAAACAATTTGCAGCCTGTTCTTGAGAGCCAGATCAGTGAAATTAAGCTGACTTGAGCCGATTGGTCAGTTTTAGGCGACAAGGCCTCTCAAAACTAACACCATCATGAGCCCGTGTCAGAAGAGAATATACGTTCCAAACGTTGCTATCGTGTGACCGCCTACCGAACTAGAAAGCCCCATCTTTCTCCATCTAAGCCATCCAAAAATGTGGGACCCCTTCCAAATGGGTGGCTTGGACAAATTCTCTCTCTCTCCGTTTTTTTTTAAAATAAGATTGTGGGAGAAATTATTGACCGCATAGCATGTGGGGAGACAATTTACTAATTTAGAAAGAATTGACATGGGCTCTGTTATTGACCGCACACCAAGTAAAGAGAGAAGCAAGAGGGAACTGACATCTGGTCCCTTCGAAGATGTTTAATTCTATTAGCCAAAAATTTAATTCCTGCTCTAAAATTCTTAGACTATTTAATTTTTAGTCATTGGCCTGTCTACCCTTGTACCTGATTTTGCACATAGTCACAAATAACTGTGTATACAAATATATAAACATATGCTAGGACAATATAACTATTTGTAAGAATTAGTATAAGAATGTACAAATCCCATACAAATATATGTGGAACTAAAAATTAATTGATAATGATCAAAGGATGGATGTAACATGGTAGTCAAAAAAATGGATCAGATACCATGTTTCTCGAGAATTGATCGTCTAGTTCAAATTTGAATCCTTGATAGCTCAAAGAATCCACATTTATCACTTTAGTTTTATCTTAAAAATAAATATATACTTTAATGATGTAAATTTTTTTTTGAGTATTTTTCTATATTTTAGATCATATTGTTTTCTTTTGTGCTAGGATTACTTATTTGCTCCTCAAATGTAAAGTAAAATAAAATAAAATCATGGTTAAGTTCCCCATAATATTTGCAAATCTTTCTCTCTCGAAGTCTGCTCAAGTTCTGTGGAAGTGATGGCATTGTCTCTTCCATTATCCAGGATATATTACATTCACAAAATTTTTTGATAAAGGCAATTAATTTTGCAAAATGACATATATCCATGATTTGGCGTTTTCCAGCACATCATAAACAATGATGGAGCACGGGCATTCATTGTTTCAGCTCCTTCATCAATAACTACAGAGCACCAGTATGTGGTGCCATTTGCTCTTAGTAATAAAATGCAAAGATAAACTAAGAAAATGAATTAATTATTTCCTTGCTCCGTACTATTGTTGCTTGCTAATTCTAAGATTTACCTTTACTCTTTTGGTAAAAATCTAAGATTTATCTCGGTCGCACATTATGTGGGTGAAATAACACCTCTACAGAATATTTTCTCGATCCACTTTGTAAATGGATTTAGATTGATTTCTGGTGTAAAAGGAATATTGAAAGTAACATTCTATGATAATAATAAGTAGCGTGGCATTTCCCCCCACCGTGGAGAGGAATCGGATGCCAACTCGCCCATCCAAATGGGTGGGCCCCGTTCCTTGCCAGCCTCACGCTTCTCGCCAGGCCTGCTTTGGGGCTGCATTATTACGCAAGGAGCAGGAATTTGGGTAGACCACCACGAGCCGCGAAATTAATTATCGGTTGGACACCAAAAAATTTCTCCAAAAGCGGCCAAGTTTACCGACGAGAGCATCCGCGTGTCAAGCGCGTCTGCAGACTTTCCCATCAGCACACTTGGCTGTCTACTTCTACCCTCTTCCAGCTCTTCAACCCCAACTTCTCTTCCATTTCTCCTTCAGCCCCCACCGCGAACCAAAGGCCAGTTCTCATCCACCTCTTCTCTCTTCTAACCGGTGGGAAGCCTCCCAAACCTCTCATTCCCACCTCTGTCACTCTCTCTCTCTCTGTCTCTCTCTGTGGACGGCTCTGGAAGGCGTGGGCAGGTACTTGTTCGGGAAAGTTTTGGAAATTCATGCGAAAGATTTGTTTTTGACATTGGTTTTGTTCACGTCGCTGATTTTTAGGAGGAGCTGTGTGAGTTGGTGGGGATTGGGAAAGAAAGGCCAAAGGTGTTACCGTTGTGAGGTTAGTGTTTTTATCTTCTTTAGTGATTTTTATTGTTTTATTTCTTAGCAGAAATAAAAAGAGAAGGGATTCCTTGTTCTTTCTATCTTCTTGGGGTCATCTAGCATATATGGTATTGCGTGGAGACGATCTCTTTTTATGATTTTTATTTGTTTATGGACTGAAAATAAGAATGGAATGTTTTTGTTCTATTTACTTCTCATCTTGGGAATAAAAGAGGAGGACAATTTGGGAGATTTCTCAAGTTTGGACTGCAAACTTCTGATTAAAATATTTCTATTGACTTCTAAATTTATTCTCCATCTCCCGACAATTCCTTATGGTTCATGTCTTTTCCTGTACAAACCAGAGGAAGTGTGGTTTCATATAGAAATTAGGGAGGAAAAGTTGTTCCTTTTGTAAGCTTTGAACAAAAAAACCGCATCTTTTTCTCTTCGTATTTCTAATATTTAAGATTAAGGGACTTGTTGGTATCTTCTTGTGCTTCTTTTGTAAGCTTTGAACAAAAAAACCGCATCTTTTTCTCTTCGTATTTCTAATATTTAAGATTAAGGGACTTAGGATAAGGTGTTATTAGAAGCCATGTAAGTCCGTCGTTCTTCAACTCTCTTCTCTCTCTGACTCCAAAATAGGTGTGATAGTTTTTTTTGTTCTTCTTTATATCTCCTTTTTAGCAAATACTTGTAATATTTGATTTTGAGTTGTTCTTCTCTTCTAGAGTTGAAAACCAATAGAAGAGAAGGCAAAAAAAGCTTTGCTCTTCATATTTCTTTTTGGTGAATTTTGGGCTTTTGGGTTCTAAAAGATCTAACCATTTTTTTTCCCTTTTCCTATCTTTGCAGCAGAGTTAATTTCAAAGACGGATCCAAAAAGGACCACTGTTGGTATTAAAGCTCTTCTCCAATCACTCTGGCCGCCCCTTGGGCACCATCTCCTCGCACCTTGACAAAGGTGTGGGCTCAGGAGGATGCAGTCTTCCCTTTGTGTTCCATCCCAATCTCCACTCTTCTGCTTGTTTGGCTTCTCTGCCGCATTGTAAAAGGATTACCCATCGATAATGGCTAACCCTTGAATTCTTCGCTGTAGAATTAGAGGTGATCTATATGTGGTAGGCCTTTGCCTTTGGCTCCTTTTATCGGGCTTGTTAGTTATGCAATGCTTGGTAGGACTTAAAATTAAGACCTTTTCTAGAAATTGAGTGCCGCAAATATTGGTGATCTTGTGCTATCTGTGAGATTTGAATTATATCAGTATCCCAAATGGCGAGGTTCAATTGCTTTTCTACACTTCTGGTTGGGAAGAAGAAGAAGGAGAAATCCAGAGTAAGCAACCATGCAGTTTCTCTGGTATGGTTGTATTTGATAAATTTTGATACTTAGATTTCTTTTGGATTGGGGACTAACTTGAGTTGTAATTGTTTGCAGGAATCCCCCAACGATATGGACTTGAAGAAAGTTAATACCAATGTAGATCTGCGAGTGAAGCCAGAAGAATTTGTAAACCCGTTGATTGGGAAGGGCACAAAGGAGGCATCTTTTGAGGTTTTGGTGCCTTCAGGTACTACACTGAAGAGCTCTATTTGTAATGTGAAGATGGTGGAGGAAGATAGAGGTGAGAACTTGGTAGGAGCTGAGGCTGCCTATGAGGGGGGTGATGAGCACGAGGAGATCGTATCGATGAAGAGGGATTATTCTGACGTTGATCTCCAGGCCCAAGCAGCAGACAAAGGAGAATCCAATCTTTATGGTTTGATTGGTTCGAACATGGAGTTGAATAATTATGGGCTAGAGAGCAAGTACGAGAGGGAGGAAGGTATCACACCAGAGATGATGATTCAGAGTGGGCATGTGAGCGACCCGGGAATGGGGAGGACTACAGCCTTCTGGGGTTCTCCCAAGCTGAAGCGCTCTTGTTCCAACATTGAGACAAAGAGATCTGGTCAATTTCTTGAATCCCCGACAAAGTCCCACTCCTATAGTGATCTCCAAAACTTATCAGGAAATGTTGGAGGAGATGCTTTCAATGTCCTTCATGGAAGCCCGTTGTCTATGAAGAGCAATTGCAGTGCCGACAGGGTGATGCTAAAGAAGAGGTCTTCGAGCCAGGTACTTCCTTCAAGAAGCAGAAAGCTCTGGTGGAGGCTTTTCCTCTGGAGTCATAGGAATCTCCATAAGCCTTGGACCTCTAAGGTCCAGAGGCGTATCTCTGTAAGTGATGCCTCCAACCAGAAAGGCGGGTATACTTCGGACACACTTGAGCCAAGTGGTGACATGAGGAAAAAGAAACCAATGAAGGAGCCAACGAGTAGCACTAGAACTGATTTATGGCCTCAGAACCAGTGGGTTGCGTTCTCTGCGGAATCCTCCTCTATAGACAGAGTCAATGCTTGGGTAAATAGCCTTGAGGACAATCTGTTCTGCCCGCTCAATGATGATGACAATAACCAAAATTCTTTTGATATTGGGGAATCTTCGACGAAGAACCACTCTCACTCAACCTGGCGCTTGGAGGAGGTCGTGCAGGCCAACAATGTCATCCAATCTCTGAATTCACTCTCCTCTGTGGCTCATATCTCTGGCATGGGCTTGAGGGTCATTCCCGCCATCTCGGCGTTCACCAGCCTCCGTTCCATCAATTTATCCAGCAACTTCATAGGTACTGAAACCGGACTTTGTGTATCTCTAGATTCTTGAGATTTGAGTATGTAAACTACTTGTTGTCGATGCAGTTCATATTTCCCCGGGATCACTACCCAAGAGCCTTCACACACTTGACCTGTCCAGGAACAAGATTGCCACCATTGAGGGACTCAGAGAACTGACAAGGTTGCGAGTTCTTAATCTCAGCTATAACCGAATATCACGAATTGGTCATGGTGAGCACTTTTTTATCCTTCAATTTTCATTCTCTCTGTATGTGCTATGCTTCTTTAAATGTATATAGTTCCAAGTATGTTCTTTTAGTTTATCTAAATATGAGAGTAGCATTGGTTCAATTTGTTATTTGTTTTCACCAAGAGCCTCTTTCTTTTCTCATTATCCTGCCAAAATAAGCATCTTAAATGATCAAAATCTGGAAAAATGTTTCTCGCCAAGGTGTGAGAGAACTCAATATATTTTTTGGCTGTCAGGGTCCAATATATTTATTGGACTTCACATGCTTCTGACACAATCCTTTGTTTTGTAGTTCTTTGCTAGGTTTTATATATGAGATGTCTAATTTCATAAGTTGGCATCCTCTCACTGACTGGTAATTTTAGATCCTTGCTGGGGACCATGTAGAATCCTCCTCAGACAACTTAGTCAGAAAGTGAGTTGTATGGGACAAATATTGCTTCATCCTTACCACGTGTCCTTGTACCCTAGACTGATAATATCTCATCTCCTAATTGATTTGGTGGTCCCACAAAAGATCTCCTGGTATACAAGTTGTGACCCTTATATAATGTTCTTACAATTTACTTTTGATTCAATGTCATGAGAGCGTAAAATGATTCACACTTTGTAATAATAGATCCTGTTTGACTCGGACCACAAATAATTTCTATTTCTTCATGAGATAAAGCACTCAAGGACTAATGAGCTGTGTACACCATGTATCTTTCTGTGGAATGAAGCAACAAGGAATTGTATTTTCTTTTTTTGGTTTGGTGAGAATAAGGAGTTATAATTAGTGAAATCTACTTATCCAAGTCCATATAGGTGCAGCTATATATGTTCATTATTATCCAGTGACAGTTCACTTTATCTTTATTTAGGGATTGGTCTTCATATTTTCAGAAAATGGTGTAGTTACCAATGATTTTTTTTTTTTTTTTTGGTACAATCTGAATCTCTGCTCCTGAGACTCCATAAAAGATCAAATCTTCAAAATAACGTCACTTATAAGCATCATGACTGAAACCGAATATTTACATAAAAATTGGCAAAGGCAATAATTGCATGATGTGCTTTATTCCAGGACTGTCAAACTGCACTCTCATCAAAGAGCTTTATCTTGCTGGAAACAAGATCAGTGATGTGGAGGGACTCCACCGGCTCCTGAAGCTCACCGTCCTGGACCTGAGCTTCAACAAGATAACCACTGCAAAGGCCCTGGGCCAGCTTGTTGCCAACTACAATTCTCTCTTGGCCCTCAATTTATTGGGCAATCCGATCCAGAGAAACATCGGAGATGATCAGCTTCGCAAGGCAGTCTCAGGCCTCCTCCCACAGCTAGCCTATCTAAACAAGCAGCCTATCAAGCCACAGAGGGCAAGGGAGGTGGCCACTGACAGTGTTGCCAAGGCTGCACTTGGGAATGGTGGGTGGAGCTCCCGGAGGAGGGCGACGAGGCGAGTGAGCCAAGGATCAAACTCTTCAATCAGGGGCAGGAATGGGGAAGGAAATGGCCTCAGGGGATTGGGTAGCAGTGGTGGGCAGAAGGACAGCAGGCACGGATCAAAAAGCAGGCACCAACATTCAATCTCTTTAAGGAAATAAGTGTGGAATAATTTGTAGTATGGAATATTATCCATTATCTCTACGTGAATAATGCCTTGTAGTGAATCTGGGATTGTTATGAGGGTCATTTGATCCATTTGCAGCTTTTAGGTTCTGTTAGTTCTGAAGGGACATGATCCCATGTTAGCAATATCAGCACAGTTTGGTGGGGTTGAAGAGAAGGGTCTTGTCTTAATTATTTTCTATCCATCTTAATTTTCCCTTAATTTGTGTGCCTGGAGATCTGTAGAGAACAGATAATGGCATGCACTTCATGATGAGGAATCGAGCAAGCTCGCTGCTGGTTGAGTGGCACGTAAATTATACGTGTCGTGAACAAATTTCATAGATATGAATCCTATAACGTTCATATTTTATATTATTTAATTTATAATATATTAAATATAATTATTGGAGATAAATTTCACTTCTTTTGAAGTCTAGATCGGTGCTCAATCTGATATGGCCGATAGCCACAGAAGAACTTCAGCGGACGGGTCTTGGCTGAACTCCTACAGTCGGCCGAATTGTTTAGCGGCGGGACTTTAGCCGAACTCCTCAGCGGTTGCGCCCCGGTCGAGCTCTTCAGTGGCCAAGCTCCGATCGGACTCCCACAGGAGTTGAACTCCTTCCGAGCTCCTCCCTTTGGCCGAACTGCTCAGCGGTTG
The DNA here is from genome assembly GCA_006176705.1 of Cocos nucifera. Taxonomy (NCBI): domain Eukaryota; kingdom Viridiplantae; phylum Streptophyta; class Magnoliopsida; order Arecales; family Arecaceae; genus Cocos; species Cocos nucifera. The sequence continues at coordinate 92,231 of QRFJ01000085.1, forward strand.
TGCCCCGGTCGAGCTCTTCAACGGTCGAGCTCCAACCGGACTCCCACAGGAGTCGAACTCCTTCCGAGCTCCCCCTTCGACCGAACTCCTCTAGGAGTCCGAACTCCTTTGAAATTGGTATATGTCCGAGTCCACCAACCAATGCCTACTTTCTTGAGCTACGGCTGTCGAACCTTGACGATATGGCCGCCACTACCAGTCTGGCAATGCCACTCTCTCCGTAACCAGTCCCATGCGGCCCACAACCGGACGACATGGCCACCACTACTGGTGATGCCACTCTCTCCGTAACCAGCCCTATGCGGTCCGCAATCGGACGACATGGCCACCACTCTCTCCATAATCAGTCCCATGCGGCCCACGACCCATCAGCATGGCCATCACTGTCCGCCTAACGACGCCTTCCCCTCCGTACGACCCCGAGCGGCCCACGGTCGGACGATATGGCCACCAACATCAATCAAGCTCGGTATATAAAAAGGACCCTCCAGATACGCTAACTCTAATCTCTGATCTCCAAGCTCTCCTCTTCTTCTCCAAGCTCTGCGGAACTCATTCTCGAGCACTCCATTCCTGTTGGCCAGAGCTGACTTGATCGTCAGAGGATCCTATCGGAGCCACCCCCCATCGGCTCCGGATGAAACTTTATTTTGCAGGTCCCAATGGCGATCTCGTCCACCTTCGCTCCAGCCGATTCCGACGATGATCAGATTCTGCGTCAACAGATTGGCGCTAGAAGGAGGGCACTGAACCTCCGAGGTTCTCTTGTTCTTAAAGGAGTGCTCAGCAATAATTTCTCCCTTCCCTCTCTGGAGATCTCTCTTCTTCCTCCCTAGAGTTCTTTCCCCAGAAGAAAATGCCTTCCAGGAGAGCTTCGACTCGGTGCTCGGCGGCCTCCATGGTTCGATCCTGTTCAGATCCTTCCGCTCTCACTCCGACCCGGGTGGCCCAGGTTTCATCTATGGCCGCGATGGATGCGGAGCAGTTCAACCTGCTCGTCCAGCAGGTTCATGGCCTCACGGAGGCGGTGCAGGCTATGCACCGACAGATCTCGGCACCAGCTTAATCGGCATGGGACTTTCCAGAGCCGTGCGGTCCGATCCAAGAATGGCCGACTTGGGCTATCCGACCTCCGATCCTCGGAAGGGGGAGGCAAAGGAGGGAGAGCCCCTGCTCGGACCGTGGCTCGACCCAGGGGGAAGCCTCGCACTCGTTCTGCTAGAAAACTTTGGAGATCAAGGATTGCGAAGATTTCTTAGATCGAAGGCTCCTAGAAATGAGCCGGTGAATCGAGGAGCTTCGTCACACTTTATCCTTCCGCGGTAATGACATTTGTACTGACCCTCCCTTTTCGTAGAAAAATATGTAGGAGCCAGTCCCACCGAACTTTAAGCTCCCGTAGCTCGAGAGTTACGATGGGACCACCGATTCGATAGACCACCTGAAAGCCTTTCGGACAATGATGTTGCTCCACGGTGCGCCAGACGCCATCTTGTGTCGGGCTTTTTCCTCTACCCTTAAGGGGGCTGCGAGGAATTGGTACTCGGCACTTAAGCCGAGTACCATCTTATCGTTTGACCAGATGAGCCAACAATTCGCGGCCCACTTCATCAGTAGTCGGCATCCGTGTCGAGACTCGGATTCCTTAATGGCCATTAGGTAGAAGGAGGGGGAACCTATCTGGGCTTATGTCATCCGATTTAATGCTGCCGCATTGGAGGTCCGGAGCCTAGACCAGTCAGTCGCCATGATCGCCCTCAAGGGTGGCCTTCAGAAGAATGACTTGCTATTCTTCTTGGAGAAGAAGTATCCCAAGGATTTTACTGACATACTAGCTCGGACCAAAAGTTATGCCCGGACAGAGGAGGCTTTCGAGGCTAAGGACGATGAAGCCAGCGGCAAGCGGCGAATCAGCGGGCCAGGCAGACCCGCCAAAGAAAGAAAGTGGACTGAAGCTCGGTCGCATTCCCGGACTCCTCCTAGTCGCGGGCGAGCCCAAACTCTCCCTCGAGCTCGGAGGTCGGGCACCCCCGACGGAAGGGCACGCCGAGGTTCCTCCTAGTGCCGAAGTTCTCTCCGATGATGATTTCACAACTACACCCCCCTCAACGCCTCGAAGACCCAAGTGTTGATGGAGATCAAGGAACGTCTTCTGAGATCAGAGAGAATGCGTTCCCATCCTAGCAAATGCAATCCCAACAAGTTTTGCGTCTACCATCGTGACCATGATCACGATACTAAGGAGTGCATCCAGCTCTAGGACAAGATCGAAGAGCTCATCAAGCGAGGTAGACTTGGCTGATTCCTACGAAGACGACATGAAGAGCGGAAAGATCGACTGAGGGCGGTACCATCAAGTTGGAAAAACCAGCAAGAAGATCGGCCGCCTCTTGGCATCATCAACACCATCTCGGAGGGACTTCAACAAGAAGAGGCCAGTGGATCCGAGGGACCGGTAAAGAGGCGGAGGATCATGGAGCCCGTGACCTTCACCGAGGCGGACGATCAGGAGATCCAATTTTCGCATAATGACGTGGTTGTAATTTCTTTGAACATTGCTGACTACGATGTACGCCGCATTTTGGTGGATAATGGAAGCTCGACCGATGTATTGTTTTATGATGTCTTCTCAAAAATGTCCCTATTCGACGACCGCTTTGGGCCTATGAACTCTTCGCTAGTAGGATTCGCTAGCAACACCATACCAGTCGAAGACATGATAACTTTGGCTATGACGGCAGGGCAACACCCAAAATTGGCCAAAACATAGGTCGACTTCCTGGTTGTGAGGACTCCGTCCGTCTATAATGCGATTCTCGGCCGACCTTGTCTAAATGCGCTTTGAGCAGTGGTGTCAACCTACTATTTGAAGATGAAGTTTCCGACGAGTCGCGGGGTCGGAGAAGTCAGAGGGGATCAGGCTCTGATGAGGCACTGCTACTCAATCGCCCTGCATAAGGGACAACGGTCTGATCCTTATCTTGTTGACGGCATGGATGTCCATGATGACCTCACTGAGGAGCGAGGCGAGCTTATGGAGGACCTCATCTCTGTGCCCTTGAATGACGAGAACTCGGAGCACGCTATGCAGATCGGCTCCAACTTGGCGAACGAGATTCAGGAGTAGCAAATCGCCTTCCTCAGAAGAAATGCGGACGTCTTCACCTGAACCCCAGCGGACATGCCGGGGATTGACGCCGAGGTCATGGAACATCGGCTGACCGTCGATCCAAGGCACCGACCGATGAGAGAAAAGATGCGCCACCATGCCCCGAAGAGATAGAAAACGATCATCGAAGAAGTAGACAAGCTTCTCCAAGCCGAACTCATCCAAAAGGTTAATTATCCGACCTGGATCTCGAATGTGGTCCTTGTCAAAAAGGCGAATAATAAGTGAAGGATGTGCGTCGACTTCAAGAAGTTGAACAAGGCCTATCCGAAAGACAGCTACCCCCTACCCAGGATCAATCAGCTGGTGGATGCGACCTCGGGCCATAAGCTCCTCACCTTCCTGGATGCCTTTTCTGGTTATAACCAGATACGGATGGCGCCCGAGGATGAAGAGAAGACCACCTTCATTACTGACTGTGGTCTTTATTGTTATAGGGTTATGCCATTTGGACTCAAAAATGCAGGGGCAACTTACCAATGCTTGGTTAATAAGGTCTTTAAGGAGCAGATCGACCGCAACATGAAGGTGTACGTGGATAATATGCTCGTCAAAAGCCGAGCTTCGATAGACCACCTCGCCGACCTTAAAGAGACCTTCGGTGCTCTCAAAAAGTACAAGATGAGGCTGAACCCAATCAAGTGTGCCTTTGGTGTGACCTCCAAAAAATTTCTGAGGTTCATGGTGTCGAAATGTGGAATCGAAGCAAACTCCGAGAAGATCCGAGCCATTCGGGAGATGACTGCTCCGAAGACAATCAAGAAAGTTCAGTGCCTGACTGAAAAGATGGCATCCCTAAATCACTTCATCTCAAGGTCGACCGAACGATGCACGCCCTTCTTCCAAGTTCTCAGGCAACCGAAGGACTTCTTCTGGATGGTGGAGTGCCAAAGGGCATTCGAGGAGCTTAAAAACTACCTTGGCTCACCTCCACTGCTAGCAAAGCCTGAACTCGGAGAAGAATTATTTCTGTATCTAGCTGTCTCCTCGATGGCTCTGGCGGCAATCCTGGTCAAGGAAGAAGTAAGGATGCAGTGATCGGTCTACTACGTAAGTCGGGTCCTGAGGGATGCAGAGATCAGGTCCTCTAGGTTAGCAAAACTAACTTACTCTCTTCTCATTGCTACCAGGAGGCTTCGACCTTACTTTCAGGAGTACACCGTAACGGTCCTCACGGACCAACCAATAATAGCAGTCCTTCATCGGACGGACGTCTCTAGAAGAATCGCAAAATGGGCAATCGAGCTCACAGAGTTTGACATCAATTACCAACCCAGGCCGTTGATCAAGGCTCAGATATTGATGGATTTTATGGTAGAATGCACTATTCCAATCGAAGCCGAGTTTGAACAAAACGAGGCTGGCACCAAAGTGAGACCGAGCCTGGACAAAGCCAAGCTATCACAACCGAACCTCCCCGAAGGCTTTTGGGCTCTGCACGTAGATGGTTCATCCAACTCTGCTGGAGCTGGTGCAGGCCTAGTCTTGGTCAGCCCCGAAGGAGTCATTGCCGAGTATGTGCTACGCTTTGAATTCCCCATGACCAACAATGGGGCCGAATATGAAGCGCTGATCACCAGATTAAAGATAGCAAGGGAATTAAAAGTAGATCGACTTTAAGTCTACAGCGATTTCCAACTGGTGGTCGGTTAAGTTGACGGTAGCTACGAAGCACGGGAGGAAGGCGTGGCGAGATACCTCGGAAAAGTGAGGGATTTGACCCTGGCCTTCAATAGTTTTGGCATTCAGCATATTCTAAGGGCAAAAAAAGTGAGAGCCGATCTTCTCTCCAAGTTGGCCACTTCAGCCCCGGCCGAATTGCCCAAAGAAATATTTTTGAAAATTATGAAGTGTCCAGCCATGGAGGAATCTCAGGCCATCCTGCAGATGGAATTCAAGTCCAGCTGGATCGATCTGTTGGTCACCTACCTTAAAGAGGAGATTCTTCCTCACGAACGAAAAGAAGCTTGGAAGCTCAGGAATCAGGCCTCCTGCTACATTTTATATGAAGGCAAGTTGTATAAGAGGTCGTACTCCCTCCCATTGCTAAGATGTCTCCGACCTTCAAAGGCCAACCTCGCACTATGGGATGTGCACGAAGGACTTTATGGAAGCCACGTAGGAGCCAGGTCCCTGTCGCAAAAACTACTTCCATAGGGGTACTACTAGCCGACCTTATTTCACGATTTCATAAAATATATGGAGAAGTGCGACCGCTGTCAGAAGATCGCCAACGTGCAAAGGCAGCCGGCATCCGAGCTTGCTCCGCTCAACGCACCTTGGCCATTTGCACAGTGGGGAATGGATATACTCGGCCCCTTGCCAACAGCGTCTGGGCAACGAAAGTTTCTCCTGGTCACGATCGATTATTTCACCAAGTGGGTCGAAGTCGAACCACTAGCGAAGATCACCGAGGCCAAGGTGCAGAACTTCGTTTGAAAGTTGCTAGTCTACCGGTTCGGCCTGCCCCAAATCCTTATAATCGACAATGGGTGATAGTTCGCTGGGGCAAGGTTCGCCGAATTCTGTGAAGGACTGAACATCTCCCACCGCTTCACATCGGTGGCTCACCCACAGGTCAATGGGGAGGCTAAGGTGACCAATCGGACCCTGCTGCAAGGCATCAGGATAAGGCTCGACAAGGCAAAGGGGGCTTAGATGGACAAACTCTACCACGTCCTCTGGGCATACCGAACTACTCAAAAAGCGTCGATCGGAGAAACACCTTTCGCCTTGGCCTTTGGCATGGAGGCAGTTATCCCGATCAAACTTCAGCTTCCGTCCGTACGAGTCGTGGGCTTTGATGAGCAGCTCAACCCCCAGGACCTCAGAGTTAACCTCGACTTGCTGGAAGAAAAAAAGGAGAAGGCTCGTATTCGGATGGCAGCTTACAGACGGAAGGTGGCCCAGTACTACAACTCCAGAGTTAGGGGTATGATGTTCAGAGTGGGGGACCTAGTGCTTCGGCGAGCCACCGTCTCTCAACCTCAGAGTCAAGGGAAGCTCACCCCAAATTGGAAAGGTCCGTACGAGATGGTGGAGGTCATCCGGCCTGGAATCTATCGTCTGAAGGAGCTCGGAGGAATAGTGCTTCTCCGACCTTGGAACTTAGAAAATCTGAGGATGTATTATCAGTAGACTTTCTTTAATAAAACTTCTTCGCTTAGTATTATTATTTTCTGGTGCAAAGATTATGTGACGATAGGAAAGAAGCGAGCGAAAGTGGCCTGTTAGGAATAGGAGGAGAACCTCTTTCTAACGCAAGCAAAGTCAAAGGCCTCGTTCACCTTAGACGAGATGGGGGGAGAAGTGTAGACAACGGTCCACATGTGCCCCCACAATCCGTTAGGAATAGGAGGAGAACCTCATCCTAACGCGAGCAAAGTCGAAGGCCTCATTCACCTTAGACAAGATGGGGGAAGAAGCGTGGACGACGGTCTGCATGTGCCCCCATGGCTCGTGAGGAATAGGAGGAGAACCTCGTCCTAACGTGAGCAAAGTCCAAGCTCGAGCTTCGAAGTCCATAGGAGACAAGATCTCTTCCGAGCGATCGATAACAACCTCGACCAGAGATAAGATCTCTCCCGAGCGACCGCGGCAATCTTGGCCAGAGATGAGATCTCTCCCGAGCCTCTGAGTCAACCTCGGCCAAAGATAAGATTGGAGACAACAAGATAATCTCTAGAGATTAGCCAGAGATAAGATCGGAGATAAGATCCCCCGGACGACTGTGCCAACTTTGGATCTACTTCAACCTGGAGATGAGATCTCCTTTGGGCTTCTCCCCCTGAAGATAAGACCTTCAACTTGAACCAGCATGGAGCCCAGAAGATGACTTCGGCAGTCGCCTCTTCTACACTCCCATCCTTCGAGTTTCGAACTCGAAAGTGGGGGAACTATTGTTGGGGATAAACTCCGCTCCTGTCGAAGTCTAGTTCGGTGCTCAACCTGATGCGACTGGTAGCCATAGAAGAGCTTCAGCGGACGGATCTTGGCCGAACTCCTACAGTCGGCCGAACTATTTAGCGGTGGGGCTTTAGCCGAACTCCTCAGTGGTTGTGCTCCAACCGAGCTCTTCAGTGGCCGAGCTTCGATCGGACTCCCATAGGAGTCGAACTCCTTTCGAGCTCCTTCCTTCGATCGAATTGCTCAGCGGTTGCATCCCGATCGAGCTCTTCAGCGGCCGAGCTCCGGTCGGACTCCCACAGGAGTCGAACTTCTTCCGAGCTGCCCCCTTCGGTCGAACTGCTCAACGGTTGTGCCCCGACCGAGCTCTTCAGCGGTCGAGCTCCGATCGGACTCCCATGGGAGTTGAACTCCTTCCGATCTTCTCCTTCGATCGAACTCCTCTAGGAGTCCGAACTCCTTTGAAATTGGTATATGCCCGAGTCCACCAACCAACGCCTGCTTTCTTGAGTTACGACTGTCGGACCTCGGCGGTATTGCCACCACTACTAATCTGGCGATGCCACTCTCTCCGTAACTAGCCCCATGTGGCCCGCAACCAGACGACATGGCCACCACTACTGGCGACGCCACTCTCTCCGTAACCAACCCCATGCGGCCCGCAATCGGACGATATGGCCACCACTACTGGCGACACCACTCTCTCCATAATCAGTCCCATGCGGTCCACAACCTATCAGCATGGCCGTCATTGTCCGTCTAATGACGCCTTCCCCTCCGTACGGCCTCGAGTGACCCACGATCGAACGAAATGGCCACCAACATCAATCAAACTCGGCATATAAAAAGGACCCTCCAGATACGCTAACTCTAATCTCTGATCTCTAAGCTCTAAGCTCTCCTCTTCTTCTCCAAGCTCTGCGGAACTCATTTCCGAGCATTCCATTCCTGTTGGCCAGAGTTGATTTGATCGTCGGAGGGTCCTACCGGTGCCACCCCCCATCGGCTCCGGACGGGACTTTGTTTTGTAGGTCTCGGCAGCGACCTCGTCCACTTTTGCTCCAGCTGATTCCGACGACGACCAGATTCTGCATCAATAATATATATATATATATATTATAAATTAACCTATGAAATAGTTAGCACAACTCATACTCGATGATGTTTTGAATATTCAGTTGTTAATATTCATCATTATGAAACAAACAATGGCTTCTGTGATAGTTCTGATCACTATCTTATGCCCTAAGAATATGTATTGCCAAACAATATAAAGACTATTGTATAGGCATTATGATGATTATAATGTTTTTATAATGATATTATATAATACATAACTTGCACTGACAAGTGCAATGGCACAGGTTTAGGTGTAAAAAAAGGCCAGGGGTTAGGTCTATGTATACAATACATGCATACATCTAATCTAATAGAAATAAATGATATTTGTATCTTATCTAATATATGTATACCTACAAACATATATCTAATACATGTACATCAAAACAAAATATTTAGCAGTCCATGTCTCTGTAAGACATGATAATGTTAAAACCTACAGACTCACTGCATCGTGGTATATACTTACCTTTCCAACTTACTACTCCCATAGTTTCTCATAATTAGTCTCCAGTAAATTTATGGCATTGACAAATAAAAAGCAAACCTTATTATTTGAAATTTCTACACATAATTAGTTTAATTGGATTATGCAGGGTAGACACATTTGTTTTAGAGCAAATAAGTGCTGCAGAATGCTATACTGCAGTGTGTGCATATAGATGTTATGTTATATAATATATAGTTAAATTAATTATGCACTCATGGAAGAAATGGCATTCCCAATGACAGATTTACTTTTACTAATCAGTTTATGTTAACCTTGCCTATCAGATTAGCAGGCTTAAATATCTTCTAACAAATAAAGTGCTACCTTCTAACATCTTAGCACATCACTGCCAAATCACTTCATGTATATCATGAGTGCAGCTAATTGGTGGTCTGTTGATAAATCAAAAATAAGTAATGACAATTAGGTATACCATCCTATATGATATTCAGCTCTCAAGTTGACAACTGAGATGAGCAGCATAATGGAATGGATTCATAGAAAGAAACACCGCAACAAAAGAGTACCATGTAATAAAGAAAAGAACAAAAAATACACCCGCAAATTGCTTTGGCAATAACAAATAAGGAATACACCTGCATAATGCTTTGGTCATATCGAGTACTTATGTTACAGCATCATTCATTTAGTTTGTGATCCTTTTCACAATCTATTGGTCACTTGCAAGCATTCATTATTCTATCCTTACAACAACCTTTTAATGAGAAAACTGAGCCTCCCCTATACTCTCCAACCTGCATTTGCTTAATTACAAGATCTATGGAGACCTTGCGGTTCCACATCAGTATGAGGTCAAATCCGCCACAAATTCTTCTCACCTCTTCCTCTGTTCTAACTTTTATCGCCAACCCCTTTATGATGGGGCTTTATGACAATTACCATCCACAAAATAATTGAATACTATATACCTTTTGAAAAACAAGATATAGTTAATATTATCTATTTCTGTTGTGTCTTGAAGAAGGGCTTCTGACAAACTATGAGTTTCTCATTGCTGTCATTGTCAAGCTCCATCATGCGTGCATCCCATCTTAGTTGTGCAATAACAGATCGGGCTGCTTCAATGAGAGGATCTTTATCACGAATTATCACCCAACCCTACATACATGCAAGCAGGTATTAGCTTTTGAATCAAGTAGCACAAGAGAAATAATACATCTTACTGGTTTTGTGTTATACTATAATGCTTCATGTCAGCATACAAGTGTGATGGAGATTATGAGTTAAGGACTTCAGTTCTTCACATCACATAGGTACTCTAACATTCAATGAACTTCGATTCTTGAATCGATATAGATCCAACTGCTCTTTTTTTTTTTCTTTATCCACACTACCAAAAAAACCAAAAAGGATTCAGAGCAATGGCATGAGCCAAGCATCTTGTAAAATGATGCTATAGGATACAAAATTCATTTCAGCCAGGCAACTCTGTCCATGTATGTGATATTGTTGATGCCCATTGGGTATTAGATTGCACTATAGACCAAGAAAAGGTGCAAGGAATCAACAAAAGCATGTCCGATGACGAAAAACAAAAGAAATATTGTGATAACACTGATAGTCTAGATCTTATAAATAGCTAATAGAGCTTCGAAAATTCATCACATAAATCTCTCAAAAAGCAAAATCATTGTATGGACATAAGTTACTTGTTCAAGTAGAAAGGCCAAGAGATACTTCAATTGCTGTATGTTATGGCAAAAGACAAGAATATATTTCACCAAAATAATTCCTGTCTTATAGGGATTCCAAGCAACCACTCAGCACTTCATAGAATGTTGAATAATGAAACACATGTAGTTGTGGCTCCTCCCACAGAAAACTCATAAAACTATATTAGCTAACCAAATTAAAGCAAAACTGTTACAAACTATAATAACAATAGTCAATTCCTATGGATGGCTGTTAAGTCCTTAAAAAGAATTATAATCTCTGCAGAACTAGGCAAAATCTCTATAAAATATTACCTGAAATTATCCAGCCATATCCACCTAATACAACCAAAACTCCTCAACACTCGAATAACAATCCGATTCCTGCAATGACAGGAAATCCTTAAAAATGTTGTAATCTCTGCCAATCTAGAATTAACACTGCTCTTAATGGGATGAACTGGAAAGATTATATTTCAGATCTTTGTTCCACTGCTTGCCATGGGAAATCATTTCAAACTCATGCTATCAATAGTTCCTTGACACAAATAACCTAATAATTTCTGAAGCATGTTCCTTGAGATGCTGTTGCGTTTGTGCTAATTCAACACCAACATTCTGCACGATATCTTTTTAAATCTATTCTAAACACCTTCTCTATTCCACACATTGCAGTTCAACATTAACTCCAACCTTTAACCATGAATAGACTGATAATGTTTCTCTGTACTAAGCTGTATTTGATAAAACTTTGTACTGTTTAATGATATTGTCATATAATTATGACTCACCGTTATACTTCATTCTTAAAATGTAAGCTTCTCGAGTAGTCAATGCCATGACAAAAGATAAAATTTAGTAGTTGGAGATGGTCAGTACACACTACACAGTTTCAAGTGATGTGAAGATGTTTTGGAGATATGGGAAATATTTTTGGCCTTTGAACCAAAATTTCTCCAAAAGGCATAAAGGGCAACAATTAGCAGCGATCACATGGATATGGGTGGCATTACGAGAACAAATTCAGACCAATTCCGTGCAAGTTAAGAATCCAAACTTGCTAACCAAAATATGATCCCAGGATCCTAACTTGCATAAATTCTGGCATGCATTGCAAGATTCATACATAACAGGACAGGTTCAAATCCACTAATAGGCTTTCAATATTGAATTTTCACCTTTATTTTCACAGTTACTTTGAATGACAGTTACAACAAGAAAACAGAGTGAATAATGTTTGAAGATTAATAATGGTTTTTAGTGTTTGTGTTTTGTTCACAAACAATCCTTCCTCATTTGTTGTGAGCACAACAAAATTTGTGCAGTTCAGTGAATGTTTAAATATGACACGCACAATATCGTTCCCTTATCCATTATTTCTGGCTGTATGAGAATATTGATTGCACATGAAAATATTGGCAACAAACATATAAGTGGTCCATATGAAGCTTTGCTGATGAATATCATACCTCAGGTCTGAGAATACGATCTATCTCCAAGAATATATCAAGCATAGAACACCTGTGCCGTCGATAGGTCTCAAGTGTCAGCAATCCTGCAGCGTGCACCATATCATATGTTCTTGGATATGTTGGAAATGCTTCACACCTATTAAAGATGAGTATTCATAAACAACCATCATGTATTTTCAGCAAAGGATCAGTTGATTAAAGAAATGGCAAAACAGGCAGTTATTAAAAAAATATGAAGTAAACATCAAAAAGTTAAAATATTAATTTCATAATATTAATGTAATACGTAATATCCGCATTCTAGCAAATATATCTTGGTGTCGGAAACACTAAGCACAGCCACAGGAACCATCAAAATGAATTTGAGGTTCAAAAGCCAAGAAACTGGATGGCTCGTAAAGAAAAAAGAGGAGATCAATGTATACAAGTTAAACCTCAATGCTAAAATAAAAGAAAAAAAAAAGAAGTTGAGCTAGTGGCTTAATTGCACAAAAATCAGGAGAAGGTCCAGAAGATAAATTTTGTATCAGCAGAGGGAATTATTGAACATGCATTTGGGTTTCTAATGAGATCATGGTATTCCGTGATTTACATCTTATACATTTGGGTGTTTGATTCTGCAGTAAAAATCCAAAATAATTTAAAATAAGATAATTGAAAGTTTATTCTTTTGAGTATAATATTCCAAGATCTTGATTCTCCATCCATATCATCTAATAATGTTTTTCCTTTTAAGCCTCCTCCTTTTAGCAACCAAACATCCCCTAAAAATCTCAGCAATTAAATTTAAAATTTCTAAGTCATGTGGAAGGGTGGACGCATGGTTATAACATTAGAAACTTCCAAAGACAACCTAAGAGGAAAAGTAAGGATTTTTACTCTGTATTTAGGTGGAGGTAGAAGAAGTAAAACACATATGCATACCATTGCCTGACGGTAGTTATCCAGAATATAAAGAAAAATATACTGCAATCTGCCAATAAAAGCAGTCGTACATACCAATCATGCTGAACACCAATGAATCCCCTATCATAGATAAGAGGAAGGTAGTTAGGACCACTTGTGGGAACTACATTCATAACCCATGCAGCCTTCCCAGCATCCAATAAAGCAGCATTAAAGCCACCAAACTGAGCATTCATGTCTAGTACATTTCTGAGCAAGTTGAAAGGAGGGGAAGGTTCTTCATCACCAGGTCGCTTTGGATGATCTGAGAATATCAAAGGTGAAAGAAGAGACCAATAATCATGAACCACAGACTTCCAGTTCAATGCATCCTCTGCGAATTCCTCTGACCGTAAGCCTGATAAAGAAAAAGCATAAGTTAATAACAGTACGAACAAAATTGAATGTCTAACAATAATTATTCACAATGCAGGCATGACCGTAAAATAATTTGTAATTGCACAGACATGCATATGTTTTTGGTGCAGACATATATACCATAGATATCAAGTTCAGTGGAGTTTAACATAGCTCGAAAAGGCCATGGTTTCTGGTATTCAATAGGAATCCATCTCTGACTTCTGGTTCCCGCTATGCAAGGATCGAGCGGTTGGTAATATGGAGACTCAAGATCGTGAGTTCTGTCACAAATAGCAGGTCCAGATTCCCTACAGATGTTTTCATCAAATCAAGATAAATTAGGAAACATTCAAAGCACATGTATTGAGACAGATGACTGCTTTTGTTGCCTAAGCTATGATCTGACAGCAGAGAGAAAAACCTAATTCATAAAGATGGTGATTGCATACCGAGATCTGTAACATTTCTTCTTGGTAGTCTTTTTCCATACAATTGTCTCATCTTGTTGCGACAGCAAATCCCAGCAGACTTTCTCAGCAGAATCACGAATAAGCGACCACTTCTTTTGATTATCTTTATCATAAAGTGATCTTTGAGTATTTGTATGGGAAGTCCAGACAAAGTAACCACCAGGCCTTAAGAGTCTGTCAACCTCAGTCAAGTAAATACCATCTGTAACAGCATCATAACAGCAAGTCAGCAACCAAATGGACTGGCCAAAGAGAAAAAACCCCCAAAAGAGCAAAAACCCAAGTGCATGAAAAAGAAAAAGGACAAAAGAGAGAAGATACAAATATGTCTAGTTAGACATAGTTTATAGCTCTTTGATAAAATAATTTAATTTGGGCAATCAGCACAGTTGTTAGGACATCAGCTGGTAGAGAAGCAAAACAAGTAGATGATTCAAAATTGTAACAATAGTGACAAAAAAAAAAAAAAATCTTTTACAGCTAACTAATTGGAATAGATGCTCTTCAAAATAAAAATGATTATAAAACAGCTTCAGTACACATATCTTTATTTTCGAACATCAACCTCTCTTCATAAGTTGAGCACTTAATTCTACTTTTCATCCAAACAGCACCGTGGAATCTGATGCTTGCAAGTGACTCAATTTTCCAATACTAGCAGAGTTGGTGGTGTCGGAAAGAATAATTATCCACAAAACTCTATAGTGCATTTACACTTGAAATAAGGTAGTATCTTCCTTTTGTCCTTAGGTTTTGCATCCTTTTTGTTAGAAGAGTGTAGAAGCAGGAATATGTTGCTTTTACAATGTTGTTACCTATTTTAAAGGTTTTGGATGCTTGTGCCATTTCTTAACCGGAAAAAGAAAAAGATTATGATAAATTGTAAAGCTTAAAACATTTCTTATTAAAGATGTTAGAAAGATGGATAGATTAGAAGTTAGACATGTAGTAACAATATCATTTTGAGTATGGAGACATCATAAAATAAAACCTTCAATGGACAATTTAAGGCAGGTAAAACACTAAATGAAGCCTATCATATGTCACAATTCTATGTTCACTAACCAGGAAAAATATCATTGTACAAGGCCAGAAGGAAGAGAATAAAAGCAAACACTGAGGGACCACTCAAGTCATGACAGGAAGGAAAAAGTGCAGTTGCAATAATGCAACTGCAAGAACACCTAGATATTTTTCTTATATATTTCCTGATTTTCCTTCTAGTGTTGATATTCATCAGTTATACTTGCATTATGAAAACAGACTGAAGGCTTCAAATGATCATACAGATTGTCAAACTCAGAAGAAGGGGAACTATTTGTTTCGCTCCTGTTGTCAAGCATCACAAGTAAGTTTTTGGAAATCTACAATAGAAAGTTGGTTACTTCATCATATCATTTATGCTTTGCTGGAAGAAGGGACTGAGAAAATATATAATCTTTTTTCCCTGTTCAAAAGCATTTTTCAGTGTAAGAACAAATTTTACATCAGATAGGTCAACAAATTTCTCCTAGGCTATCGCTACAAATTGAATGAATCATGGTGCACAATGCACATGAGACATACTGCTAATGGAGACATCAAGAATAGCTTCATATCTTGGGGCCAAGAGGAAGTCCAGATTTGGGCTGGATACAGAGATTAGGAGCAAACCATCATATAACAAGAATCATACCAACTGACTACCGTAGCTGACAACATCCTCTGGATGGGAGAAAAAACGGTGGGGGGTTTAGATCTAAGCAATAGAGTTTGACCTATCATATGCTGGATATTGCAGAATGCAAATTTGAAGCGGTGGAAGCATCAAACAACATATTGACTGGATTTGCTTGTTCTCAAAATTGATTCACTTGATATTTTATAATGTTTGAAAGGCTAACTAGTGAACAATCATAATTGGCAACCAAGAGTTCTAGAGTCAAATCCTTCAACATGACAACACTCTTGATTTTTTGGTTCCTCATCCGCTGCCAGTACTCAGGTCTTGCTGCTATGCTTCAGGTGACTATATTGATCAATGAAGAATGCAAAATCCAGCCTTTAAATAAAATTATGGTCAATTGATAATTAAACAAAACCAAGTGTCCTTTGCAGGCACTAATCATTTTAGCAAATTTGCCCATATCATGGTGATGTTATCCTTCATTCCACTACTTGTCCTACTTAAACAACAATTCTCTGGAAACTAATTCTTACTCTAACAGGAATATTTGTGAACAAGATTTGACATTAGAATTGGTCCGTTTAATAATCTAATTGGCTATTCTGCTCACTGGGCATTATCAATCGCTTACATTTCATAATTATCTAGTTGTCTCCATAAAAATAAAAAGAAGACATTAGTGAAAATTGGTTGACTACAATTGTTGTGGCCCAAATACATTTGGAGAGTAAAGAGGAGATACAATCAACCAAGAATAGTAAATTCAGAGCACTTATATACTTTAATACAAACCTTTCTTCTCCCAGTCAATGTCACATCCTGCACAATGCACAATATCAAAAGAGAGGTATGGGTACGGCAACTGTTTTGATGCAAATGAACCAATCATAGCAGGCAGGCCTCTTTCAAGAGTAATTTGGACTTGACTACCCAAGCGCTCATAGTTCGCAATACACATAGTCAACAGCTGTCTGGAGAAGATGTGAGCTCCAAAGCTGCCAAAGCCACACCCTATATCTAAGACAGTTCTAATCTGCAACATTACAATTAAAAGTAATCCAGTTGATATCATATATACAGATGATGTAATGAAAAAAAAAAGAAGATAATTTTCCAAAAGATCAATGGTTCATACAATTTAGGATGAACATCCTGGTTTCCAAAACTACATTTGAATTTAAGCTACAGCAAGCACATGATTGCAGATATTTATGCAGAAATGATGCCAAATAGATCAAATGAATTTTCATTCTAAAGGAAATTTCACTGAAGATATTATAAACATTATAAAAACAGTATGTCATCAAATGGTGAATGTATTTACTTTGTAGGAGGCTTAGAAAAGAAACAGATGGAAGAAAATGGGCACGGAGAAAAAAAATTCTAGTGAATAGGAAATAGTAGGCAATTACTGTTCAGAGAAATCATGACACTCTGCACTTACAATAGGCTTGTTTTCTAGTAATCTCATAAAAAAGGATGTGGTCTAAGAAGAAAAGAGCAGATTGAAGTTACAATTTTGTTTTAAAACAAAAACACTAGTAAATAAGATTTAAAAATTTAAAAGATTTCAATGTTAAGATTCTATTGGCCTCATTTTCTTCACAAATGGGCAGTCATAATTAATCAGTGATCAAAATCGAGGTAGCTAAACCCAGTATTTGCTTGATGATGACAAATAATTTCATCAGCTCATGGCAATTGAAGTTGTAACAAGTATTGCAAGCCGATAGCATGGAATGAGGAATTCTTATCATGATAGTTTGATCCCAAGGAGCTATGCATATAAGATCGCAAGGTCAAATACCTGACTGCTTTCTAGATGAAGAAAGGAACAAACAAGAAATGTAAAATGAGGTTTTTCCTGTAAAAAAAGAGTTCATGTGATCTATTAAGGAAGTGCAAAACCGTACCATACTTCAAAACAATCTGAAAGCAGAAAACATAAATAAAAAACGGAAATTCAGTCCAAGCATTATCCGTTAAACCTCTTGTTCTCATATAATTGTAATATTCTGACACACAATGTACTATCAACAATTAACACAATTGCACTCAAAAAATAATTGCTATATAACATCTGTATCGTACTTTACTAAGTTAAACAGGCACAGTTTTAGAAGTACTATTATGATAAGTGCAAAATAGTTTCAGTAATTTAGCTTTTGATAAATTCATATATTCTTTCTTCCCTTTACATTCTGTTATCCCTATATAAGCATATACAACATGAACACATTGATTATTTAGAAGAACCAAAAAGTGACCTATGATTAGAAACATTGTACTGACCCCTGCATCATTAAAATTAGAATCGTTTTCCAGGCCAATCATCTCTGCTATCTGATGTAAATAATCTTCTACTCCATCAACCATGAGGGAATCCGAGCGAAATGATATCTGCTCTTCTTCCACCATCATTCTGCAACCCAAAGCTCATAAGTCAGACCTATCAAACATAATATAGAAACAAGCCAATCAATCGGACAATAAAGTCACTAAACCTCTTTGTCAAGCTCCCAGAGGAGAACTCATGTCCAGTGATCTTCACATTCTCCTTCCAAATAAAATCTCTTCCGCTCGGCCACCTCATGGGAATTCTATAATTCCTCGGTGGTAGAACCAAACAGCCGTGATCCTCGGCAGATTGCCGAACACACTGGTGCTCATACTCAATTGTTCGATCGGGATCTCCTGTATTGGAACTCTCAGAAACATTGTAGTAACATGGGACATAATCCTCATACTCAGATGAGCAGAATTCAAGCTCCCTCAACTTGGCAGAAGCAAGTGATAACCTGCCGATGTCCGAGAGGTCTGAGACAAGCTGCTCTTGGAGACGGCGGTAGCCCCGGTAGATGGGAACCTGAGATGAGGTGGAGATGGATATGGTCCAATAAAGGGAACCCAGGAGGGCAAGCACTATTGCAAGGGCCAGGCCTAGCTTGAGGAAGGGAAGGGCAGTTCGCTGCCGGCTCTTACAAGCTCCAGCCTCGTGCTCGAAACCATTCTCAGCAAAATCCTTCGAGTAATTCTGATCGAATGGGTCTCGGTCGGAGATGCCGCTGACCCGCCCGCCGCCGGTCGACCACCGGGAAAGAGGCCTCGACATCACCCACGCTGCCTTAATGCCAATTCACCAGAAGACCGGATCAAACAACTTAAGCAGGTTAAAGTAGGCTCCTTTCTTGATCCCAAGACTAAAATAAGTATGGAATAAAAAGAGGATTGTGAGGAAAAGAGAAATACGCCTGCAAAGAACCATGGAAGGGTCCCATAAATGTCAATGCCCCAGGAAACAAAGAGAAACAAAGGAGGGAACTTTTTCCAAAGGGGGATCTTTGTGGTTCAGTTCCAGTTCAGTTAAGTACGAAACATGGCATTGAGTGCTGGATTTCTTATTATTCTATTCTATGCAGCCCAACCAAAGCCAACAGTGGATCATTAGAATTTAGAACATACCAAGATGAAATTTTTAGAAGAAAAAGGGAAAAAGAAAGCATATGGGTGTCGAGAAAGATCGAAAACGAACCAGAAAATCCCAGTTTTTTCAAGCGGGAGATCTCAGGAGCTCAAGCGGCATTGCATCATAGCCTCTGTTTCAATTCAAAGGTCTCATCTTTTTCCTCAAATCTCTACGATTTGTTCCTTTCCTCTACTGAAAGGAGATGGCAACAGAGGAAGAGTCCGCGTTCTTCTCTCGCGGCCGCTCTTCTACTGCCTTCACTCGCTTGCGAGGCTGGTGCCCACTACCCAACTAGATCCCGCGTGGCGGCAACGAATTAAAAAATGGATACTTCTCTCGCACAAAACGCCACCAAGTTCACGAGAGGATTGTTAAAAACTCGACTTTTTAGGGATCGGCGCGCTTTTTCAATCTTTGGACCCAAAACCGTAGGGAGATGGACATAGGAAGAGGGCTAGTAAAATTACGAATACCAAGGGATTGTATTAATGGGTTTCATCTATGACTGGTAGTTGATAACGTAAAGTAATTCTACTACTAAATCGCCAATGTTGCACCATTAAAGAAGCATTATTTTAAGGCACCCAAATTTGCATCATTTCGCATGCAAATGGGGGCCACCTCATTGGGGTTCCATGAGTAGGTTGGGGGGTGCCGGTGAGTATGTATGCGCCCTAGCTGCTCCATTGCAAGGCTATTTTTCCAGATTTCCATGGGAAATTATATCAATGCAGATCTGTTATCCTAATACAGGCATGGAATGGATGAATGGTGCATGCAGGAATTCCTTGTGTGGGATGCCAAACTACTTCAATTTTCAACATACATGGTATAAATCTTGACTATTAAAATAAAATCTTGAGTATACTTGGGATAAATAATTTGGGCATTTTTCTAAAACAATGTTTAGACAACTTGTTTTTCCTTTTCTAGGACATTAGACAAGTACCTGTTTTTCAAAAGTCCCCATTGAAACTTGCATTTCATTATTTTGCTTATTTTTCTTTCTGATAAATTAAATTTATTAAATCAATCTAGAATAAATGCATCTATGGAAATAAAAAATCTCATTAAATCAGAATATATATATATATATATATATATATATATATTATTGTTTTGCATTCTATATACAGGTTTGCTTGTTTTTCAAGAAGCAACATATATTGAATGCATTAATTCTTCTCTACCTACAGATCATTGAAGTGTTATGATGTTTACAAGAAACATTAATATGAGTTTTCCTTTTTTTTCAAGAAAAAAGCGTCAAAAGAAACATCAACAAAGGACATGTTGATCGTTGACCTAAAGAAAACAGAAAAAAAATAATTATTAAGATTCAAAGTCATGTTTATTTGAAAAAAACCTAATGTGAGTATTGTGCATTACTAAAGCTACTGCATAAAAGCACTAGCATGTGTAAAATGGGTTCAATAACGCAGGAAGCTATCTGCATGCCCTTTTCTTAAGAGTTGCATTGGAAATGCCAATTATTATTCCAACAATGAAACATTATCTATCATTTACATCAAGCAAATCAAGCAAATCCTTATTTTATAAACTTTCTCTTGTTTCTTCCAGTAAACATGACGAGCAGAGGGAGGGAACCACAAGATCGTTGTATTATTACTAATAAGTCTACGTGCCTATCTAGTTTACTTAATTTCCAACAAATGCTGGAATTATTTGAAGCATTAGAATGTTATAGTATTGCATGTGCACTCACGCACACGGGCGTACATGCACGCACACACATGCGCGCATTAGAATATTATAGTAGTTTTGAGATAATAAATTATATTTAATGGCTTCTATCATTGATGTAAAATTTTTATTATAAAATTTTGATAATATGAGTCCAAATTCGATTGATCTAATTCTAATTTTTTTTTTCTCTTTCTAAATTTTACCACAAATTTGCTTCAAAATTATTACACTTGAATACATTGATGTTGAACAGGTCTAGACCCGTAAATGCCCAAAGCTTATAACTCCTGTATAGACCATGTAGAGAGGTTACATAACTCTACAAGTCATTTAAATGATATTTGGCAGTCAGCGAATTAAGGAAGAAGAGTTCTACCAAAAAAAAAAAAAAAAGGAAGAAGAGGATATCATTTAATCTCTCCGAAGATAACGGCGGATCAATTGGAAAGCGGAAATAAATTTGAGCATATAAAATTGGCACCAGGCCTTGTTTTTCACTTTAATCTAGTATAGACCAAAAAGAAGATTAAAAGAAGTAATTGGAGACAGATTTTCCACGGATGGTACTGTCTGGAATCAATCCAGAGGCCCCATCCTTAGGGCATAGATATAATTAAAATACTTAAATGAATGAAAAAAGAGAGAGAGAGCCAGCAAGAGTCCTAACGTTTAAAAGTTACTCCTGGCAGTGTTCATGGCTGATTAGGATAGAGTGCCGTGAAGCTTTTATTAATTTATAATTCTATTTATTTATTAAAAATAAGATATTAATATTATAAAAATTGGTTATTGCACTAATACATCCCCTGGTTCATATTCCTCTTAGGCATTGCTTCGAAAGAGTCATTAACGGAGCATATGTATTGTAATGCCACTTGTATGCTAATTGAAAACATCACCTTCATTTATTTTTCAAATAATAACAAAGAATTATAATAATATCTAAATTTGAAAAATATTATATATTTTCATTTTTTTTAAAGTATTATGGTAATAATCGAGTTTTTTTTTTTTTGTAATAATCGAGTAATTGGTGGTGTCTGAACTCTAGATATCCGCCGAAGCCAAGCGCCAGAGTCGTGTCGGAACATCTTTGATTTGGACGTATCACAAAAGCATTCGTAATAGGGGATGACAACGTTGTATGCGGTGTTTTCTTGTGCGGTTGTGCCTTGCAGATGGACACCATGGGAAGCTGACGGAGAAGATAAGATGCGTGGTGCGGATACGCGACTCTCTCTCTCTCTCTCTCTCTCTCTCTCTCTCTCTCTCAATTTATTATTGTTTTGCTGGGTTGCAACCATCGTCGTTGCCGCTGCTCATTAGCCATCACTGTACCTACTGTTTTTAGTTTAGTCACGAAACATGCCATCACTGTACCCACCCACTGTTTTTAGTGAAGCATTAGGTTTATGTATTGAAGGGGTTAAAAAAAAAAAAAAAGGTTGCTTGTCGACTGGCAGTGGGTCAGGGATTGTAAATGCTTGCCCGTTACGTCACATTCAACCGGGTAGCGGTGCTATTTAGGTTACCAGTGTCGATCCACACAAACAAAGTGATTCAAATTGGAACCACATAGGTGTCATTTTAAGTATAGTCCGATCTTTTGAAGTTTTTTTTTCCCCTTTTGCAAGTCTACTAATATCATTTTTTATTGAAGATGTTGCCCTTCAAGGGCAAAAATTTTGGGGTGAAAGAGGCTCAAACTCTCGACCTCAGGATTACTCGGAAGAAGCAATGAGACCTACGCGCTAGTCAACTGCGCCACCACCCCGGAAGATATGGTGGGAATTTTAAAAAATATAAAATAGCATCTATTCATATTTATACGTGCCCCGCGCGATGCGGATGGATACAATTGATGATCTAATTGTGATGGACTGCTATTTAATTTTACAGCTTGGCGCCAGGTGGTGCAAAACTTGGAGATGCGTGGGAGTTGCAGTGGCATCCACTCATTTGCCATGGTTCAAGTTCGATAACGACGTTATCATCGTCCCAACAAAAGCAATCCTTGTGGAACTCTGCAACCGAGATGCGTAGGACTTCTCTTGTTTGCCGCCATCTCCTCTTGACCCGAGATAACCTAGCAGAAGGCAACAAATCCAACTTATTTAAATCACAAATAGGCCCTCCCCTTCCCCACCTTAATTATCCAGGAGAGCTCACAGAGGCTGAAATAGCTGACCCTGCTCAGCATTTGAACCCTTTACAGAACACAATAGAGTGCGCTTTGGAAAACGTTCGCCTGCATCAACAACTTATTCGCCATCGATCTCCCCTTACGGAGAGAGTACCAGCAAGCTGAGCTAACCATTGGCGAGAGAAACCAAGTGGTTGACGGAGAAGTCCCGAATCCGGGCCTAACGGACCATGGGCCAATTCAGTCCTGTTTACAGCCCAAGTTGCATTTCATGCTTTGGAAGGAACAGAAAATGAAGGCAACCAAAAAAAAAAAAAAAAAAAGAATCCAATTTCATATTAAGAAAAGGAAGCTCTTTTTGTTAAGGCCGTAAAACAAAGTGAGATACTTGAAAAGATAGTCGAGGAAGGTAGAGGGGGACAAAACGGGAATACGGGGTGTGGGGAAAGGAAGGAGTGCAAGTCCGGGTATAAGTTGGTGCGTTGTCATTGAGCTCGACATATCCAAGTTCTTCATGTGTTTATTTGTGTTTCGGTGAAAATATGATTTGGAGTGTTTCCGTTATTAGCAGTGTCTTTGTTTCGGTCGTCTTCGTATTTTTGTTTTTGTTGCAAGAACGGAGTAAAATTAATATTCTCACATGGTGCTTAATTTGTCGCACTTTGTTATCAAAAAAATTAGGCTCTTTATTTGTTCCATGAATCAAAAATACACATGCGGGAGATGAGTTTGCCTATCAAAGTGGGACTACTAGATCACAGTGGGGAACCATATTAGGAGTTCCATCAAGAACGCTGCGAGGCCGACTTCAATGTCCAATAGAATTGCAACCATCAGTGCTGACAAATGGCTGAGCAATACGTGGCACATGCAGTCAACACTGGGATAAATGTCCGAGCAAATAGCATGAGTGGTTAAAGGTGATCTTAAAGGCATAAAAAAGAAATGACGTAACGGTTATGCGACCACACTGTAACGAACTCTTGCCCCCCTCCATATAAAAACCAGGCTCGGAATCTCAGATAAAAGAACTTTTATCTCACCCATAGCTCGTATCTCATATTTTAGTTCTTCTTTTCTCCTCAACTCAATTCTATTTGATTTGAGCTACCAGATCATCCCACACCATACATATCAACTTCATTCGAGCTGACCGGTCTCCATTATCAATGCCAACTCCATCACCATCGGGTTTGGGCAAAGTTCTCAGTGATGAAGGTTGATCAATTTGCAAAATAACACTAAAACATGGCATGGCTTTTTTGAGGTTGTCTTGTCATAACACTGGTCATTATCAAATGAATAAGTGGTGATGCATTAAATGCTAAGCAAGCCTCATCAACGAATGAACATTTATTCTCACCAAAAAAGGGAAAGAAAGATAAATGAACATCTATAATTACTGGTAACGTTTACCTCACATATTTCTTTTAAGTAATCACAACTTGGTTTTAAACAAAAGCCACCGCAGACCTCAATCCACCCGATGGAAAAAATGAGACCGACAAGCAGCGTTCTACTTAGATTCTTTTCTTTTCTCTCGGTCCTTAGAAGATCAGCTTTGAATAACGTTCAGACATGAGAGCAGCCAGCAGGTGTTGAGAAAAACATTGCGAGATTTGGTCCAATAAGCGCAACAGATCCAGATAACAATTCAACGATTTTAAAATAGTTTCAATACAGAAAATAGATGATAAAATAATTATAAATAGATTGAAAATGTAATAAATTTCATTATAAGATTCAACATTAAGATATAGATAATACTAACGAAATCCACGAATTTAAGATATAAACAGATCTGATGAAAAAATATATGCAAAAAGATTAGATGAGGTAGCAAGGCTCTCGAGCCCACTAGAGGGGTCTATAGATAGTGCCGGTCGGTAGCAGCATGGCCCAGATCAGTAGCACACGGTGGCACTGGGCCAGCTCAGGTGCACACGCATGCACGAGGTGCGCACGAGCCACACGGATGCCCCGACTTAGGCATGCATGGGCACACATGGGTCGCATAGGCGCAGTTCCAACGGACGCCCACGTGGTCCACGCACACAGGCATGGACCAGCAGCTGTTTTCCATGCGGTTTGCACGATCCATGATGGATTGGTGCTGGTTTTTCCTCCATTTTCTACATTTTTTGTCTCCAATCCGATGGCTCAGACGTGCGACCTGATCGTTACGAATGATTGAACAATTGAACTTGATAGGAGCTTGTATGTGATCCGATGGTCCAGAGGAGTCGTCGTGATTGGATGGCTAGAAAGAATCTGGGGTGTATTGGGACTGATTTTTCTACTGAAACATTGTTTTTAGATTTTAGAGTCTATATAACGCCGATTGACGAACTATTTATTGCATCGAAAAGCTAGTGACTTTCTGAAGGTACCGAGAGACTTCTTGAGAGATTTTAGAGAGCTTTTATGAGGATTTAGAATTTCTTATTGAGAGACTCTTAACAAGGTAGTGGTAAGTTTTTTTTATATTTATTTATTTATTTTTATCACCCATAGTGAAGTTTATATGTCCCATAGAGGTAGATCTTGGTTTAATCCATGTATACTTGATTGTGCGCTTTCTTATCTTTTTTATTCTTCTTTCTTCTTGTAGTATCCACACTGATTGAGTGCAATGGTAATTAAATAAGAAATCTGAGGTTAGGGTGCCTGACCAAACTCCTATAATGATTGTATTAGAGTGAGTTGATATCCCAATAATTGGTATCAGAGCCAGATGATACCAGTGCACGTGATTGTCCAGATTGTGATGGTATTGATTGAGATCAAAAAAGATGGAGAAGACAAACACAATCAAGATGAGAATCAGCTGATTCGATGAAAAAGAATTCTATGGTAACAAGGATGAACGTGCTCATCCATACGAATGATCGATGCTCTTGAATGAAAAAAAATCAGACACCATAAACGAGAGGACCTGAAAGTAGTTATAGATGCAGATGGTGAATATCATCTGCATATACCTAATGGATGAGATGGTGATCTATGTACTTTGCGAGACTTTTTTGATAGTATCATGGTAGAAGCTCGAGAAGTTGTACATGGTGAAATCTCTCACTAACATCCTCTTCTTTTGGAGACAGTTCTATCAACTATAGATGACCGAGGGACAAAGTATGCAGAAGCATCTCAGCTACTTTCAGAAGATTCTCATCTATCTTCTCAGTGTAGATGAGAAGGTTGAGGAGAAGATCAGGGCATTGGTTTTGCTAGCATCGTTTTTTCTTTATATGAGTCCTTGGTGACTGCTCTTCTAGTGAAAAAAGCACCATCAAGATGGATGGAGTCACTGTGGTGATTCTATAAAACGAAGTTCTCAGAAGGAAGAACCTAGTTTTGAGCTTAGATGATGGCAGCTCAGCTTTAGTGATTTCTAGAGGAGCAGATAGCAGCAAATGGAGTAGCAGAGGATCGTGAGAAGGACAATCTAGATCCAAGATGAGGGATCTATTAGAAAATATATTATAAAGCCAATCATCTAGGTTGTAGATGGTTGAGCTAAATATAATTATACTTAAATTATTAATAAATAAAATTATTATTTTGGCATTTCATCATTCTTGTACATCTTTCTATAATGAACTCTTATGTGATGAAGTCCTTAGGACTATTTAGACTCGACAAAGGAGGATTTATCGTTTAGTCCTTAAAATCAGTTCACGATCAAATTATTCAGTTTTAGGATGACAACGTATCAAGTGTAGATCGTTTGTACATAAGTGTGTGTTGTCCTCTTAACCAAGAAGTATGGAGATACTATTATGGCATGCAGTAAATTATAGGATAATTTCATTGACATGACCAACTACGGAGCTACTACTATCAAGAGTTGCTCGTGAAGGATATGTGTATAAGTTATCCTTAATCTGAGATCTATGGACTTGCAAGCAACTTACTGCATTAGGTACCGGACTATTTATTTTAATTCAGTGGTTGAAGGCTACTAGGTGCAGTCAAATACTTGTGAAGTCTATATGTGAGTCAAGATGGGATTGACCCCTCCAAGTATTGGAGCAAATGCATTACTGTATTTTAATTTAGAAAATCTTTGATCGAGGTGATCCATTTGATGGACACTAAATTTTGAAATATACTGTAGATGAATTTTATGATTGGCAGTAAATTTTAGATCATTTTTTGAGCATCGAGGTCAAGAGAATGAATTATACGGTAACCATATGCCATAGATTCATCATTATTGTGTTGTAACTTTTCAACCTATCCAGATGTCGGATACCATTGCTAGATGATCACATCGATTGGTATA
Source organism: Cocos nucifera (assembly GCA_006176705.1). Lineage (NCBI taxonomy): Eukaryota > Viridiplantae > Streptophyta > Magnoliopsida > Arecales > Arecaceae > Cocos > Cocos nucifera. Next base: position 119,102 of record QRFJ01000085.1, read on the forward strand.
GAAAATCAATTCTTGTACTACCAGCCTAGAATTCGAACCTATGAGGTCACACACATAAGAAGTTTCTATCTGATTTGATAGCTGATCATGAGTCCTATGACTAGAACTCTATGGTCAAGAGT